>JZKD02S1618707.1:66647-93761 GCA_000966675.3 Picea glauca
TCAAACCAAACCATTTACATCAATGACATATGATCCAACAATCTCCCAAGTAATCAAACCATTGGCATCAATGACAAACCATTGGCATCAATGACAACATGATCCAACACATATGGATATCTCATCTCAGCTTCTTTGAGGTGCATATAGTGCAAATGGTTTAGGATGAAAATTATCCTAAATGGTTCTTTTCTGGTAAAGTTTTAGGTATAAATTTGGACACCTGCATGACATAGTTCCACATGTCAGAGCTCTAAGGGAAAAGTTCTTCCATGCTCCTAGGGTTTTGAGAGTCTCTGGAGCAACTCAAATCCTTGAAAATTCTTGAAATATCTTGGAACTATACCCTTTTGTATTTTTTGCTTCATCGGATTCCGATGCAAATAAGATTTTCCGAACCATTTTGGATAAAGCATATAATAAAATGAGATTGTCCTTGTCGTTTTAGATAAAGTGTATAATATGTCTATGTAGTTGAATAATGAAAGTGGCATGCTATTCTTTTATTTAAGAACAATATAGCATGATGAATTATAAATCACAATGTTACTCCATCACACTCTATAGAGGAAATGGGCATACCCTATGGCCTTTCACTCTATAGAGACATGGGCGTACCTTGTGGCCTCAAATGAAATTGTAGAGCATACCTTGTGACCCTAGATGCAAGTTGTGAGGTGCAAGGGCATGGGCATTAGAGGAAAACCTCACATGAGTCTATGAAGGACCTTTATTTCCCTCTAGATTGCTCATTCAACTTCAACTACAGGAAAGCTAACCAACAAATGCATGGAACAATGTTCTTTTTTTTAATATATTGATTTGGCCTTTTATATTATACTTAGATTATACTGAAATATAATGCAAATAACAATGGATGCTTTATATGGTTATAGTGATCTATGAGGGTTCTCGAAGAAAGAGGATACCTGACAAGAAAATTCCAATTGTGTTGATCACCCTTCTCTCTATTGGTAGAGAGAGGGAGAGAAAGGAAATACATAAAAGAAGGGAAACCCACAGGTTTTAAGAGATGAGTTGGAGAAGCATGGATTTGAGTTCCCACCACCAATGCCAAATCCTTAAGCTATATGCATAGTCGTGACCCGAGTTCATAAACCAATTGCGAATTTCTACCATGGATCTCAAATAAGAACAATTTTCTCTTCTTTCAGGCCTTGAGAATATCATTCTTTATTGTCTATATAAATGTTTTTCAATTAGCATACACTCAACAACAACAAAAATATAAATCCTAGGTCCTCAATCCAAGAGCAAAAAAGATGAACAATTGCTTTGCAAATTTACAACGACGTCTACTTTTATATATCATTAATCAAATCACTCACTAATAAGTGTAAGCAACATAATAGAAATACATATTATTTTTCATTAATTATGATAATGTTAAAGGTTTTTATAAGTGGAAAAATTTCTTTGAGTGAAACCACATCCAAGATCTTCACAACAATAATCCTTTGTCTACCTTGAATACTATTCAATATTATATTTCATTCAAATTTTATACTTACACCTTCGTTGCCATTTGTTTTGTTTTTTATATCTTCATCATTCATTATATTTCCAATTTGAAAGTTATTACTCTTCTAGTATAACAAACCATCACTCTTTAAATACTTAGTCATTTTAACATCTTATCTTAGTTTGTATCCCTTCATCATTCATTACATATATATATCCCATTTGAAAAATATTACTCTTCTAGTATAACAAACCATCACTCTTTAAATATTTAGTCATTTTAACATCTTATTTTGTCTCCCTTCATCATTCATTATATATTCCATTTAAAAGATATCTCCCTTTCGTATCATGTGAGGATAAGCCATCACTCATTTTGTCTACAACATAAAAGGAAAGGCTCAAAATCAAAACATACTTTTTTTCCTCCATTCAAAACTTATTTTCGGGTACATATCCTTTTCTTGGTGTCTATATATATAGTTTTAGTTAAAAGTTCGATCTTTGTAATTATTTTGGTCCAAGTATTTTCGATAATCATAAATAACCTTATCACTATAACCTCAAAGACGTGGTTCAAACAAAATCTATACTTTTTTCACTTTATTCATAAAATTTAACACCTCCTATTCGTGTGCATATCCTTTTTTATATTCATACACATCTATATTCAAAAATTAAATCTTTATAATTATTTTGATTTAATTTTTTATTATTATCATAAATAACATGTCATCCTATTCATGTGTATATCCCTTTTTTTTTTATATTCATATACATCTATATTAAAAATTTAAATCTTTATACTTATTTTGATTTAATTTTTTTTTGTTATAATCATAAGTAACATGTCATCCTATTCATGTGTATATCCTTTTTTGGATATTCATACACATCTATATTAAAAAATTAAGCCTTTATAATTTTTTTTTTTTTTTTTTATAATCATAAATAACATGTCAATTATCACTCGAGAATTCTATTACATTAATTCCTCTTATCCAATCCCATAACCTAGGATAAGTTGTTGACAAACATTTAAACTAGGATAAACTGATATGTAGCTAGTCCCTATCGTCGTTTAAGGAGAATATGATAGTTAATAAATTAGTGATTAAAGATGTCTTTATTCGAAACATAAAAGCATTTCTTCGTAAGTACAAAGTCTTATGGTCAAAATAAAATACTCATTTTCCCATGGGCCTGGTTGTAATCAAGCTCGGAAGTTGGGCTCTGAGTTGGAAGTTGTAGGAGGGCCATGGATGGGGATACAGGAAGCTCCAGCAAGAAGTCTAAGCTGTGGAGTTTCATTGCAGATCTTAATGAAGGGGTTCCATTAGTTAGAAACCGGTCAGTGCATTGATTATTGGACTAACCAGTGAGACTGGCGACGATCTCGATAAAAATTTCATTAACTACAGTTTTTAAGTTTTAACCTAGAACCTCGGGCACAGTCTGATGTTTTTCCTACAAAGGATTGAAGAGACTGGAAGGTGGTGGGAGGTTACTGGGGGTAGAAGTTTTCGAATGGAACTTGAGGTCAATGATTTGGTGGGTGCGGAGGACGGGGCCCTTTGGAACAATGTCAGGCTTTTCACATCAGAAGAAGAGCTAAGGACATTAGTTGGAGGGGGGGAAGTTAAGGTGAACAATTTAGTTTACACTACAATGACAAGGGTTGTTACAAGCTCTAGACCGGTTACACAACACCCTTTAGACCCTTCTTCATGCTCTGGAGAAGCTTTACCTCAGAATTCAGTAGGTTGTCGAGCTTATACTGGGAGAAATACACCACTTAGAAGATCATGGAGAGGCAATAGGTTTCAAGGAGGAAAGAGACCAGTGAAAAGGCCATGGAAACCAAAAAAAAAAAATGTAGAATTGTTCTAGGGGGCAATGTCGGGCTGGAAGAGTCTTGCATCTTGGCTCTCTGTGCATTGGTTGGGAGGATCTCTTACAAAAATTTGAGTAGACATAGCTTACCGAAAAGGGTGAGTTCAATTTGGGCTCATTTGTTGGGTTACACACTAGAACTAGTTACCCTAACTAGGGTCTAGTTCGGATTCATCTTTAAGTCTCCTGAAGACACTGTGAAAATTTTAGATAAGATGTGGGTTTTAAATGGCGGGAGCCTCTTGTTAAAGAGGTGGGGGGTCAATTTTGACTCGACAAATGATTACTTCCAGCAGTGACACCTTTGGGTTTTGCTTCCCAGTCTTCCCTTGAAACTATGGAATGCCAAAACAATTGTTGCCATTAGAAACAAGCTCAACCATTACATTATGGTGGATGAGGAATCCCTTAAAGTGACTGATAAATGAATCGATAAATTCCTTGTCGAGATTGATATTCACAGTGGTATGTTGGAGTCCATTAACATAGACTGGAGGGGGAGGGTCATTGGACAAAAAATGGACTATCTTGGAGTTCCCTTTAGATGCTCCTTATGTTGTAAAACATGGCATTTACGAAAGGACTGTCATGGGTTCTAGGAGGAAGAGGAATCTGAAGCTTCAATGCTTAGAAAAGTGACTCTCTATGAGTCCCTAGGGGTGGACTCTTTCTGGAATGGGGAGCACTACCCAACTAAGGAGGATGCAACGACATCTCCTATGCAAGTCACTGTCGCAGGTAAGTTAAAAAAACTATCTGTCAGCTTTGGAACTTGATTCACTGAATCTCTCCACCACCCCGCCCATTGACATTTCTCTTGATTTTCCTACACAAGTTGGGCTCGTCAACGACCTGGGGGGCTTACAACCACTTGGGACAAACAACACTTGTCTAGGGTTGGGGGGAGGACACCACTACTATCCATGATGTGGACAGATGGGGTGAGGAGGAACTGTCCTCTGGGACTGATGGGCGGAAAAGGGATGAACAGAGAGGTAGGGTGCCAAAAGTTGGGGAAATATCTTTGGGAGCGATTCTCAACTCATTGGTCCCGACATACCGAGAAACTATGACTCCTACTACACTTCATTTTTTCAAGGTTGAGCTGAGAATAGTTGGGAGGGGCGCTCTAGTGCTCACGATTCAGTGGGTCGGGTTGAGGATGTAGTAGGGAAAAATGGTTACTAGTCGAGGGGTTTGGGTCGAGATTTATCCCCCCTTAAAAATAGAAGTGCTCGTAAGAGATTTTTGGCATGTGCTTCCACTCCACCACTCCAATACATTCATAACAAATTTGATCATGGGGTGCTAAGAGGCATGAAATCCCTATCTAGGGAAAAATAATGATCCTTTTATCCTTAAATCTTAGGGGAGTGGGAGGAGCTCCGAAGTTGACATCCCTTCGCAGATTACTTTTGAGAACCTTACATGATAATATTTTTTTCCAAGAAACCCTGGTTGATGAAAAGAAAGCTAGATTTTTTGTGACTTCTTTACGACCAAACTAGATGGTCTGTGCAGTCGGCTCTGTTGGTAGATCTGAGGCCTCATTGTGGTATGAGGTCCTAACAAATTAAACCTTATTCCTTTTCTAAGTTGTGGTGGTATTCTTCTGACATTTTCTTTCATTGAGGGTAACCGACATGTTACTTTCTTAAATTGTTAAGGGTTGTGTTTAGAGAAAAAAGGTTTTTTGGATAAGTTGGTTAGTAGTGGCATGATGGCATTCAAAAACTTGATATTAGCTGGAGATCTAAACTTCATAGTTAGTGCTGGAGAGATACGGGGAGACACAACTAAACTAGACCCGATGGTGAGGTACTTCAATGGATTTCTCCAAGAAAATGGACTGGTTGACATCGTACCCAACGACCTAGTGCCAACTTGGCACAATGGAAAAGGCGGGAGGGATGAAATTGCAAAAATATTAGAACGGGTTATTATGTTGCAAGACCTGGTCACATCTGCAGGCAGACATAGGTCATTGGTGGATTATCCATACATCTCAAACCATGCTCTAGATTTTTTACAGGTCGACTATAGTCCTCATTTTGTTGCATATCCTTTCAAGTTGAACTCCACATGGTTGGGGGAAGGGGGATTAAACTATATAATGCATGAGGTTTGGAGATCTATGGACTACATGGATGAATCTTCTGCTCAAAGAATACTGGCCTGGAAATTAGAAAAGATAAAAAAAAATAGAGTAAAAGCATGGGCAAAAGAACAAAGGAGACTAAAACACTTGAAGATTGATAAAATTGAGGAGGATTTAGAGGAATACTACCAAAAAAAATCACAAAGGTTGGAATTGATTGATTCATACCTTCATATAAAAGAGTTAGAGGAAGAACATAACAAGCTCCTACAGGCAGAAGAGGAAAAGTGGAGATAGAAGAGAAGAATGATTTGGCTATAGAAAGGAGACCATAATACAAAATTATTTCAACATTTCACTAGCCACAAGAGAAATAGGAAAAGTATTTGTGAGATATAGGATGAAAACAACACATCTCACATAGGACAAGAGGCCCTTATGATTGAAGCAGTGAGGCACTTCAAAGAGTTCTACAAAAACATGGGACATAACACGATTATTGAGCAAGTTAGCATAATCTGACAATACCCTCACATAGCTGATGAGGCAGATATTCAGTTACTTGAAAAACCATGTACTAAAGTTGAAATCCTAGTTGTCCTGATGCAATGCCCCCACCTCAGCGGGATCTGTCAACCTCCTGGTCAATGGATCTTCAAATTTCTCTAAGTTAGAGTAGCTCTTCGGATCCCTGCTAGAACATTCATGACATGAATCCACGTGTCCTTGCGAAACTTCACCCCTGCGAACTAGCACCAGGCGTAAGCTTTCCTCATGCGATCACTGGGTGTGACCAAGCACTGATCTAATAGGCACTTCGTGACTTTGGGTTTCAGGTGTTTTGATATGAGTCACTCCTGACTCTCCCGATTCTAAAATCCTAAATGAGAGTCTGGCAAGCGCTAGCTCCTCCCCTTGATTTCTGTTTACGTGACCTCCGACTAGAACCCCGGGCTCAACCTTTGAGTGCTTCGGGACTTCATGTTTCGCGAAGTTGGGGGATATCTCACCTTCTTTATCCCTATTCCCAATTCCTGAAATCCTCTCACGTTAGATCAACAGTCCACGACCCTCTATGATCCAATGGTCCAAATCTCCTCTTCACGTTTCGTGAAGTTGGGAGATAACTCACTTCCTTTCTCCCAATTTACGATTCCCAAAATCCACCCACGTTAGATCAATGGTCCACGGTTCTCCGTGATCCAACGAATGTGATCATTTTCGTGAACTCGGACTACGCGAGTTCCTACAACTCTTACCTCCGACTTCCTGATTACGAATCAACGAAATGATGATCTTTCACCACGTGTCCTGCCTAAATGGATGCTCACTATTCCCTCGCGATTTCGAACTTCGTTAATTTCACACTCTCTCCTTTCAAATTTTCCGAAGTTTGAATCCTTGAACTCCCAGATATGCTTCCACCTATCCCCCCTTGACGATGGATGGTCCCAACTATCTTCGTGACTTTGGGATTTCATAAGTCCGCTCTCCTATGCATTTAAAGGAGTTAAAGTCCATGCAATTACCTTTGGATTCAACGAGGGTTGGTCCACGTGCTCAGATATAACACCTGATGTATGTTCTCCTCCTCTGCATGCTCTTTCCTCCTGTCTGGAATCTGATCCAACAGTCCAGATTCTTCATAGTGCTTGATCTAACAGCGATTGTCACTCCTCCTCCCGAGCTTATGATTTCTTCTGACTTAGAAGATTTTCTAAGTATTCAAAGACTTCAACCTTTGTTTCTCCTACAAGTCTGTCTCTTGGACCTCATCTACACTTCTGGAAGGCGTTATCCATTATGAGCTTTCTCGCCTTCTTCCCCTTTGACTTCTAAAAGAGTCACTTCGACACTTAGTCGAATTTAGGATTTGTGCACTCCTTGCAACAGATTCTTATGCAAGTTTTGGGTTATTGCAGACGACTGTGCACACCTTGCAATAGTCACTTTGCACTCCTTGCAAAGGGAAAGTTTTCACTATCTCTTCTAAGCTTCTGAGTCGAAATAGACTCTGTCAATGCACTCCTTGCGGACTGTGTAAACACCTTGCACGGCTTAGCGAAAGGAAAACTATTGAACCTTATACACACATTTCACAGTTTCATATATTCAACAATACAACTCATTCATTCATGAAACAAAATAACAGAATCATAAATAGAAATGACCACATGCATTTGAATCAATTTTCCTTTGTTATATTCATTCCAAAAGAAAAAAAATGGCTACATCTATGATCAAACAACAACTAAAAATTCAGATAACTCCTACTAACTTGCAACAACCTCATTTGGGCGTACAAAACCTCTATTTATCTCAGAGGGTTCTTAGGGTTCCCCCCGACTACTCATATACTCAAAAAAAAAAACCTAACTGTTATCTTAGTTCAGTTACACTCAACACTCGGAGTGAAAACTCCCATATCACTCGTGATCATTCAACTTCCAAGCGTTTGATCTTCTTCTATTTTTCAATCAGCTCCAGAAAACTCATAGTAACCTCCAACGCTTAATATTCCGAAATGATTCCAATGCGTTTAGTTGTCCTACCACGTGTGCTCGTTGATGATGCTCCTGCATCATACTCCCCTGGACGAAAATTCATGGACTCTTGTCCATGATATCCTACACCGACTTTCCATGTTTCTGGATATCAGCTTCATTTTCCCAACTAACATATTCTATTGGGTGTCCCTTCCACTTGACCAGATATTCAAAATAGGTCTTCCTCCTGGTCTTTTTTCCAATCCTCCGATCAATGATCTTCTCCGTCTGTGGTTTTTCTTCTATAGTCATTTGTTTCTCCCACTGAATCTTCTCTTGATCTTCTGATCCCTCTGTGTCATCTTCTCTATAAGGGTATAGGTCTGAAATGTTAAATATAGGTGATATGCTCACATCATCTGGAAGCTCAATCTCATAGGCGTTTTCATCAAATTTCCTTAAGATCTTACATGGTCCTATCTTCTTCATCTTTAACTTGTTATATGTTCCCCTAGGGAACCTTTCTTTCCTGAGATGTGCCAGAACTTGATCTCCTACTTCAAATTGAAGCTCTCGGTGATGCTGATCAACTATGTGCTTGTACTCTTGGCTAGAGCTCTGCAACTGTACTCTGATCTGGCTATGGAGATTCTACATTTTTGCAGCAAAATATTTTGCTCCAACACTTCTAATCTCACTCTGTTCCAAGTCTCTCAACTCAAATACTCCCCTGGGTTGCATTCCATACAATATTTGGAATGGGCTCCTTCCAGTGATCCTGTCTGGTGAGTCATTGTATGCAAATTTTGCTTGTGGCAGAATCTAATCCCACTTATTATGATGCTCAGTCACTAGACTCAATAAGTTTCCCAAACTTTTGTTTACAACCTCAGTCTGCCCATCTGTATGAGGGTGATAAGCTAAGTTGAAGGACAAATATGTCCCCAACTTATTCCCCAATGTTCTCCATAAATGAACAACAAATTTAGTGTCTCTGTCTGAGACAATGCTCCCAGGTAGTCCATGAAGTCTCACAACTTCCTTGAAAAACAAATTTGCAACATGTGTGGCATCACTAGTCTTCTGGCATGGGATAAAGTGTGCCACATTTGGAAATCTATCCACCACCAAAAATATGGAATCACATCCTCTTTGCGTTCTTGGCAATCCCAACACAAAATCCATGCTTATTGCATCCTAAGGCCTCTCTGTTATTGGAAATGGTTGATACAATCCAACGTTATGTCTTTTACCCTTTGCATGTTGGCAGATTCAACATCTGTTCACAAATTTTATCACTTTTGTTCTCATACCTGGCCAATAGTATGAACTACTCAATTGTGCAAATGTTTTATCATGGCCGAAATGTCGAACCAATCCTCCACTATGCTTTTCCTTCAAAAGGTTATCCCTCATTGAGCATTTTGGTATGCACAACTGATTTCCCTTGAACAACAATCCCTCTTGAATCATATACTCTGTCCATTGGCTCATGTCTCTCAGCACATGATTTTCACATGCTTCATATGCTTCCTTGAAATGTGGATCATCATAATACATATCCTTCAAGTGTTCAAACCCCAAGGTATTCACCTGAAACTCCTGTAGAATCAAACATCTCCTGCTTAATGCATCAACAACATTGTTAGCATTCCCAAAAATATGTTTTACGACAAAAGTAAAATTCTGCATAAACTCAACCCACTTTGCATGCCTCTGATTCAATTTTTCATGTCTGGTTATGAATTGTAAATCTTAGTTGTCGCTATACAAGACAAATTTCTATGGAACAAGGTAGTGCCTCCATTTATTCAGGGCTTGAATTATGGCATAAACCTCCTTATCATATATGGATTATTTTCTCTTAGCCTCATTCAACTTCTCACTAGAATAGGCAACATGCTTATTGTTCTGGCTCAAAACTGCTCCAATTACAACTCCACTTGCATCACATCTCACTTGAAATGTCTTTCCAAAATTCGGTAAGACCATAATTGGTCGTTCTGTTATTTTTTTCTTCAGTATATTGAAGCTCCTCTCGACCTCCTCTATCCATTTAAAAGAATTGTGCCTCTTTTTCACTGTATCCAACATTGGTTCACAAATCCCATTTAAATCTCTGTTGAACTTCCTATAGAAACTTGCTAATCCATGGAAGCTTCTTACCTCAAACATACTCCTTCATGATGGCCATTCTTTGATTTCTCTCACCTTCTCCGGATCCATCTTCAGTTAATTTGAAGAGATCACAAAACCCAAGTAAATGAGCTATGTCTTCATAAAAGAGGACTTCTTCGGATTTATCAACAACTTCTCCTGTTGTAGTCTCCTCATCACTAGTGTCAGGTGTATCAAATTCTCCTCTTTAGTCCTACTAAAGACCAATATATCATCCAGATATACAACCACGTACTTGCCAATGAAATCTTTCAGTATTTCATTCATCAACCTCACAAAATTACTCGGGGCATTTGTTAAGCCAAATGGCATAACAAGCCACTCATACAAACCTTCATTTTTCTTAAAGGTTGTCTTCCATTCATCATCTTCTCTCATTCTTATCTGGTGATATCCACTTTTCAAATCTATCTTAGAAAATAAATTTGCTCCACTTGAACAGTCCATTAAATCATCCATTATTGGCAAAGGGAATCTATACCTGATGGTGATCTTGTTAATGGCCCTCGAGTCTATACACATTCTCCATCCTCCATCCTTCTTTGGACTCAACATAGTTGGCACTGCGCATGGACTCAAGCTCTCTCTAACCAAATCCTTGTCTAACAATTTCTGGACTTGGTTCCTTACCTCCTCATTCTCTCGAGGTGCCAGTCTGTATGCTTTTTTTTTTGGTATACTTGCTCCTAGTATCAACTCAATATGATGACTGATACTTTTGATGGGTGTAAATGAGTTAGGAAGCTCATCCACCACTATGTCGGAAGAATTATCCAACAATTCCTAAATTTCTTCAGGTAAATCATCCATTGAAGTACTCGTAAGGATAACTATGGGTTTCCTCACCACAAAAAACTACATCTCTTGTCCTTTCTTGACTTCTTTCAGGAGTTCCTTCCCACTCATGAGAAGTATGCTTGTGCTGGCTTCCTCTTTCACTTTCTTCTCTTTTATTGGTAGCAACATTTGTGTCCTACCATTCTTCTCCAAGGTGTATGTATTCTTTCTCCCATCATGAATGACATTCATATCAAACTGCCATGGTATTCCCAACAAGATATGACATACATCCATGGGAATTACATCACATAGAATTTCATCTCTATATCCTCCTATCTTAAAATCAACAAGGCATTATTTAGTAACCATTATCTGGTGTCCTTTTTGCAACCATGAGAGTTTATATGGATTCAAATGTGAAGTTGTTTCCAAATCCAATTTCTCCACCATCTCTGTGGATACTAAGTTATAAGTGCTCCCACTATCAATCATCACCTTGCATACTCTATCTTTAGTCTTGCAAGCTGTCCTGAAAAAACTATTCTTCTGCACTGGATTTTCAACTTTTGCCTCTGGTTTTAAGAGAACCTTTCTCAACATCAAGGATGTTTCATCCTCTACTCCTTCTGCTTCAACATTCCTTTTTTGTGCTTCCGAAATGTGAGCTTCACCTTCTCCTTCTTTCTTTTTCTCGGGGAATTCCCAAGACATGTGCCTTGTCTTTCCACATGCATAGAACCTTACTTCTCCTCCTCTACTTCTTTCTCTTCCTCTAGAAGAACTTCTTCCACCACCCCATCTTCCCCGAGAACTTCCTCCTCTTTCCAAGTGACTGTGTAGGTTCCCAGTCTCGTATTTGGATTTATGTGCCTTGTCATGGGAAACTCCCTTGCTTTTGTTTGGGGTTGGGCTTCTACCTCTGCCTCATTGGCTTTGTTTTTTGGCTAAATTTTCCTCTGCCTTTAGTGAAAACTGATAAGAATCCTCCACTGTCCTCACTGACATCATCTTGATCTCATCTTGGATTTCATACCTCAGACCATTTAAATACCTGACAACTTTTTCTTCATCTTTCTCTCTTTTTCCAGTTTCAATGTTCATCTTGTAGAAATCTTGTGTGTACTCTTTAACTTTCATACCCTTCTGTCTCAGGTTCTGCAGCTTCCTAAACAAATTGATCTGATAATCTTTGGGCATGAATTTAGCCTTCAGCTTGGCTACCATTCTGTCTCAATTATTTATCTTTTGTTTGACCTTGCTTCTCCTCTCAGCTTGCAGTTCATCCCACCATAGTGTTGCATGTCCTTTTAGTCTAGTGACAACATGTCTAACCCTTTTCTCCTCATCGACATCTTCTTAGTCGAAATATTTTTCCATGGATCTTGTTGGCATAGGGGCAGAACCAGGGTTCAACGCTTCAACAGTGCACCAACAAAACCCTAACCACCGACCCTTTCGACAACACCTGCGAAGTATATGAAGTCTCACCCGAGGTAGATGCAGGGGTCATTGCAGGACTCAGGTGTTTGCAACCTGGCTGGGACACGAATCAGTGATTACAATACTCTAAAAAAACACTTAACAGTTACCATTCATTAGTATTTAACCAGTATTTACTTCGTAGATAAAAACTCTAATTACAAAGTAACACAATACTTAACCATAACCACACATCTTAGCACTTAGCATAAAGAAATAGATCAGATCTAGCATTCATTCATATTACTGAGCACTAAGCTATTATATCAGATGCTTCTAACATTCATAAATATAACAACACTAAACATAAATCACATCAAAGGCAGAAAGAAATAATCGAAATGCACAAAGAAACCATAACACATGATATACGTGGTTCACCCCCATCCTGGGGCTACGTCCACCAACTCTTCTCTTCTTTATTATCTTCTTTTCAAGCTTCTTATAGGCACATAGAATCAAAATCCTACTCCGTAGAGGAAAGGAGATTTGTGTGCACCTCGCCAGATCCTCCTTCCCCGAGATAGGTTACAACACCAAGCCCTTACACAATCTCTTACAGTTACTTGCAATTAGCCTTGCAAGTCTCACACAGTATGCACAAAGAAAGTACAACTATCACTTGCACTTATCACATTGGCCTTCACTTTCCCTTAACACTTAGCATCACACCCTTGCGATCTTACTTACATCACCTATATTTCTATTTATACATTACAAAATCGGCCTAAACATGGGTAAACCCATGGGCCGACATCCCATACCCGTTACATAATCCCAAAACCCAAAAAATCCCTAAAAAGGGGCCGAGATCCCGCAATATCCACTTCGACTTGCGCTTCACCTTCAACAGCCTATCGATGTCCTAAAATAGGTCAAACCTGACCAAGGATATCTAAAACTTGGTCAAGGGTCAACAAGCCCCTAACACTCACCTGTGACTCATCCCGAGTCACATTGTTTTGGTTAATTCTGCCTCAAAATCCTCAAGCTTGGCTTGAGTTGCTTCAACCTGTTGCTATGCCAAGGCCTCCTGCTCGATGAACTCCTGAAGAATTGCCTCATTCACAGGTCCTTCTAATTATTTCTCAACAATAGTGAATACCTGTTCTAGTTCTGCTCCTCTTCCTTCAATCTCTTTGAACAGTTAGCAAGCTGTGTCTTGGGTCGACTGGAGCCTCTAAGTCACTTCCATGACTTTGCTTTGTATGGTATGGACTTGTTGTTGGACAGTGTGTTGTTCCTGGGATCATTTCATTCTCTCAACTGCTGACAAGAGCTTCAACTGTACCTGAACTGTTGATGCTTGCTGCTTAGCCTCCTGGAGTTGTGACTCTAGTGTCTTTAGTTTGGGATCCTCAGTGAGTTGCTCATAAGTCTACATGTTGCGATCACTTAGTTGTTTACATTCCACGGAGAAGGCCTTGATTTTCTCAACTACGCTCCGAGCAGTTGCTTCTCTTTGATCCCGCACATCCTGCGGAGTGTTTGGCGCTGTTTGTAGTTCTAGATCTGTTATTCTCTGTTGAGGCTGTTGAATGGCTTCCGCAATCCTTTCCACTTGATGCTCTACTGGGTCTTCGGCCAGTTGTTCTAAGCCCATCATAGAACGAAGTGCTTTGTTGACTACTTCTTTGATTCCAATCTACTTTGCGAGCAACTATTCTTTCTCTTGTTGTATTTGCACTTTCTCCTGTTCGAACTTTGCTTGGAGGGTAGCCTTCTCCTACTGCGCAACCCTGCGTTTCTCTATCACCTCCTCTTGTGCTTGCTTCAGAGCTGATGTGGCCTGGTCTTTCTCTTCCTGTACGTGACGAAGGAAAGCTTCAGTGACGTCAACTATTCTGTGGAGTTGGGCAGGCTCATCTTCCAACTCTGTTTCATCTGATGGAAGGGGCGTAGTGGATGTTGCATGGAAGGATTGAAGGGCTTGTTGGAAACCCCTTAGCTCAGTCTCAATTCTATCATACATAGTCTCTTGTTTTGCTTTGGTTCTTTGAAAAATATCTTCCGAGGCATCTAACATAGCTGCGATAATGAAGTCAAAGTCATCCACCGTGAGCATAGTTTGTAGCTTCGACTTACTAGCTTTGGATTTCTTCCGCGATGTAGGTTTCGTGGGGGAAACCTTTATTTTTTTCGGTGGATCTGCATCATCAGGGGGATTCTGTGGAGGTGTTACTTTTCCTTTCTTCTACTTATATTTTTCCCCTTCTTTCTCTTCTTTGTCCACTTCGTCACCACCTCCTCCGCTAGGTGAGTCTGAAGTAGTTTCTTCTGAGACGTTGTCCAATTGTTGTACCTCTTCTTTCTCTTTCTTCCTACTATTGTTGGGTGCATCATACTCTTTGTGGGTAACCACTGGGTTTCCAATGAGTTCTAGGTCAGACAGTTCCTCCTGGTCGATTGGTATAAGGTACTTTATGGTCCATTCCTTAATGATCTCCTCCAGATCTTCCTCGGTGATCTTATAGTAAGACTGTAACTCTTCTTTACTCTTGTCTACGCGCACGATGATATATATAAAATGCCTATCTATGTGAAACTTCAGCAAGGGCCTGAATCTGTCCAGAGTGTTTGGTGTCATACGGGGAAATGACTCAATAGCCCATTTCAGCTGAAGGTAGTAGGTATGGAATACTGTGTTCGACTGCCACCTTTTTCCCATATCGCTTGAATACTAGAGCATGGTAAACTTCGTAGCAAGCAACTTGAATGGGTCAATGTCAAGGAAGGTCTCACCTTCTAGTGTCTCCCAAGATGTAAATGCGACGAGGATCAGGAGCCAGCTAAAGTGGAACTCATAGCCCTGATCCTGAGCTTCGCAGAAATCCACTTCTAACTGGTTGACTAAGTAACTAGCCCAGTTCATCTGTAATCCCTCCACGCACTTTCCCGCGAGGTCAATGACAAACCCCATGACCTACGTGGGTTTGTTATTCCTTACTATCTTACCAACGATCAAATGGAAAGCAAGGAGCACTGCCCCATTCTGAATGGAGGCTACCTTGTAGCCTCACACTCCCTTCTCCACATCGTCATAAGTATCTTTAATCCTCTGTGCCAGGGTGTGATCTACAACCTTCCCTGGGTAAAAGTCCCGTGGGTCGAGTCCCTGCATACTTAGGCCGATGATCTTATGGATCAACACCAGATTGATGGTGATGTGCCTGTTTAGCCATAAGTAACCGTCATGGAAGCATGACAGTAGGATTTTAGCGCATGTGTTAATCTCTTGGTGCCTTCCAAAATATGGGATTTTCATTACGTTTAGGATAATGGACTACACGATGTTCATGGTCCATGGTTGGGGAATGATTTTTTATTTCTTTCCCTTCGTCTTGGTCAATTACTTGTGAGGCGTGAGCATGCCAAAGGTCTTGCGGTCTCCTAGATTATAGTCACTGATCTTCAGAGTTGGAATTCTCTCCAATTGCAGTCTGACTGTGCGTATCCCCTTCGGGAGGTACACCATGATAACTGTGTAGTCAAAATCCCTTGGGACACTATCACAACTCACCACACCATCTAGAGGTGGGATGTAGTCAGGCAAGATGGATGAGATTAACTTCATGTTTGCTAATTCATCTCTATGCTTAGTCCTTTTCTCTTCTGCAGCTCGGGATGGTCTAGATCCGTGAGCAGTCGACGGGGAGACTTTCACTCCTCTCGTTGATAAGGATTGAACTCTACGGACATCACTCTCTTTTCCATTAGATCGATTAAAATTTCTTCGAATGAATTTTCCACAGCGCTGAGCTCGTCTAGCATGCACGCTCGAGATCAGATATCTTAGGCTAATGAATAATTTATCAATGCAATAGAATGGATGGCAAGGTCTCAATAAGAACAACACTGTAACAATGAGTTCTCTAGTTGGCTTAGATACAATTCGCGAAAGTGTGCTTGGTGAAAAAGTCGATGGGATAAGTAGACAACAATGTAACAGATTCTTCCAAAGGACAAGAAGCCTTCATCAATGCAGTTTTGTCTGTTATGGCACGGTCCCAACGGTCCGATGGTGAGATTTATGATCATAATTGTTGTTCTAACCATTCAGGAACATCAATCTAATAGTTATAATGCCTTGAATGGTCATATCACTCCACCATGGCGAAGTGCCAATCTGAGCTTCTCTGATATTCTGACGAAGTTTGAATTCTGGAGACCTTCCTTCTACGAAGTCTTCTCTGGAACTTCTTGTAATTTCTCCATCTTTGCTTTCTTCTTGCTGAGCTTTCTAGCCTTCTTCCCTGTGATCTGCGTTACTGGGTTCCTCTTCCCATTCTAATTCTTATCTTCTCTTGGAATAATAACTTCGCGATGGTGATGGTCTTTACTAGGGTTCAAGGGCAATAATTCTTCTCTGTCTGGGGTAGGCGCTCTACTCTCTTGTACAGAAAGGTGTTTCAAGTCTTCTTGTGTTCTTTCGAATTTGACATCCATATTTCTGGTCCTCAGTAGCTTCATCTGGTTTTCTTGTTCTTCCCGTAAGTGTGTTATTCTTTTAGCCATGAAGTCTCTTAGTTCTTGATTTTTCTGTTCTAGAGCTTCTTCTTCTTTTCTTCGGATATGATCTTTCTCAATCCAGGGTTTTCCTAGCAATAAAGAAAATGGGGCATTGTTCTCAACAAATTTAATAACCTCAAATATTTCCTCTATCGAAGTTCCATGAGCACTCATAGATATCTGGGTAAGTCTTCTACATAGGGTTATTAGTTTTCCTCTAAATAATCCTATTCCTCCCAATGAAGGAACCATAGCAAGCCTTCCCAAAATTTCCCAAGTACTTTCTGTCATGACATTCACCCATGTTTCCTCATCCAGAACACAGTCTATGTCAAAGTCTTCTATTCTTGCTTCTATGTATTCTTTGTCTTTTAAGATATCTGATAGATTGATGTCTCTATGATCATTCAGGGTTTATTTTATTTCTGAAAATACAATATCTGATCCTTTCTGGGGTTCTTCCGTAGTCTTAATTTCTGAGTCTTTCTCATGTTTATCTTGTTCCATATTCATTCTTTCAAGTTTAGCAATCATTCTAGGGCAATCCAAAACTTCATGGTCCATAGCTTTAAAACAAAGACAACTAGTTGTCTATCAGGGAAATCCTTAGAAAGATGGGCTGGTCTTCTACAACTGTAACAAAGGGTTAATGCTCTCTTTCTCTTAATTGATCCCCAACCTTTCTTGTACTGCACACTAGGATCATAGTAACTAACTTGCAAAAAATTCTTCCTAGGATCCTTCATCCATTTGTTAGTCCAAACATTCTTTCTATGCATAGGAATAACATATCTTTCATTATTTCTATCAGATCTACTCATATCAAACCTTCTTTCTTCTAGTTGTGCCCTAGTTTTCAGACTAGGACAAAATTGATCAAACATACCTAGATCCATACTATTGAAGAAAAAATTTCCACTTATCTTACCTTTAACATAGCACAAAGCTTTCAGATCTTCCTATTTTCTTCAGATCTGCCTCCTTTCTTAGCACATAACTTCACAGTTAAGTAGAATACTGCGAACTAAAGAAACAGATCCATGCACAGAGATTTCTTTCTTTTTCTTAGTTCCCAACAATCACAATTTCAGGTCTCGACAACGAAATCATTTGTTGGCATAGGGGTAGACCCAGGTTTCAACGCTTCAACAACGCACTAACAAAACCCTAACTATTGGCCTTTCGGCAACACCTGCAAAGCAGATGAAGTCTCACCCGAGGTAGAGGCAGAGGTGGTTGCAGGACCCAGGTGTCTGCAACCTAGATGTGACACAAGTTTGTGATTACAATACTCAAACAAAGCACTTAACAATTATCATTCATCAATATTTAACCAGTATTTACTTCGCAGATAAAAACCCTAATTATAGAGTAACAAAATACTTAACCAGAACCACACATCTAATCACTTAGCATAAAGAAACAGATCAAATATAGAATTCATTCATATTACTGAGCACTAAGCTATTATATCAGATGCTTCTAACATTCATAAAGATAACAACACTAAGCATAAATCACATCAAAGGCACAAAACAATAATCGAAATGCACAAAGCAACCATAACACAGGATATATGTGGTTCACCCCCAGCCTGGGGCTATGTCCACCAACTCTTCTCTTCTTTATTATCTTATTGTCAAGCTTCTTATAGGCACATAACATCAAAATCCTACTCTGCAAAGGACAGGATATATGCACGCACCTCGCCAGATCCTCCTTCCCCAAGCTAGGTTACAACACCAAGCCCTTACACAATCTCTTACAGTTAATTGCACTTAGCCTTGCAAGTCTCACACTGTATGCACAAAGCAAGTACACCTATCACTTGCACTTAGCACATTGGCCTTCACTTTCCCTTAGCACTTAGCATCACACCCTTGCGCTCTTACTTACATCGCCTAGCTTTCTATTTATACATTACAAAATGGGCCTAAACATGGGTAAACCCATGGGCCGACATCCCATACCTGTTACATAAGCTCAAAACCCAAAAATTCCCTAAAAAGGGGTTGAGATCCCATGATATCCACTTTGACTTGTGCTTCACCTTCGACAGCCTGTCGAAGTCCTAAAATAGGTCAAACCTGACCAAGGATCTCGAAAACTTGCTCAAGGTCCAACATTTATTATCCAATCCAGCAACTCTTCATCATCCAAATTGCCTTCATACATTAGGACCTCTATCTTGGCTCTAGCTCCCAATCTAACAACTGCTCTCAGCAAGCGTTCTTCGACAAAATTTTCCCCTGCAACTTCTTCGACTTCTATTTCTTCACTTTCTCCATCGCTAATGTCTCCAACATCAGGTGCCCTTCTCTGCATTGCCTCCATCATCTATAATATTGCACGAATCTCTTGCATTTCTCTTTTTACAACACGATTGGATAAAGGTGGATCCACTTGTCTCCTTGGTGGCATTGTGATGACTGTCTCTCACACACATAGGACACCTTCGAGCTCCTTTTCCTGCTGTCTACAAGCAAAATTTATGCTTTGATACCACTTAATGCAGTGCCCTCACCTCAATGGGGTCTATCCACCTCCCGGTAAATGGATCTTCAAATTTATCTGAGCTGGAGTAGCTCTTCGGATCCCTGCCAGAAACTTCATGACATGAATCCATAGGTCCTTGCAAAACTTCACCTGTGTGAACTAGCACCGGGCGTAATATTTCCTCATGCGATCACCGGATGTGACCAAGCGCTGATCTAACAGGCGCTTCACGACTTCAGGGTTCGGGTGTTTCGATATGAGTCGCTCCTGACTCTCCCGATTCTAAAATCTAAAATGAGAGCCTAGCGAGCGCTATCTCCTCCCCTTGATTTCTGTTTATGTGACCTCCAACCAGAAATTGGGGCTCAAGCTCTGAGCGCTTTGGGACTTTGTGTTTTGCGAAGTTGGGGGATAGCTCACCTCCTTTCTCCTGATTTCGGATTCCTAAAATCCACTCACGTCAGATCAATGGTCCACGTCCCTCCACGATCCAATGGTCCAGATATCCTCTTTGCATTTCACGAAGTTGGGAGATAACTCACCTCCTTTCTCCCAATTTCTGATTCCCGAAATCTGCCCACGTCAGATCAACAGTCCATGATTCTCTGTGATACAACGACTGTGATCACTTTCGTGAACTTGAACTTCGCAAGTTCCTACAACTCTTACCTATGACTTCTCGATTGTGAATCAACAAAATGTTGATATTTTGCCACGTGTCCTGCCTCAATTGATGGTCACGATTGCCTTGCGGTTTCAGAAATTGCGAATTTTACACTCTCTCCTTTTATATTTTCTGAAGTCTGAATCCTCGAACTCCCGAATCTGCTTCCACCTGTCCCCCCTCGATGATGGACAGTCCCAACTATCTTCAAGACTTTGGGACTTCGTGAATCCACTCTCCTGTGCATTTACAGGAGTTAAATCCATGCAATTACCTCTAGATCCAACGACGGTAGGTCCACGTGCTCAGATCTAACGCCTGAGATCTGTTCTCCTCCTCTGCATTCTCATTCCTCTTGTCTATACTCTGATCCAACCGTCCAGATTATTCACAGTGCTCGATCCGATGGCCACTATCGCTCCTCCTCCTGAGCTTATGATTTTTTCCGACTTAGAATATTTTATAAGTATTCAAAGGCTTCGACCTTTGTTCCTCCTACGAGTCTGTCTCTTGGACCTCTTCTGCACTTCTAGAAGGAATTATCCCTTCTGAGCTTTCTCTCCTTCCGACCCTTTGACTTTTTAAAGAGTCACTTTGACACTTAGTCGAATTTTGGATTTGTGCACTCCTTGCAACAGATTCTTGTGCAAGTTTTGGGTTCTTACGGATGACTGTGCACACCTTGCAGCAGTCACTTTGCACTCCTTGCAAAGGGAAAGTTCTCACTATCTCTTCTGAGCTTCTGAGTCGAAATAGACTCTGTCAACACACTCCTTGTGGACTGTGTGCACACCTTGCACGACTAAGCAAAAAGAAAACAATTGAACCTTATACAAACATTTCGTAGTTTCATATTTTCAACAATACAACTCATTCATTCATGAAACAAAATAACAAAATCGTAAATAGAAATGACCACATGCATTTGAATCAATTTTCCTCTATTATATTCATTCCAAAAGAAAAAAAATGGCTAAAACTGTGATCACACAACAACTAAAAACTCAAAGAACTCCTAGTAACTCACAACAACCTCATTTGGGCATACGAAACCTCTATTTCTCTCAGAGGGTTCTTAGGGTCCCCCTCGACTACTGATCTTCTCGAAAACAAAACCCTAAATGCTATCTTAGTTTAGTTACATTCAATACTTAGAGTGAAAAATCCCAGATCACTCATGATCATTCAGCTTCCAAGCATTTGATCTTCTTCCATTTTTCAATCAGCTCCAGAAAACACTCACTAACCTCCAACGCTTAAGATTCTGAAATGATTCCAATGTGTTGAGTTGTCCTGCCACACGTGCTCACTGACGATGCTCTTGCATCATGTCCTTAAGTTTTTTTCCAAAGATAAGAGTCTGGGGTCGGATGGGTGGACAATAGAATTCTTTTTATCCTTCTTTGACCTGGTTGGGGATGACCTTATTGAGGCGGTGGAGGAATCAAGGAGAAGTGGAGATTTAAATAGGTCCCTAAACTGGACCTTCCTTTTTCTCACTCCAAAAGTAAACAAGCCCTCCACTTTTGGTGACTTCAAGCGTATATCCCTTTGTAATCTGATTTATAAAATTATTTCAAAACTCATAGCAACTAGGATTAAACCAATCCATTCTCGGTTTCTTTTGGGGGATTAACTGGGATTCTTAAAAGGAATAAATATACTGGATGTGATAGAAACTTCTCAAGAATGCCTCCACAATATCAAGGTCAAAAAGTTGAAGGCCATCATACTAAATCTTGAATTGTAATAGGATTATGACTATGTAAATTGATATTTTCTTCTGATGATCCTCCTCTAATCGAGATTTGGACTTATGATAACGAATTGGATTATGAGTTGTGTCAGTTCAACTTCCTTTGCAGTCTTGATTAATAGCGGGAATACAACTTTATTCCAGAGTGGGAGAGGGTTAAGACAAGGTTGTCCCTTATCCCCATTTCTCTTCATTTTAGTGATGGAAGGACTTAGTATTCTCCTCAAGAACGAACAGTCTGAATGTAAACTTTCGGGAGTCAAGGTATCAATATTGATTAAGATTCTTAATATTTTTTTGTCGATGATGTTCTGATCATGACCAGTTCTTCTATTCAAGAATTGAAGGTGATTAATTCCATTCTATATTCCTTATGTTGTTCCTCGAGCCTGATCATAAACCCACACAAGTTTACATTACATGTTTCATGAGTCCAACAGGAGGGCTTAGTCTAGTATAAGGCAATCTTCCCCTACAAAGTTGCATATTTATCTGCAGGTTTTAGGTATCTTTTCTTTTATCTCAATCTTTCAAATTACAGGGTTGAAGACTGGCATTGGGTTATCAAAAGGTTTGAGAAAAGGATCGGTCTCTGGTGTCATCAGTGGCTCTATTTAGGAGGGAGATTTGTTCTTCTAAAGTCAGTTCTCGAGAGTTTGCTAGTTTATTAGTTGGAAGTGGCCATTATTCCTACTTCTATTCTTAATAGGATCAGGCAGCTGATGTACAATTTCTTGTGGTCTAGTAGTGGGGAAAGGGAGCACCTACAACTTTGCAAGTGGGAGAAAATTTCAAAACCTAATTCCTTTGGAGGTTGGGGAGTCATGAACATACATATATTTAGCAAAGTGCTGGTGGAAAATACCTTGTGGCTTTGTTTGATGAAAGAAGGGATTTGGCATAATGTTCTAATGGAAAAATATCTTCCTTTTATTTCAGTGGTAACTTGGCTGAGAGGTACCCTTCTTGGGACTCTTAACACCTCAAACACATGGATAAATCTGGTCAAGTATTTGGATTTAATTATCCACTGGCTGAGCTGGAGCCCTGGTTCAGGTCATTCAATTCTCATTGGAAAGGATGAGATCCTAGGTTTGGGATTAAACTCATTACTCTCGCCCGAGCTCATCACATCACTAAAGCAATGAAATATCCACTATCTTTATTAGGCCATAGGAGTGGGTAGAATGGGGGCGATTTTGGCTTCTTGGAAGTCGAGTGGAGAGCTGGGACTCACTGGCGATCAAGTGTATGAATAGGGGTTGTATTGTAAGGCTTTGAACTACTCTAATATTTAGTTGAATGACAAACCATATATTATTTTATGGACCAAGGGTGATGGATCTGGAAACATCACAGCTAGAAATGTCTACATCGCTCTTGCCTCCAAACTTTATTCTCCAACAATTTGTGGCTGGCGACGTACCCTTTGGGACAGGTATATTGCTCCAAAAATTAAATTGTTTATGTGGTTATTACTGGAAAAAAAATACCTACATGGGACAATTTTCAACGTAGAGGTTGGTCAGGTATAAACATAAGCTCTCTATGTTTTAAAAATCCCAAGACTGTTTTTCACTTGATGGTTCAATGTAGTTTCACCCATAAGGTTTGGACCTTGATTATAAAATCCTTAAATTTAAAGATAGATTGGATGGGATCCACGTTGACTTCTTCCTTCGAATATTGGTTAAAACAGAGAACAATTTGACCTACGTTGCCTTCTCTCATTTGTTGGAATTTATGGTTGGAACGTAATAAAGTCATCTTTGAGAGTGGATCTTCTTCTATACACTGGGTATTACATATGACTCTTGGTTGGTTGGGAAGTTCCATGGATTTACAACAAGCAATAGTTCCTAGGTTCATACCCCCGATTTTAAAGGAAGACATACTGACAGGTTGGTTTGATAGAGAAACTCAGTTACAGGGCCAACAAAGTGGAGTTGGAGGTGTCATCAGGATCAACGACCATACTATTTTCCAGTGGACCTTTAGTTGTGGGTCGGGTACTAACACCAAGGTTGAGCTACTGGGTGTTTGGGATTTACTAACTCTTGCTTCCCAACTTCATATCCTGGATCTTCAAGTATTTGGGGACTCTAGGATTATCATTGACTGGTTGAATAAAAAAGGTAATCTGCAGGTAATTAGACTGGAGTGCTGGAAGGACAGGATCAAAGAACTCTGCCAACTTTTCAGGTCATTATGTTTCACACACATTTACATAGATTACAATAAGCAAGTTGATGACTTATCCAAGAGGGATTTACAGAACCAAGAAGGAAAAATATACTACAACTAGCTGGAAGAGGGGAATGAGGGCCCCACCCTAATCATGAATCTTATATGATGTATTTTTCCTCAGATCAACTAATTGAGAGGCCTTTTTGGCTGTATAATTAGTTTGGGATAGGGGAAAATATTTCGTCTTTATATCAGTCTTAGTATTTTGATCCTTGAGTAGCTTGTGAGCATTTTGATTTTATTAGTCACAGTTTTAGTTTAGGGTATTACCTCTTTGTATTGGAGGGAGCGAGGTACAACAAATTGTTTTATTTATGATCTTATATTTGTATGACAGTCAAAAAATATTATATCAATATATAAGAGCAATTTTCTGTTGGAAAAGTACAAAGTCTTATGAATTAGTCCATCAAAACAAACTTTATGTTCAAATGTGAGAGGGTAATGTGAAGTATATTTATTCAAAATCTTATAAATATGTTTTTCTCCATTTGCTTGACCTATAACATCACAATTTTAGAAAAATTATACAATCAATTGAACAGTTTCTAAGTAGTAACATAGTTTATGCTTAAACAAAGTTTGCAATCACTCAAAATCAAAGTTTGTTGTGTTAAGCAACGACTTTTTCCTTTGGAATAGGTGTAAAGTTTATATGGTAAATTCTAACTTGAGTCTTATTCACATATGAATAATCATTTATCATTCATTTATTATGTGACAATGAAAATGATATTAATTTTTTTATAATATTTATGTTTTCATTTATATGGTCGATGTTATAGCACAAGTTGTAGGTTGGGAAAATCCCAACCCAAGTTCCAACCACAAAACAAGTGCTACAACTTGGGAATCCTGCACCCAATGTCACCTCGATGTAGGTCCCAGACTTCAGGGGTGACTAAGTCACTCTAGGGAGGTGATCCCGGTGACCCTAGGGGGATTGATATGGATATGGAGGGAAATGGAAGTGAAGCCCCTAGAGTTCAATTCTATGTGGGATAAAAGGTAGGGAGAGATGCCTTGCAAGTCAAGTAATTTCTGCCTCAAAGGTATAGTACTTCTCCAGATGATTGTACCTGCCCAAGACACAAGAAAAGACACTTTGCAATGATATATGTTAGTTGGATTAGCAAGTTAAGCTTGTTGTCCCTAATTTGCAGCAGTATATAACAACTTATATCAGAAAATAAAACATCTAAATAAGCATATGGATATCTAAACTAGTTAAGTAAATCAACATCAAGATTAGCAAATGAATATAGGATAAAACGTGGCACTTAAGAAGCAAGAGAAGATAACTGTTTTATTATGTACTTAATGCAGACAATTGCAGCCTTATGGCTGTATCATTCAATGGCATGCAGCAGAAAAATCAACTACACAAAAGTGCCAAGAACTAGCCCAAAAGATGCGCCCTAGTTAGTAGAGTAAGTGAGGAAAATTAGAGATCTAGTCTAGGGTTAGTTTAGGAGTTATGAGAGTCTTAGTAGCTAGGTTTATGCAACCCTAATGGTTGTAGGTTAAATTTTATAACAACAATTAGAGTATTGGGAGAGAAGGGATGCCCTAGTGGGGGAAGACTCCTCTCAATGAGGCAAATCAACTTCAAGCAAGAAAACTTTCAAAAGGTAAAAAATTATGTTTTCCAAGGAAATAATTTTATATCTCCAATGTAAAAAAGTATGACTAGTACCTTTACTATTGAGTTAATGGATTAAAATGAACAAGATCTAGAGAAACTACCTCCTTGGTGTGTAAGCCCTTTTACTTCCCAAGGAAAGTTGATCTAGCTAGGGTTTAAGCTAAGAGGGTGTATGCCTGTATAATTCTCTTAGCAAACCCTTGTATAGTCAATGAGATGAAGCAATAAAATAATGAAGACTATGGTGGGGGTGTATTCCCTTATACTTCCCACCTAGCTCCTAGCATAACAATACTTGACTTGAAAAAGTGATAGCATAATAGTAAAAGACCATACCAAGATCAAGAGAAATGCCAAGATAATCCACCACAAGAGATAGAAAACATCATCCAAAGCTAACGCTAGACCTCCTCCATCAACCATTCATAAACATAACCATAAACAAGTGCACAAGAGATAAAATATCCAAGATAGCCGAAAATTCCAGGCCAAGTCCTCTCACAAGAGGGAGAGTTATTGTTTAAAATCAGATCTTATGATCTTTATTTATACAAAATGCAGGTAACATAGTTTGTCCACAAATTAAGGAGTAAACCACAAGAATAGGGGTCAACAACCTTAAAATTTCCCCCTTAACAAAGTAATATTAAACAATTCACTTGAAATTTCACTTTTTGCACAAATAAAACTCTAATCTAGGAGGACGTCACCCCTTTAGGGGATGTTTTTCCACTTTGAGGAAGTCGTTGGTGTTGGAGAAGCATGGATAGGCCTCCAAAGGACACATGTCAAGCATCTAATCACTCTCATCATGGTGAAGACCCTTCTCCTCCTCAAATATCCATGTGTCAAAATAGTGGCACCTCACCACCATGCCTTAGCCCCAAAAGCATGACATCAGGCTCAAAACTAGAACGTTTTTCCCCTCCTAGGAAAATTGTTTGGCAAGTAAGGGTTGGGATAGGATGTCCAAGTCATCATCAAGGCTATCCAATTCTGATCTCTCTCATATGAAATGCGCCCCCCTGGAATCGAACCTGTGGTCTTGTAGCCCCATGGAAGCCCAAGCTAGGCTTTTTCTCCCAAAACTATCCACCAACTAGGTCCTGCAAAGACAAATGAGCACACCCTCCAAGGATATCAAGTCATAACATTATGATAAGTGAATCCAATCAATAAATAATTCATCTAAGCATGTGCATCAAATATCACTATATCAAACAATTAACAACTCAAAGACACTATGCGACTTTTCAAGCTCAAATATGAGAGGGTTGATGAGGTGTCCTTGATCCGGATTATTTTCGGCACGAAATGAGAGCGGAGATATAATAAAGAAATGCAGAGAGATATCGCATATATCCAGTAATATAACATAAATGTATCAGAGATACAACCATA
>JZKD02S1618707.1:102586-114661 GCA_000966675.3 Picea glauca
GAGTGATTCATTTATCTCATACTTAATTTTAAAAATGACCAGACAAGAGAAAATATGCATCAGAGAAAAAAAAATAAAAATTGAAATAAAATAAACAAAATGTCTTCACATTCAACATAGTTGAAGATAAAAATCTAGGAACACATAAATATATAAGGAGACAAAATAATAGTTTTATTTGGAATATATGAAAAAAAGAATTGATTGTTACATATTACTGGAAATGTAAATGTGTTTGTCATATAGATTGGGATTGGGGCTCCCGCGGACCATAAGAGAAATATGTACAAGAAATAGCATTGTGAAAAGTAATACCTGAAAAGTAGAAATGGCAAGATATCATTTTTTTGCTATAGATTTGTATTAAGAAAAGGTGGAATAACTAGATTGATAAAGAAAGGACTATCAATATACACTTACTTGCATGGTACATATAAGTAATGTTGGTATTTTCTTGCTGATGCATTTTCCTGTTGGTTTTTGTCGTTGACCTGCATGAATAACTAGATTGATAAACAAAGGATTTATAGCGATGTTCCATATAAGTAATTTTTCTATTTGCTTGCTGATGCATTTCCCTATTGGATTTCGTCGGCGACCCACTTCAAGTTCTGTTCAATATGGCTTCTTAAGGGGGCGACGTTGATGTCATTTCGGATTTTAATGCTGAAAAGTTCATTTCCTAATTCGCTTAGGTCAATAGAAAGATTAGACAGAGCCTGATGAATGTCTCCATTCTATACTGAATACCGGACTAGCTAGTTGTCCATGTCTTCTTCATGATATTCAAGAATCCTGTAAAATTTTTCTAAAGACAAGGCCTTAAAATTATCAACTTGTTTATCGAAAGCTTGCTTAGTTAACGCCAGGGAGTTGACGATTAAGATGGGGTCCTAGAAGTTGTTTGTCCTTCTAGCTAACTCTATTTTGGTGAACTTTGTGAATACTGTTTCTTTCTTTGATATTGCTTGCTCACATGATTGGACGATCAGATATAGGTTCTTCACCTTCTCTTTCCAACATGCTTCTAATTGAGTGAGTCGTTTTTTGGATAGGAGATCACATTGTCTTATTCTCATGTTTGACATGTTGTTGACATGAAAGGAAAAAGGGATGACCGTGTGGACATAAAAAGTTTCTTCATTTTTTAAATCTGTCTGCAGAAGTTGGAGCAAGTTATGTGCCCTGCTTCCCAGGGAACCCATATTCTGTGATGTTTCCCAGGCCTTAGTAATCAATTCCATTCTTTTGTTGATATTTTTCTCCACATACCCTCTACAGGATGCGAGGAAGCTAGAGGACCCTTTTAGATTTTCTACAGGGGTGCAGGTAGTCGCAGTCATGGCTATTTCCAAATTACTGCTAAGCAATGACATAGGAAACAAAGCTTCCTCTAATTCCTTAATCCAGTTCTTTAGTCTGGAATTCTTGGCCTTAATGAGTCCAACATAATCATGAAGAACATCTCTGGTTTCCATGTGAAGTTGAGAGATTTTGGACACCTGTATATTGACAAGGTCAAGTTTTGAATGATGTTTTCTTTTCTTATTTTTTACATCTCTTTTTTCAATCATTAATTTTTTTGATTCGCTTTCAAAAACAACACTCTGGAATATGAAGGACTCATCTTCATCAAAATTTTTGGTATCAACTATGTCCATTGGGTAGACATAGTGAGTTGCGTCTCTGGGTTGATCAACGTTGCAGAATATGCTATCCAGATCAACGTCAAGATCCATGTTTTCACTCTAACGTTCGGGTTGCTCTGCTTGCCCTGCAATTATTTTTCCCTTCTTCTGCATGGGAAGCTCGCGAGGAAGATGTTCACTGTATCTCTACAAAACTGTTGTGGAGATACTGACAATAGTTTATGAAAATGTTGGTTTTCCCCAGACGTGACTTGAAATGAAGAAATGGAGGGGAAAATATAACCCCCCGGAAACGTTGGTTCAATGCGTGCGAATGGAAAATCTTCGCATTAATGACAATATCTATGCGTGTTGTATGGTGACCTGTTAGAAGTAAAGCTTAATTATTGCATACTTAGAAGTGCGAAGGTGGCAGTTACGACGAACAAAATTTAAGGATTGGATGTTTCGTGAAAGAACCAAGTTGATGACATGGGAATGACATTCCATGGTATTTGAAATTAAGACCGGGAAGGGATAACAAAAGCCTCTGCAAATATTGCATTAATGGCAGAACTTCTTGAGCCTTGGACGCATCAATGACAACTTAGACGATGCCTGCAGGATGACCTGTTAGCATTAAAGATTTAGAAACAAGACACACACACACACACACACACACACACATATAAACATTATTTCTTATTATGGACACGTGCGAAGGTGACGGGGACGGGGAAGAGCAAGCAAGGAAGGAATGACAAAGTCTGAAAATGCATGGTGAAACTGGTCAGTGTCCAATGGTGAAACTGCATGGTGAAACTGGTGAGTGTCCAATGGTGAAACTGTATGAGTTGGAATTGTTGACTGCAAAACATGTAAAACGTGAGAGCACATGATGGTGCAATTCAGCGGAGGGTTTGGATATTTGTAGAATTGCGAGAAAGTGGCTAAGTATGGAAATTGTGACTTTGTGTAGGCTTTCAGGGAGCATAGCTAAGGGAAGCATGTATAGTATTTGGATCACAGTTTCTCGGGTTGGCGTGCTCAAAAGTGGGCCTCTATTGCTCCGTGTCTTGCAAATAGTACCCAGACTTGCGCGATATAGAAATTGAGAAGTGGACTTGCGGGATGAACATTGCACTTCTATTGTTCTGTGTCTTCCAAACAGTGCTCGGAGTTTTGCAATATACAAACTGACAGATGAACTGCAGGGCTGGCAGGCCCATGATGACAATTGTTTACGGATGGTGATCCCTATCAACTATTTTCATATAACATAAAAAAATTATTAATTAAAATTTAGAGTATGAGAAATATGTTCATGTAACATAATACATTAAAATAATAATTAAACATTAATATTATATATATAGAGAGAGAAAGTGTGGTGTGATAAAGAGTTAGAGGGAAAAAAATTAATGTATTATAACTTGATGTAATCAACCATAATCTAGAATATCAAAATTATCTCTCACGTGCTCCATAGTGGAATTGGGCATTGGTTAATTCCTAAAACACCATGGGATGAAAGAATATGCCACCTTTGTGACACTAAGAAGGTTGAAGATGGAAAACACTTTCTCTTAGATTGTCCAGCCTATACCCAGATTAGATCTCAATTTCAAAATAATTTTCACACTACCAACCTTCCTAACCTTTTAACTCAACAAAACTATGGTGATCTTGGAAAGCTTATCTTAATTATTTTCGAGCACATAAACGAAATTCTAAAGATTTGCAAGTAATCTCTTATCCTCTTAAGGCCTGATAGACCAATTTGGTCTCAGTGGACATCATCATCATCATCATCATCATCTATGTATATGTATTTATGTATATTAATGTTTTATTATTATTTTAATGCGTTATGTTACATGAACATCTCTCTCATACTGGGTTGTAGAACACCTCTCGATGCAATTAAGTGAAAAGAGGGATCAAACATCTTGAGGTGCAAACCTTTTTTAGAGTGCAAAACTTGAGGAAAGGTTAAACGTTTGCACCTAGAGAGATTTGATCCCTCTCGATGCTTGATAGATCTGGAGTTAAGATGAATCTACGTTGATTTAGAAAAAAATATTATTGCATCGAAATAATATTTGTATGGCCTAGTATGAGGGAGATGCATAATTCCTTCCATGCTTAACATAGAGTTGGTATGTTGCATTTAAAAAATATTAATAATGAAAAAAATGTTTTAATGTGGGCCATAAATAAAATATCTATCTCCATCTATCTATGAGGGTGATGTGGAATTCCCTCAATGCTTAACATGGAATTGAAACTTGGTATTAAAAAAAAATTAATAACAAAAAAAATCTCAATGTCGGCTATAAATAAGATAATTCAATGTCCACTTCAAATAGAATATTTCAATATCAACTATTTATAATTCATAAAGCAATTGAAAATTAAAAATTTCTTACACTTAAAACATTTCAATGTTGTGTTACTCATTATGAGGGAGATGTGCAATTCCCTCCATCCTCCACATGAAGTTGACACACACACACCCACAAAAAAGTTAAGAATCAATGCAAATTCATTTTAACTTCAAATCTACACAGAAAGGGATCAAATCCCTTAAAGTAAAAACATTGTTTTAATTGAAAAAAATTTAAAAGATATTTACTCCAAAAATTTGATCCCTTTCAATATGAAATAAATTTAGAGTGAAATAAATTTATGCTAATATTATTATTTTTTTCAATTCAAATCTCCTTTCTCTCTTCACACTATATATAATAATAATGAGTGATGTTAAATCTACAAAATTGATATTGATTTAAGCTTTATGTACAAGATGCTTATCTTAACACTTTTTATGTCACTTCATATACCAAAGTCCGAAATAACATTTTCGACTAAGGGAGAGCGGGTCCTTTTAGTAAATACTTTGTGAACAAATATAATATAACATATTATAGTCTTAACAAATAGTTTTTTCAATTTTCTTTTGATGTGGCGTTGGTTAGCACCGGACATTATGCCATTTTGTTAATAAAAATGAACACATCATGTATGTTATGTCAATTTCACTCATTTTTTTTTTCAAACTCATTTCACTTTATAGAGGAAAAGTTTGCCCAAAACACACCATTTATACTTAATTGTATAAACTCAATAATTACAATTCACAACTTCACTTTTGGGTTAAAACTTCATAGAAAAACATAATATACTATATTATGGTCCTAACAACTTTTTTGTCGTTTTCTTTTGATAATGTGTTGGTTACCACTAGACATTATGTCAAGTTGTTAATAAAAATGACCACATAATCAGGTACGTTATGTTTTCATGTGACTTTCAATTTTTTTCAAACTAAAGAGGAAAAGTTTTTTTTTGTAATTTTTTTTATGTAAATTTGTGTAAAAAGTATAAAATAACATTTTCAACTAAAATAAAGGTTTCTTTTGGGTTAACACTTCGTAGAAAAACAAAATATAATATAATATTACGGTCATAACAATTCTTTTTCGTTTTCTTTTGTTGATGCGTTGGTTACCACTAAACAATTGTTAATAAAAATGACCACATCCTAATCATGTACGTTATGTTTTCATGTGACTTTCAATTTTTCAAACTCGAGAGGAAATGTTTTCCCCAAACACAAAAGTGGTCACATCGTGTATACTCAATTGCATAAACTCAATAATTACAATTCACACATGTAAACTCAATAATTATAATTCACACATGTATGCATCACAACATCACTTTCTACTCTCAATATGGACTTTTGTGTTGGATGCTCTCCTTCCACCTCCAAAGGACTTCCATCATTCAATTTTGTTTTTTCAAAATCACTAATAACCATAACACCACATACATACTATTAGACATCGTGCGCATTGGCTTTGAAAGGATGAAATTCCACTCTATATTCACCTTCACCATACTATTTAAGATTGGGTGGAGATTTACACAATTAGTCTATATACTAGTCCATTATTGTTTCATTCTTCATCATTACATTCACCATACTATTTAAGAGAGGGTGGAGATTCACACAATTAGTGTATATACTAGTCCATTATTGTTTCATTCTTCATCATTACATACCTAAGTTCTTTCTTTCTCTACGCATTTTTTTATTATTTTATTCTCCTTTTTCATATTTGTTTTTAACACAAATATGTAACTCCACAAAAATTCAACCTATCTCACATTTTTTGGGTTAAGTTTTGCCTAGTTGTTGTTAGACATAAGTGCTTCCTTTAGTAATATTTAATGAGTCATATGCTTCAATAATTACATAATAACACAAAATCAAAGATAATGAATATAATACATATTTTTTCTTCATTCGATATTTTATTAGTCCCTGTCAAAGGCATAGAGAGACTATAGAGATCGTTAATTCATTGAATTCCTATTAGTTTGTTCTTTGACCACAAATATTTTCATAATATCTATTGTTGGAACGAGGGAACTAAAAATATTGATTTTTATATAATAAAAAGTACCATATATGTCATGATCTGATTGGATAACAGATTGGAGGTCTTTTTGCCGGCTTCACTATTCCCAATGTTTTATATGTTACCATATCCAAAGTTTTTGATCATATACAGTCTTTCTGAGTTGTTATTAGTTCCTTGTTTTTTTCTTGAAATGTTTGGATATCCAAAGTTTTGAAGATAGACAATCGGATTTTTATTTATAGCTTGACTTCATATTAGTTTGTCTTTTGAATACATTTTTTTTTTACTTACATAGGTTCTTCTGTTCGAACTATTGTTACTTTTTTTTTTTATAAAATTATATAATCAATGTTTTTTTTGTACGTAAGAGACCTGCCACGCTGCATTCTTTCTTAAATGTTTATAGAGCAGTTATGACAGCTTAAATGTTTACCTAACAGGATTCACAGCCTTAAAGGTTTACTTAGCAGGCCTGTTACAATACATTTTCTTCCGTTTTTTTTTATATGCAATGTTCTCTGCAGTCAATGTGGGCAATATTGTTCTTCAACGACATTGTTGGTTCACTCGTCCATGCTTGCTTCTTGTATGTTCACTGATTTCTTTTTTTCCTATAGTTGTTGTTCTTGTTTGCCTATTGGTCTTGTTACAGTTTGCACGCTTGGGGTTCTGCAACCGCGATTGGAACTGCCCTTCTGTTGTTCCCCATTGATGGGCGGGTTTGGGTTCCATGTTTATTTTTGCTTGATATTTTCAGTTTGCAGGTGGGAAATTTGACTACCGGGGATTCTTGAGTCAAAATCCTCTTGTAGAACATCTTTGTAATACGATTTCCTTTTGCGATGCGTCACTGTTTCTGTGATGGAGGTAGGTTCTGTGTCAAACATTGGCCTTTGGATGGTCCTGCCAACTTTGAATTTTACCTGACCGGTCTCATAGCCTGGATTATTTGGTTAACAGATGTGTTGCAATACATTTTCCTCCAAATGTTTTGATACAATATTGTGTGTAGTGAATTTGGCCAATATTGTTCTTCACTGACATTCCTGGTCAACTAGTTGGTGCTTGCTTCTTTGTCCGTTGGATGCTGCTTATTGCTGTTTGATTCAACTTTGCAGGGCTCGGGTCCCGTGGTTGAAGTTGGGCCTTTTGGTGCTTCTTAACTAGGTTGTTATTTGCTACTTTCTCTTGTTTTCTTAAGCTTTGCGATGTTGGGGTGCTGCATCCGTAGTTGGATCCGTTCTTACATTATTTTGCAATTGGCTCCCCAGACAATACTATTAAGATAAAATAATATGCAAAATTTTGCAGTCGATGTAAATTGCGTCTCTTACGACTTCAACCAATGCTTGTCGGGCTCCAACTATATTTCATAGCTGACGATGTTTTTCCCATGGTTAATGTATTCCTATGGATTCATAGTTATTAGAGTAAGTGTTTTTGTCTGAACGATAAAGTTCTTCTCTCCCTTTCTTTTTCCTCTTGTAAACTTTCTCGTTTTTTCCCTTTTGTTTGCGTTTCTGGTTCTATACTTTGCCACGTTTTTGTAGTCGTCAGTTCCCCGGGTGGCCAATTGACAAAGCGTCATCTCCATCTATATCTTCACATCACGAGTCCGATCGGTCGCCGTTCATTTGCATATTTATCCAATTTCTTCTAAACTTGCTCATTTTTCCCTTTTGTTCTTACGCTCTATTATGCATTTCTGGTTCTATACTTTGTCATGATTCTGTGCTCGTGGGTTCCCAGTGTGGCTAACTGATCTATATCTTCACATCATGAGTCTAACTAACCACCGTTCATTTGCATACTTAGCCAATTTTATGAACGCGAGTTTGTGGATAGGTGTTATCGAAGTATGGTAACTCGTGTTCGGGGTATACATCTTGCACCCAGAACTTTCGTGATCTACAATTCAACCCCAGACTCCTCGAAATCGCAACCCTGCCTCTACCTACGATGAATCTGTCTGTCTGACCTGCCTTTCCATACTTAGTAGAGTCTTCAAATTTTCACGGGTTCACGTGTTCCTGGGTTCAGAAAAGTTTAAAAGCATTTTGTCGCTCCCCTCCAACCCCGCCACCTTCCACCCTTCCCAATGAACATTAATTATGATTTTAAAAGTGATAACCTACCAGACAGGTTTGAAAATATTGGCTTTAATAAGTGAAAATCTCGAAGACATCTCCCATTAAAATGCATAAACATGTGAATATTATGGGATCTGATAATTTTTTTTGCTTGCATTTTGAATTTGCAATTTTTTTTTTACTATTTTAGTTTTTTAAGGGCATCATCATAGTAGCAGTGCAATACTGTACTACCATGCTGCCATCCATGAGCATTTCATCCATAGAGGTCTTGACATCATGTCCCTCTTTAATACTGTGCATATATTACAAGTTTTCATATTTGAGAATCTGCTCGGATATGGGAATGTTATTACGTGTTGTTAGTCACTATTCAACGCACATATTTGAAAATATTGGCATTAATAAGTGAAAAGATTAGCATTTTGAATTTGCAAAAAAAAATATTGGCTATTTTAGTTTTTTAAAGGCATCATCATAGTAAAAATGCAATACTGTACTACCACGCTGCCATCCATGAACGCGTCATCCATATATGTCTTGACGTCATGTCCCTCTTTAATACTGTGCATATGTTACAGGTTGTCATATTTGAGAATCTGCTTGGATATGAGAATGTTATTACGTGCTATTAGTCACTATTCAATGCACATATTCGAAAAGATTGGCATTAATAAGTGAAAATATCGAGGGCATCTTCCATTAAGACGAATTAAACTAAAATCTACAGAAGATTATACTATCATCCTCTACCATTGATTTTAAATACTTATTCCCATTTCTCTCTATCATCAAAGAGTTGGGCTTTAGGGTGTCTTCGTTCTAATGTTCCTAGTCATTGACGTAAAACAACTTAGAGATTCCATTGAGTCCTAATTGAAATACAAGAGAATGGTTTTATGTGACGTGAGCTTTGAGCCAAAAAAAAACTCTATTAGCCAACAAAACTTCAGACAGGAAAAAAAAAAACAAGTATCTTATGATTGGTGTTCTCCCTGTATTCGATGCTTTGGTTGGTTGAAAGGCCTTCCTGAAGATTTGTTTTTTGATCTTATTTGTTTTCTTGCTGGGATTTGGAAGGGATTTTCAAGTCACCTACAAAATGTTCCTTCATTAAAGTATATAGTTTCTTCCAACAACACAGATTTGGCAAGTGTATCAAATTCTGCAGAGCACAAAATAATTTGTCTTCCATCAGAGGAGTCACACTTACCATGTCTTGCAAAATGGTCTGTAATATTTGAAAACAACGCGAAATATTACTCCACTCGCGAATGTACTCATAAGGAAATTATAGATTTGGATCGTCGCGAGTAAGAGAAACTGTATGGGTGGTTAAAACGACATACTAAAATTACAGAAGTTTATATTTCAAAGTTTGTTGACTTACTTCTGGGTGTGGTAACAAACTTGAAGGAGAGACATATTCTTTGTCAAAGTTTGTTCACTGTCCTCTGGATGTAGTTACATACTACACATACAATCAACTGTCTATCGCTACTGCACATTTTTTATTTTACTACTCCTACGCATATGATTGCATCTGGGTCGATGGGCTTGCGCCTATATACATGAATATTCCCCTCCTACTTGAAGGTGCGTATATAAATAGAGAACAACGTTCTCAAAACTTTCTAATCACTGCATCGACATGTAACTGGAAAACTTTAATGGGAAGGAATTATGGATTATGGATTTTGCAACACTTTCTGAGGATTACTTTATACTACCACCTCTTGCAAGATGTTTCGCGTGGTCAGGTAATGATTTGGTTTTTTTAAATCACCTTTTACTACCACCTTCATGTAATCAATTTATTTCATTCTTTAGAAGAGACCTTGATGTAGTGGTGTGTTTCAAGATCTGTTTCTACCTACTGTGAATCTTCCTATTGTTTCCCTTACTTTAGATAAGGAAAATGCATTTCTTCTGTTGCAGTTGATGCGATATTTGAAAAAAAAAATGTTCAAACCACAATTTTTTATTTTTTAAAATATAGAACAATGTATTTTTTTAACAGACGGTTGTTCGAAAAGTTTTAGGCATTGTTTGGGATTCACGTCCTTCAAGGATGTTAATTAATCACAAAATTAATATTGTTTGTGCCAATGCAATTGAGCCATCGTCCATTATGTCAATTGCATTAACATTGCAATGTCAGATAATATATGTCTGACATGTACCTAATGTCAAGGTCATTATCGCACATGAAACCCAACGTCCAAAGATTTATGGGCTCAAAGCAACATTGTAGATTTCATTAGAAAGAAACACTAAAGACAATGTTCTTTGCAGGTCTGTAGATCCTGCAGTTTAAGTGCTTTGACAATGACAACCTTGCTTATTCACCACATTGTCGCACTGCAGTCAGTAGCACTGTTCCCATTGCCACCGCCAATGTTAATGTCCGAAGTTGAAGCTATCTAGAGCCTGGGGTCACCGCCTATCTGGATGCAAGGAGGTGAAACTACCTGGAACCTAGGATCACAACTTCTTACACTTGACATTAGTATTAGTAGTGATCGAAAGTTGATTGTATTTTGAGTCTTTTGCTACATACAGAGGTCGCTCAACACTATTTGACATAGAAACTGGTTGTCTGTCAATTCTGTTACAACTTTGGCATAAAACGTTCTGTAATTTTAGAATGTTGATTCAAATGCACATACTGTTTCTCATGCTCATTGGTATCCAATTTTATAGTTTCCTTCTGAGTGTATTCGAGCATGGAGTAATATTTGGCATCAGTTCCAAACATTCCATACCTTTTTGTGGGTTGCCATGTCTACCACCCCTACAATGAAATATATATTCTGATGTGATCTGCAACATTTGATACACTTGTCAGACCTATGCTGCTAGAAGAATTTATGTACTTCAACAAAGGAACATTTTGTAGCTGGCTTGGACGTCCCTTCCAATTTACCATAATAAAACAAAGAAGTTCAACATACAAATCTTCAGGAAGGCTTTTCAACCAAACAGATGATCAAATACAGGGAGAATAACAGTCACAACATACTTGAATTATTATTATTTTGTCTAAGCTTTTGTTTCCTAACATGATTTGTTTCCCCCAAAGCTGACGTTACATAAAACGACTCCCTCGACTTTGAATTAGGCCTGAATCGCATTTCTAAGTTGTCTTGGATGTCAATGGTCAGGAACATTTCAAGGAAGGCACCTTAAACCCCAAGTTTTCGACAACAGAGGGAAATTAACACTTAACAAAGAATGGAATGTTGAATAACCAACAAATGCAGGCAGGCCATATCTAGAAGAGACAAGCTATTCAAAAAGATGGTATAGATATAGTTGGAAGCACCAATGAAGTCCAAGACCCGAAATTGATATTCAACTCGTCGTTTTTTTATGAATCAAGCATTTGATCGTCAAGAAGACTGTCCACAAGCTTCAATAGTGTACATGTTTTTTTGGGTCGGTGGCAGGAAAATCGTAGTCATTGTGGAAAATAATCTCAGTTGTATTTTGTAAGCCATCTTATTTGAATATAGAATGTTTGCAATTTTTTTTAATGGTGTTTTCCAATCTCTGGTATTGTTTTTCATTTTATTTAGTACCTTTTTTGTGTGTGTCATTAAACATGGACGACAATCTTTTCTTTCTGCTGCCTAGTACTTCGATTTAAATAAAGGATACTCTATTTGTTCCTTACATTTTACATGGAAGAATAATTTGTCATAAGCCATACTTATGTGGTGCCCGTCCTATACTTAAAGAAAGAAATTGGAGGACCTATCCTGCTTTCATTCTTTGGGTCTCGTGAATAGAATGAATTAATGACTATTACAACAAGGAAACTCAAGTGTTGAGGTAATGTTCCTATTCAATATCTTGCATATATTGCAACTTCTTCTATTTGATAATATCCGTGCATATACAAAAAATGTTATATATATATATATA
>JZKD02S1618707.1:114699-131453 GCA_000966675.3 Picea glauca
TTTTTTTTTTTTCTTTTTCTTTCTATTTCTTATTGTTTTCAACTAATTTGTGAACTGAACAACATCCTGCAAATTGGAAGATGACTTACATTTGAACCAGAAATAATCTATTAATATATACTAAAATGAATACTATTGGAATAAATATAAAAACTTTCTCTTGGCCAAAAATTAGCCAATTATATGGCCATCGGGTCTCGGGTTTGCGGTATCCAACACCTATGTCCCTTGTTCCATCATATACATATTATGGCCAAAGAAATTTCGTGATCTACAATTTGTGCTTTTACTAGTGAGAACTCACCAAGGGTTCAAAAATATTGGCATTAATAAAGGAACACTAGATTTTCTTCTGTGAGATACTTAGCCCTTTTCCCCTTTTCTTCTTCCCGTCTATTATCAATTTATGGTTATATACTTAGTCGTCTTTCTATGATCGTGGGTTCCAAGGTTGGCGCGTTAACATATCTTCATCTCCATCTATATCCTCACATCACAAATCTGACCGACCACTGTTCCTTTCCATACTTAGACAATTTTATGGCTGCGGTTGCGAGGATGGCGCTTTCGAACTCTACTACTTCTTGTTCCGTTATATACATCTTCCACTCAAAAATTTTGTGATTTCAACGAAATTTCTGAACTGAACAACATCCTGCAAATTGGGATCATTTTAGCACTTTTCCTTGATCGATGAGCTTGGTAAAATTAATCTCCTAGAATAATTTGAAATAAACAAATATATACTGTGCAAAGTCCAAGGGAGCTATCATATCAACAAGAGGCCCTTAAAACTCAAATTCATCGTTGTTATACTTGCGGTGATAGAATTTAAAAAAACTTTGTTTTGTTTACTTCATTTTTTTTAAATAAGATATTTAACATCCTTCAATAATTTTATGTAATTAAATTGTACAATATCAATATTTAATATTAATAATTTATTATTTGGAAATAATGTTTTTAGATAATGTTAGATAGTTGATAGGGATCACCATCCGTAAACAATCGCAATCTTGACCCCACCAGCCCTGGACTCCATCTGTCAATTTGTATATCGCGGAACTCCAAGTGTTGTTTGGAGGACACAGAACAACATAAGTGAAATGTTGATCCAGCCATCCCACAAGTCCGTCTGTCAATTTGTATATCGTGGAACTTTGGGTGCTATTTGTAGTACATGAAACAATAGAGGCCCAATTTTGAGCCCGCCAGCCCGAGAACCCACAATCCAAAAAGTGGTTGAGTATGGAATGAGGGATTCGTACATGCTTACGAACTCGGTTGTTTCTTCTGTGATATACATCTTGCACTTAAAAATTCCATGATCTACAATTCCACCACAGACTCCTCGAAATCGCAAGCTTGACTTTACGAGGGCTCAGAAATGTCTCAAAGTATCTGTCACTGCCTTCCATCCCCACTAACTTCGCGTCCTTCCTAATATACATTAACTATGCTCTTACCAGTGACAACTGAACACAATGGTACGAAATAATTGGCACCCAGAAATCCACCATATATAAATTGACTACCAGACTCTGACATTGTCCCCTCTTCAGTGTTACACATTATGCATTCAAATGTTCCGAGTTATACAATTTGACCGTCGAGGCCTCACGTCTTCTGGGGAGACCTTGTCACCCTATTTTGGATCCTTGCGTTGGCGGGTTCATGAAATCTACAACTCCTAGTCATTGTTTCTTGTTCTGCCCATCCTCGTACTTCTTTCCAAATATGCAACACCAAAGGTTTAATACTAAAATCCATCATGCAACAACCGTAAATATCATCATTAATAAGAAAAATTCTCGAGTACCAACCATCCCTGCAGAACTTGTCTAGAAACATACAAAGAAGCTCTTGCCAGGTAATGGCAAAGATATTACAAATTTCAATATATTAGCAAAAACAAGTCTGGGCCAAAGTTTCCCTATTCCATACTTGGACAATTTTTTGATTGCGAGTTCCTGGATGGACAACCTCAAAATTGTGTTTTGAATCTTCCACAACTTGAAAATAGTGCCCAGAGTTTTGTGATATACAATTTGTTTGCTGGAATGCCCTGTCACGAGCCCAACCATCTTCCATTTTTTTCCTTTATATTTCTTATGGATTTCAATGAAATTTGCGAACCGAACAAGATCCTGCAAATTGGAAGATGATTTACTTTTTGACCAGAAATAATCTATTAATATATATTAATATGAATACTATTGGAATAAATATAAAAAATCTCTTTTATTTTTTCCTCTTTTCTCCCCCTCTATTGTCACTTTGTGGTTCTATAGTTAGTCGCATCAATATGATCACGACCTCCTGGATTCAAAAATTGGCAGCTCTTTATCTATATATTCACACCATGAGCTCGACCGATCGTGGTCCCTTTCAATACTTAGCCAATTCTCTCTTCACCGAGTCTCGGGTTTGCGGTATCCAACACTTATGTCCCCTGTTCCATCATATACATCTTGCACCCAAAGAAATTATGTGATCTGCAATTTATGCTTTTACTAGTGAGAACTCACCAGGGGTTCGAAAATATTGGCATTAATAAACGAAGAGTAGATGTTCTTCTGTGAAATACTTAGTCCTTTTTTCCCTTTTCTTGTTCTCGTGTTTTATCTCTTTCTATTTATATACTTATTTGCCTGTATATGCTCGTGGGTTCCAACGCTGACAAGGTGACATATCTTCATCTCCATCTATATCCTCACATGATGAATCTGACTGACCGCTCTTTCTTTCCATACTTAGCCAATTTTATGGCTGCGGTTGTTGGGTTGGTGCTTTCAAACTCTGTTGCTTCTTGTTCCATAATATACATCTTACACTAAAAAATTTTGTGATCTACAATTCCACTGTAGACTCCTTAGCCCTTTTTACCTTTTCTTCTTCCCGTGTATTATTGCTTTTTGGTTGTATACTTAGTCGCCTTTCTATGATCGTGGGTTCCAATGTTGGCAAGATGACATATCTTCATCTCCATATATATCTTCACGTGACGAATCCAACCAACCATTGTTCCTTTCCATACTTAGCCAATTTTATGGCCGCGGTTGCCGGGCTAGCACTTTTGAACTCTGTTGCTTCTTAGTCCAGTATATACATCTTGCACTCAAAACTTCCATGATCTACAATTCCACCATAGACTCCTCCAAATTGCAAGTTTCACTCTACCACGGTTCACAAATGTTTCAAAGTATCTGTCGTTGCCTTCCATCCCCACTAACTTCCTTTCCTTCCTAATATACATTAATTATGCTCTTACTGGTGACAACTGAACACACTGGTACAAAACAATTGGAACCTGATCCTCTGCTATATATAAATTGACTACCATATTTCGATATCGTTCCCTCTTCCATGTTACATATTATGCATTCTAATGTTCCAAGTGATACAATTTGACCGTCGGGGCCTCAAGTCTTCTTGGGAGACCTTGTCACCCTATTTTGGATCCTCGTGTTGGCGGGTTCACGAAATCTCCAATTCCTAGTCATTGTTTCCTGTTTCGGACATCCTCGTACTTCTTTCCAAATATGAAACACCAAAGGTTTGATAATAAAACACCATTATGCAACAACTGTAAGGATCATCATTAATAAGAAGTCTCAAGGAATAGCCATTTGTACCAGGTGTTAGTCTCTACTTTTGTCTTGGTTTAAGTAAGAAACCCTTGTTCTAAAACCCTCTTTACCCATCCCTCATTTTCCGTTTTAAGATGTTTTCATTTTTTAAGATTATTTATATTTCATGGTTTGCATTAAGTTTTGATGATTTGTTTGAGTTTTGGATATGAAAAACATTGTTTAAACTAGAAGTGTCTCCTTTATGCCATTGGAATTTCAAATTTTAAATTGTCAAAACGCGCTACGGGAATAAGCCTATTCCCATAGCGCCAAATAATCATGCCAAATCGTGTGCCTGCTATCCCAATTTAGTCATGATAACGAGATCATGAGCTAAGAGTTCGTGTGTTCCCACAAGAATTTGGTAATCATCTCTAAATCCAGCATGTTCAGAATCTAATCCCTATACACACGCACATGGTTCATTTCAAGATCCCCTGTTATTTAATGATTATTATGTGATCAGTTTGAGTTGTTTTAAGTTCAACCCTGCAGGAAGAAATACAGGCATCCATTCAAAGCATCAGACATATCAGCAATTGCAGGAAGGAAATTTGGAAACCGAGGGCGTTAGTTGCATATTTGAGTTGAAATGGAACCAAAGCCTAGCGGACAAGTGGCCAGAATCAAACCAGAAGGTGCCGAACTCCTTGAAGCCTACCCTCAAATGGCTCAAAGATTCAGAGACGCCGGGTGGTTTGAGTTCCTCACTACATTTCAAGGATATGACGAACGGGTTTCCCTGGAATTTGCTTTGAATTTCGATGGTCATGAAGTCGAAATAGGAAAAATGTTGATGTTGGTGATAGAGCAGACTATAGCCAAGGCTTGCAGGCTCGTGGTTGGAGGGGAAATATGGTGGAAGAAGGAACAAGTGGTCACTGAGTTTGTGAATCAATTCCTCCTTCCAGAGAAGCAGAATCTAGATTGGAGAAGGGGAATTCCTCGCAACTGGGTCCGACCTGAATGGCACACTGCCCTGGTGGTGATTCACAGATACATCACCTGTGAAGGGAGGTTTTCTTTGATCTATATCTATCATATTAGAATATTGATGCATCTAAATGGTGACTACCCTTTAAAACTTCCTTATTTCCTGCTTAAAAGTTTGACAAAAATGTCCAAGAAGGTACAATCTATTTCCACTAATGCCAAGGGAAGTTTGTTCCATAAAGTCCTGATTAAAACCCTAGTTATGTATGCCCTAAATGAACTAAAAAAGCCTTGGAATTGGCTCACAAAATCCTTGAAACCTGTTGTTAAATCAAATAAGTCAAAAAAGGGCAGAGGGAAGAAAACCGTTAAACAAGGTCGAGATGTTGCTGATGAAAACCCTGTAAAAGATGAATCTTCTGATATCAAGGTAACTAAAAAGAGCAGGGGTAAAAGACCTAGATGGGAGCCCGAACATGAGGTGCTTCCTGAGAAAGATGTCAAAGAAGAGACAGAGTAAGAAAATGATCCCATTGATCAAACTGCAGTCAAGACTGAAATGCCAACCACCAGCAAAAATAACGTTGCAGTCAAAGGAAAAAGGAAAAAGGGTGCATGTGTATCACAAAAACCTCGGAGAAATTCAACCAGAGATACTAATAAGTATAGGTTGAACACAAAAGCAATGTTCAATCCCTCCATTAAAGAAGAAAACACCATAATCATAGATGATGATTCTGAGGAGGTTGAAACAAGCACCAGGAAAAAAGCAAAGAGGACTCCTTTTCCCAAGAAATCTGTCAGCAAAGGAAAAGGAAAACTTACACCACCTGTAGGCCCTATAACGAGAGCTTCAACTAGATTAGCTAAGGCTAAAGAGATGGCTAAAGGCATCAATGAATTTCATGAAGAAACACAGGATTACATGGAAGATTCAGATTACTTACCAGATGTACCTGGAGCTATGGATTCATCAAGTTCTGAAGAAGAACATAGCTCAGAATTGATTTCAAAATATCAGGTTAAAGCCAAAGAACCCAGTGTTAGTTTAAATCTGAATGAAACTACACCCTATGAAGATTGTTCAGGATTCAGGGTCGAGATAATAATTGATAAGGAAAAGATTAAAGAATTTCAGAAAACCATAAAACAGTTAAAGAAAGAAAAGATGGAAGTAGAACAGTGGAATGCTCGCTAGCAGGAAAGAATTCAAAGTCTTAAAAATAAGAAGGAGGAGAAAAGGGCGTTGCTTAAGGAACTCAGGGAAATCAATTTTAGACTTTTCTGGCACAATGTTGTGTTAACCACAAAGCTCAAGCAGAAAAATGCCAAAGCCTCTGCTTCGATTTTATCTTAAAGGTAATATCAAGATTGGTTACAATTTTGTTTAAATGTGCTCCATGAGATTTGGCAAATAATACTCGTTTTGATCAAGGAGATGCTAAGATATCGATCTTCTTTACAGAGTCAAACAAAATCTCTATTTTGTAGAGTATTGCTGGCAATGTTTGTTATATTAAGCTGTTGAGCTGTGGACTATTTTGGAAATAGTAGCTCATTTTTTAGTGATATAATTTAGGATCTGGATACTCTTTGATTCTAGTTAATAGGATTTGGTAGTTTCATAGTTGTTTTAAATAGACATACGACATACCTTATGTAGGTCGAAAATTTGGAGATCTATACAGAATTTTTGTGGAGATTTTTGGTAAAGGCATGATTGTTCAATTGACACTTAATAGCAAAGGCATATGGATGGTTAGACCTTCTCTTTTCTACTCTGTTATTTCATTTTCATGCTTGAATTTATTATTCAAATTACAATGCTTTTTGGTTCTTGAATGTTAATTTATACAGTGAAGATTTTGTCGTAGAGATAATTTTCAAGTAATGATTTCAAGCTGATACCCCTATTTCTTTATGATATATTGAAACCAAACTTTGTGAAATTGATAAATTGAAGATTTCACTTTCTTTTCTTGAATCGGTTTACTCCATCTATGTATCTACCTATTATTTAGCCAGTGGGATATGCAATGTTTTAATCTTGATTTTCATGCCATGTTGTAAGCTTGACCCTGTTTTCAACCATTAAACCAAAACCAAATCATAAAACCCTCAAAAATACTTTGCAATAAAATCAATGATGCCCTAGCTTGCCCTTAGTAGTCGAGTGAAACTTTAGGGACTAACATTTTTGGCATCGTTGCCGTGTAGCGAAGAAACAAAGATAACTTCCTTGGGGAAACGACAAGTTTAGATTCAGATCTTGATGGTGAAAAATATTTTAGACAGTTTCTAAAGACTGTGATTATTCACCTGGCGTCTCCTCTATGGTAATTCTGTCTCCTGAGAAAGAAGGGAAAGGACCTAAAATTCCAAAAAATCCTACACCATCAAATAAGAGACCAGTAACAAGGAAAAATCCAAATCCTGAGCCTGTAGCAGCAGTGCCAGACCCTGAAAAAATACTAAGAAAGCCTAAAGTTCTTCCTAGTCAGTCTTCATATTCAAAAGGGAAATTATCTTCAAAAAGTTCTCAGGAAGAATCTTCTGAAATCATTAAAACCCAGGTAGATGAAGATTTGAAACCTGAAAGTGAAAATAAGTCTGTTGTTAAGTCTGACACAGTTTCATTCCCAACAAATGTTTCAGAATTAAGTTCATAACAAAGGAAGTTGCTTATTGAGCTTATTAAACAGGAATTTCCATACTTTTTGTCTGAAATTGGAGATTTGAGAGTTCCCGGCACAAGTATTAAGAGTGAAACAGAGACTTCCGCATCATCTTGTGAATATTCCTTACTTGAATATTTCCGAACACATTTTTATTATTTTGATAATCCTCTGTTTCTCAGTCCATTAGTTGATCAAAGTCCAGAAGATAAATCTACATCTATTGAAAAACAAGGCTCAGGGATAATACATATAAATTGTAAAACATAAGGGATTGTTTCACCCACAACATCATCAATCTTGCTTATTCCCCAAAATCCAAACACAGCTAATATGGCTGCAGATAGAATGGACCAAATAGTTGCAGCCAGGTATGCCCCTCTGGTACTTCCTCAAGTCATGTATGCTTTTCCACCAAACGATTATATGAGATATTTGCCCAGATTTAATGCAGAAGGATCAGTTACTGCTGAAGAACATTTGAATTCATTTTATAGTTTTGCAGACAATTTTAATGTAGAGCATGCTGATGTATGGATGAGATTATTCGTACAAAGTTTAGATGGGGAAGCAAGAAAGTGGTTCAGAAGTTTGCCTGCTAACTCAATAGCTGATATTAAATCTTTAGATGAGGCTTTTCTAAATCGATGGGCAGATAAAAAACATTTTCAGTATTACCTTACTGAATTTGGTGCTTTAAGAAGGAAACAAGGAGAATCAATTCCTGATTTTACCAAAAGGTTCAACTTGATGTACGGTAAAATTCCAGAAGAGATAAAACCTTCAGAGGCATCAGCCAAAATCACATTTGCCAATGCATTCGATGTCAAATTTTCCTTATTTCTTAGGGAAAGGAGAGCTACTACCCTCAGCCTATTGCAAGATGCAACTATTGAGGTAGAATAAAATATATTAGTAGCAAACAAATCGAAATCCAGAAATGATAGAGATAGAAAAAAGCAAAAAGAAGAGTTGCCTTCATCTTCTAATTCATCATCTGATATTAAAATGGATGAAATGACAAAGATGTTGAAAAATTTGACTTCTGAGATGGCAAGGTTGAAGATGGAAAAAAAACATCCCAATAGACCTGCACAAGAGGGTGGATATAGAAATCCCAATCAATTCAGGAGACCAAACAATGTATCCCAGATTTTACAAAGAGAAAGAAAAAATCAAGATGACCAAAAGGTACTACCTCCTTTTCAGAATAATGCAATATATGAAGAGGAAGATAATGATGGTACAGAAGAAGACTCTACAGTTCACTTGACTGATTCTAAATCAATCCCTTTACATGTAACACAAAAAGAATATGAAGATACTTTGATTGTAAATCGGTTTGAGGAAGGGGATGAAGAGGAGATTGTTCAACATGAAACCACAGGGAAAAGATACAATCTCAGATCTGGTTCTCAGGAACCTAAAGTAGACATACCTATTTCTACAAAGAAAGCCAGTACTTCAGGAAAGACAGGGGCAATCAAAGGTGTTCCTAATATTCAAACAGATCATTCATTAAAGCAACCTGTCAAACATAACACTGCTGATATAAGGGAACCAAATAAAAATGTCTCTACTTTCAATCTTGAACATGAAATCAACAAAATTAAAATTCCAGTACCATTATTAGAACTTTTGAAAACAAAACCATTCGGAAAAACTGTCCTTAAGGCTCTAGAAGCTCCAACTAATGTCATTTTCTCAGATACAGTCAACATTGAAGATGAAAATCCTGCTATTACTATTGGCCCTCACATTGAAGAAAAAATTGATGCCTCTCCACCTTTCTACATTTCACTAAATATTCATGACAAGATACCGCACAATTGCTTAATGGATTCTGGTGCTTCACATAATGTCATGCCTAAGGTGGTGATGGAATAATTAGGGTTAGACATTACTAGACCATATCATGATCTTTATTCTTTTGATTCCAAGAAAGTCAAATGTCTTGGGCTTATGAAAGATGTGGTCGTAACTCTTTCCAAATTACCTATGAAGAGTGTGGTGTTAGATGTTATCGTGGCTGACATACCACCAAAATTTGGGATACTTCTTTCGAGATCTCCGGCTAAAAAGGTAGGTGGTACTCTGCAGATGGACCTAAGTTACGCAACCATACCTGTTTTTGGTGGTGAACAACGGAGGTTATACAGAGAAGTCAGATTGGCTTATTTGGTAAGTGATCATGATAATCCCACTAATCACCCTATATATGTTGTAGAAGATGATCTGGGCTCTTCTATTTTTCATATACGTGAGGAAATGGCATAGGTGTCAGCAAAAAGTCAATAACTACAGTAAGAGAGAGTGAAGATCATTTGGTTTGGAAAATGTATTTTGATGGGGCTAGTTCTAAAGAAGGTTCCAGAGTTGGTATTGTCTTCATTTCCCCTACCAAGGAGGTTATTCCAATGTCATATAAACTTGAATTTGACACCAATAATAATATCAGTGAGTCTGAATCTTTGTTGTTAGGATTGAAAGCTGCAAGAGACATGGGAATAGATGAGTTGTCTATTTTTGGAGATTCTGAACTTATTGTTCACCAGGTTAGAAACATATATCAAACCAAGCATCAAAGACTGAAACAATACATAAATTAGGTGTGGGATTATATAGATAATTTCTTCTTGGCATTCAATATTACTTTTGTTCACAGGGATTTAAATCAGCAGGCTAATCCTTGGCATTTGCAGCAAGCAAATTTAAAAATTCGATGTTTCCTAATCTGAAGTTTCAAATTGAAGTCAGACACAAACCTTCAATCTCGGATAATATAAAACATTGGCAGGTTTTTAAAGATGATGAGGAAATTCAGAGATTTATGAAAACCATTGAGGAGTTTCCTAACATTTTAATTGATCAAGATGATGAAGAATAAGAAGCAGAAATACACAATGCATAAATTCTTCAAGATACTATTGCTGGTCACAAGATCATCGAATTGAAGACAAACCATTTGCCTAAGGGTTTGGTTCCATTAGAAAGACGGTTTGATCACAATGATGTCTCCAAGAAGGCTGTTATCCAAATAGAAGAGATGGACGTAGAAGACTGTGACATTAGTTCAAATGTAAATCCCAGGTTGGTAAAAGTATCCAGGAAATTATAAAAAAGAAGAAGGAAGAATATATTGAATTAATGAAACAATATTCAGATATATTCGCCTGGTCTTATGAAGATTTGAAAGTGTTTGATACATAAATTATTTAGCATAAAATCCCTTTAAAACCTAGATCAAAACTTGTAAAGCAGAAAGTCAGGCAATTCAATCCTTTACTGTTACCAATAATAGAAAAGGAATTGAAGAGGCTGCTAGAAGAAAAAATCATAGTGCCACTAAGATACTAAGAATGGGTAGCAAACCTTGTACCCATCAGGGAAAAATAATGGAGAGATAAGGCTCTGTGTAGACTTCCAAAATCTAAACAGATGTTCTCTGAAAGATAATTATCCATTACCAAAGATGGATTATATCTTACAAAAGGTTGTTGATGCAAAAAAAATTTCTATGCTAGATGGATATTCAGGGTATAATCAAATAGCAGTAATGGAAGAAGACAAAAAGAAAACAGGTTTTACCACTCTATGGGGCATCTATATGTACGAAAAGATGTCTTTTGGGTTAATGAACGCTGGGGATACATTTCAAAGAGCTATGGATATAGCTTTCATTGGCGAGAAAGACAGGTTTGTGGTAATTTACCTTGATGACATCACTGTATTTTCAGCATCAGATGAATATCATTTACAACATTTGAAGCAGACCTTTGAGAAATGAAGGAAGTACGACATATCACTTAATCCCAACAAATCACATTTTTCCATGGAGGAAGGTAAGCTTCTTGGACATATTGTTTCGCCTAAAGGAATTAAAATAGATCCAGAAAGAGTAAAGGCTATTCAGCTAATTGACATTCCGAGAAATAAAAATTCCATTCATTCCTTCATTGGTAAGATTAATTTTTTGAGGAGGTTTATACCTAACTTTGCAGAGATTGTCAAATACATCACTGATATGATGAAAAAGGATGAAAAAATTAAGTGGATACCGAAGGCAAGAGAATCCTTTAAAAATATCAAGCAGGCTATTGTTCAGGCACCTATTCTAATTAGCCCATATTTTTCAAAGGAATTCATAATTTTTTCATTTGCATCAGAAAATACTATAGCCGTTATTCTTCTGCAAAGAAATGAACAAGGTCACGAGAAACCTATCTCATTCTTTAGAAAAACTCTCAGGGATTCTGAACTGAAGTGTGATCTAATAGAAAAATAGGCTTATGCCTTAGTGAAGGCTTTAAAGTCTTTCAGGGTATATATTCTTCAATAAAAAATTACTGCTTATGTCCCAAGCAATGCAGTCAAAGAAATATTGGTTCAGCCTGATTGCGAAGGTAAGAGGGGGAAATGGATAACAAAAATCTTGGAATATGATATCACCATAAAGCCTACCCAGTTGATAAAGGGACAAGGTCTCGCCAAATTTATGACGGAATCCAATTACAAAGCAATTGGATTATACCATCTTTCAGATATGACACAAGACTCTTTTGTTCAAACTGAAGAAAATGATTTACAAATAAACATCAAATATGCTTCTTCAGAATGGTATAAGGACATCGTGTTTTTCTTGCTGAATTTTCAATCTCACCCAGAATTAGATAAATCAAAATACAGATCATTAAAGTTGAAAGCTGTAAACTACTACATTATTGATCAAACCCTGTTTTGGAAAGATCCCAATAGTTTTCTATTAAGATGTGTGGATGAAAAAGAGGCTAAACAAATCTTTAAAGATTTGCATCATGGTGTTTGCGGAGGGCATCATCATTGGAAGGAAACTGCCTTCAAAATCCTGAGAGCAGGCTATTACTGGCCAGTTCTATTCTCAAATATTTTTGCTCAGGTCAGGGCATGTGAACCTTGTCAAAAATTTGTCGGAAAACAGAAACTTGTATCCATGTCTTTGAAACCAATCATTGCACATGGACCATTCCAACAGTGGGGATTAGATTTCATTGGAGAAATTAATCCCACTTCATCAGGGTAGCATAGTTGGATTCTTACCGCCACTGATTACTTTACAAAGTGGATAGAAGCAATTCTGACTCAGAATACTACAGACAAGGTAATCATGGAATTTCTAGAGGGATATAATTTTTCCAGGTTTGGCTGTCCTAAAAAGTTGGTCACCGATAATGCACAAGCTTTTAAGTCAAATTCCATGCTTGAATTCTACAATAAATACAATATCAAATTGGTTCATTCTACTCCCTACTACCCCCAGGGAAACGGGTTGGCTGAATCTTCCAATAAGACACTGGTAAGGATTATCAAAAAGTTGGTGGCAGAAGATAAAAAAGCATGGGATTCTAAGTTGAAATTTGCTTTATGGGCTGATCGCATCAGCAACAAGAAAGCTATTGGGACATTTCCTTTCCATATGGTATATGGCACAGAAGATTTCCTTCCAACTCAATTGGGCCTGCCATTTTTGAAATTTTTGCAAGAAGAACAAGAAGAACCCAATGATGTACAAAGAAGGGTTTTTCAGCTCATTGAAGTTCAGTAGGCCAGAGAAAAGGTTAACCAGAAAGCTGTTGCTCATCAGAACAAAATCAAGGCCACATTTGATAAAGGAACCAAGAAAGATGTTTTTAATGAAGGAGATTTGGTATTGAGATGGGATGCCAGGAGAGAAGATAAAGCAAAACATGGAAAGTTTGATAATCTGTGGTATGGTCCTTTCAGGATAACCAAGGTAATGAACAATAACACTTTCCTCCTTCATAATTTAGATAACACTGAAGTTCTTTAGAGTTATTACAATAGGTTTTCTTTCAATAAAGACTCCATATACCCAATGGACTTGTTTTTACAGTTATGCAGAGAATTAAAGACAGACAGTCACATGGAAATAAATGAATCAGAGATAAAGGAAAGGCAATGGTCTGCAGTTCTTGGAGTTTAGTATCAAAGCTCCATCCCCATAAGGAGCCAATGTTAGTCTCTACTTTTGTCTTGGTTTAAGTAAGAAACCCTTGTCCGAAAACTCTCCTTACCCATCCCTCATTTTCCGTTTTCAGTTGTTTTCATTTTTTAAGATTTTTTATATTTCATGGTTTGCATTAATTTTTGATGATTTGTTTGAGTTTTGGTTATGAAAAACATTGTTTAAACTAGAACTGTCTCCTTTATTCCGTTAGAATTCAAATTTTAAATTGTCAAAATGTGCTACGGGAATAAGCCTATTCCCGTAGCACCAAATAATCATGCCAAATCATGTGCCTGCTATCTGGATTTAGTTATGATAATGAGATCATGAGCTAAGAGTTCATGTGTCCCCACGAGAATTTGGTAATCATCTCTAAATCCAGCATGTTCAGAACATAGTCGCTATACACTCGCGCAGGGTTCATTTCAAGATCCTCTGTTATTTAATGATTATTATGTGATCAATTCGAGTTGTTTTAAGTTCAACCCTGAAGGAAGAAATACAAGCATCCATTCAAAGCATCAGACATATCAGCAATTGCAGGAAGGAAATTCAGAACCCGAGGGTGTTAGTTGCGGATTTGAGTTGAAATGGCACCAAAGCGTAGTGGAAAAGTGGCCAAAATCGAACCAGAAGGTGCCAAACTCCTTGAAGCCTACCCTCAAATGGCTCAAAGATTCAGAGATTCCAGGTGGTTTGAGTTCCTCACTACATTTCAAGGATAAGACAAATGGGTTTCCCTGGAATTTGCTTTGAATTTCGATGGTCATGAAGTCGAAATAGGAAAAATGTTGATGCTAGTGATAGAGAAGACTATAGCCAAGTCTTGAAGGCTCGTGGTTGGAGGGGAAATATGGTGGAAGAAGGAACACGTGGTCACTGAGTTTGTGAATCAATTCCTCTTTCCAGAGAAGCAAAATCCGGATTGGAGAAGGGGAATTCCTCGCAGCTGGGTCTGACCCGAATGGCACACTGCCCTGGTGATGATTCAAAGATACATCACCTGCGAAGGGAGGTTTTCTTTGATCTCTATCTATCATATCAGAATATTGATGCATCTAAATGGTGACTACCCTTTAAACCTTCCTTATTTCCTGCTTAAAAGTTTGACAAAAATGTCCAAGAAGGTACAATCTATTTCCACTAATGCAAGGGCAGTTTGTTTCATCAAGTCCTGATTAAAAACCTAGTTATGTCTTCCCTAAATGAACTACAAAAGCCTTGGAATTGGCTCAAAGAATCCTTGAAACCCGTTGTTAAATCAAATAAGTAAAAAAAGGGCAGAGGGAAGAAAACCGTTAAACAGGGTCAAGATGTTGCTGATGAAAACCCTTTAAAAGACGAATCTTCTGATAGCAAGGTAACTATAAAGAGCAGGGGTAAAAGACCTATATGGGAGATCAAACATGAGGTGTTTCCTGAGGAAGATGTCAAAGAAGATACAAAGTCAGAAAATGATCCGATTGATCAAACTGCAGTCAAGACTGAAATGCCATCCACCGACGAAAGGAAGGTTGCAGTCAAAGGAAAAAGAAAAAAGGGTGCGTGTGTATCACAAAAACCTCGGAGAAATTCAACCAGAGATACTAATAAGTACAGGATGAACTCAAAATAAATGTTCAATATTTCCATTAAAGAAGAAAACACCATAATCATAGATGATGATTCCGAGGATGTTGAAACAAGAACCAAGAAAAAAGCAAAGAGGACTCCTTTTCCCAAGAAATCTGTCAGCAAAGGAAAAGGAAAACTTACACCACCTACAGGCCCTGTAACGAGAACTTCAACTAGATTAGACAAGGCTAAAGAGATGGCTAAAGGCATCGGTGAATTTCATGAAGAAACATAGGATTACATGGAAGATTCAGATTACTTACCAGATGTACCTAGAGCTATGGATTCATCAAGTTCTGAAAAAGAACATAGCTCATAATTGATTTCAAAATATCAGGTTAAAGCCAAAGAACCCAGTGTTAGTTTAAATCTGAATGAAACTGCACCCTCTGAAGATTGTTTAGGATTTAAGGACGAGATAAGAACTGATAAGGAAAAGAGTAAAGAATTTCAGAAAACCATAAAACAGTTAAATAAAGAAAAGATGCAAGTAGAACAGTGGAATGCTCGCCAGCAGGAAATAATTCAAAGTCTTAAAAAGAAGAAGAAGGAGCAAAGGGAGTTTCTTAAGGAACTCAGGGAAATCAATTTTGGACTTTACTAGCACAATGTTGCGTTAACCACAAAGCTCAAACAGAAAAACGCCAAAGCCTCTGCTTCGATTTTATATTAAAGGTAATATCAAGATTGGTTACAATTTTGTTTAAAGGTGCTCCAGGATATTTGGCAAATAATACTCGTTTTGATCAAGGAGATGCTAAGATATCGAGCTGCTTTACAGAGTCAAACAAAATCTCTATTTTGTAGAGTATTGCTGGCAATGTTTGTTATATTAAGTTGTTGAGCTGTGGACTATTTTGGAAATAGTAGCGCATTTTTTAGTGATATAATTTAGGATCTGGATACTCTTTGATTCTAGTCATTTAAAGCTATCATATATAATAGGATCTGGTAGTTTCATAGTTGTTTTAAATAGACAGAAGACATACCTTATGGAGGTAAAAAATTTGGAGATCTATACAGACTTTTTGTGGAGATTTTTGGTAAAGGCATTTATGTTCAATTGACACTTAATAGCAAAGGCATATGGATGGTTAGACCTTCTCTTTTCTACTCTGTTATTTCATTTCCATGCTTGAATTTATTATTCAAATTGCAATGCTTTTTGGTTCTTGAATGTTAATTTATACAGTGAAGATTTTGTTGTAGAGATAATTTTCAAGTAATGATTTCAAGCTGATACCCCTGTTTCTTTATGATATATTGAAACCAAACTTTGTGAAATTGACAAATTGAAGATTTCACTTACTTTTCTTGAATTGGTTTACTCCATCTATGTATCTACCTATTATTCATCCAGTGGGATATGCAATGTTTTAATCTTTATTTTCATGCCATGTTGTAAGCTTGACCTAGTTTTCAACCATTAAACCAAAACCAAATCATAAAACCCTCAAAAATAATTTGCAATAAAATCAATGATGCCCTAGCTTGCCCTTAACAGTCGAGTGCAACTTTAGGGACTAACATTTTTGGTGCCGTTGTTGGGTAGTGAAGAAACGAAGATAACTTCCTTGTCGAAACGAGAAGTTTAGATTCTGATCTTGATGGCGAACAAGATTTTGGACATTTTCTAAAGATTGTGATTATTCACCTGGAGACTCCTTTGTAGTAATTCTGGCTCCTAAGAAAGAAGGGAAAGGAACTAAAATTCCAAAAAATCCTACACCATCAAATAAGAGACCAGTAACAGGGGAAAATCTAGATCCTGAGCCTATAGTAGCAGTGCCAGACCCTGAAAAAATACTAAGAAAGCCTAAAGTTCTTCCTAGTCAGTCTTCACATTCAAAAGGGAAATTATCTTCAGAAAGTTCTCAGGAAGAATCTTCTGAAATC
>JZKD02S1618718.1:122455-138359 GCA_000966675.3 Picea glauca
AGAGACATGATTTTACCAGAGATCTTAAAATAGAAGTAGTGCATAGAAAAAAGAATAGGATACTTCGACATAGAGTATGTATTGGATGCAGAAACACAGGTGAAAATTATGCCAGAAAGTACTTGGGAAATTTTGGAAAAGCCTGTTATGGTTCCTTCATTGGGAGGAATAGGATTGTTTAAAGGAAATATGAAGACTTACTCACGTACTTATGAGTGCTCATGGAACATCGACATAAGAAGAATTCGAGGTCATTAATTTTGTTGAGAACAACGCTCCTTTTTCAATTTTGTTAGGAAAGACTTGGATTGAGATAGATTAGATCTGAAAGAAAGAAGAAGAGGAAGCCATAGAACAGAAAAAACAATAACTAAGGTATTTCATGGCTAGGAGAATAACATGATTAATAGAGGAATAGGAGGACAAGTCGAGGCAACTAAGGGCCAAAGACCTGGTTCTCAAGGTTGAAAGAATGCAAGGAATCTTAAAGAACTTATCCATGCAGGAGAGAAGAGCACCTACTCCAGAAACAGTAAGAGAAGAAGTATTACCCTCAAACCCTGTGAAAGACCCTCAGTAGTGCGAAGTTACTATGATAAGAGAGGATAAAAACAAGAATGGAAAGAGGAATCCAGAGATGAAGATCACAGGAAAGAAAGAAAGGAATCTCAGTATAAAGAACGAAAAGCTAGAAAAATTGCAAGAGGTTCCAGAGAGAACTTCGCAGAAGGATGGATTACATAACTTGAACCTCGCCGAAATAGCAGAACAACACAGACTGGCACTTTTCCATGGTGAAGAAATATGACCTTTGGAGGCCTCCCGACTATTAGAACGACACTCCAGAACAACTAGAAATGAAGTTATTGATGTAAAGATCGCCATTGGACCAGTGGGACCACACCATAACGGATGGAATCACATTGATTGAGGCATTCCTGCCCATTGGAGGATTCTGTTATGATATTGTCTATTTAACCCATCGAATTTCTCACCATGGACTGATGGGTGTTATATATGCACTAAAAACACACTAAAAACCCTCAATTAAATTGTCAACCCGGGGTAAGTAAACTTAGAGTTGTAGAAAAATATATGCCAAAGGTAGAAGGGATGGTAGTAGTATAGTCTAACTAAGGAAGTGGGTATCTAAGGCTAATCTACTCAAGAAAAGCTATTTAATGAGAAAATCCTACTAAGAAACTTGAAACTATGTAACCTAAGTACTTTTGGGCCAAGGATCGATGGATAGTTCTAAGAAGGTAAGTAAAAACCCTGTGTAAATCAAACTAGTTCATAACAGTAAGAAAAAGAAACTATAACAATAAGCAAATAACCAAAGTAAACTACTTTAACTTGCCAACCTAAATTCAATGAGCAACTATCCTATGAAAGCAAGTAAATAAACAAGCCAACAACTATTCTATTAAAGAAAATAAGCAAGTAAGAAAAACAACTAACTAACCTATTAAAGTAAAACAACTAACTAACCTATTAAGGCAAGTAAACAACTAACTACTCTAAGATAACTTCTATTGCAAGTAAAAACTTCTCATTGGACGACTATCTAGACTAAGAGTCAAGCGGACTATATTCTTAATTCAAAACTATTTCTAATTCATGAAAGGAAATCTATTTAATTGAAAGCAAGAAGAAMTAACAACTAACCTTTAATCTATGATAAKMAAAYTGTTCTCTAACCTATCAAAGAAAAAKRCTATCTATCCTACARYARCAATAAAACTATYTTCTAAKYTATGAAAGMAAGAAACTATATGTTTTGTTCTACAAAAGCAAGAAACTAGATCTTYTAAYCTATGAAAGMAAGAAAACTATCCTTTTAACCTATGAAAATAGGAAAACTATCTTTTAACCTATGAAAACTCAAATATAGTGTTGGTGGTTGTGTGAATGTCTCYGGTGTCATATGATATCTCCATGGCACTTGACAACAAAGGATAATTCAAGTGGTATAAGCTCTACATTGATCTCAATAGAAAAGTGAAAGGTATGGATTAAACAATCCAATGAGAATTTATCCATGACATAAACAATCATCAATTACCCTGCATATTCATTTATTAACCATCAACAATATAACGAGATCATAATTATACTTATACACTATGTAAGAAAAATCCATACTTAAAATCAATCATTAACTAAGAAATACAATTGCAATCTAATTCTAGGAAGGAAATTACATAAAATGAAACTATGTTATACATATTCTAACAATTCAAAATACGATAAGAAAAATGCTTGAAAACATAATTAAAACATGACATATGAAAAAGTAAACTAATGCATGTATTGACTAACAACTAGTTAAGCAAATTCTACAATAAAAAGACTGAAATTAACCCTATCCATCCACCAAATCCTTGTTAAAGAAGGCCCAAATTAAAACTCTGTTCTACTCTACTTAAAATTCTATTTTTAAATTTAATTCTAACAACATAAAATAAAACACAGTCTAATATCTAATTGCACATGGGGTTAGTCTATGAATTTGCAAATCCGTTTCTATATATCAAATGAATGCATATTAACACACGCCTTTATACTAACTTTCAAAATAAAATCAAAGAAATTAAACTATAACAACAATCTAATTAACAAGATAATAATGCATGTACAAGAAATAAAGAGAGACAACTAAACTATAAAATGCATAAATAAACTAAAGAACAATTACCAGACTGCTGGTGGACCCCCAACAAGTTGTGGTCACTTTCTAAAAGAACACCACTAGCTCAGCAAGATGAATTCACCATTAAAATGCAGAAACACAATTTTATATAACTTCGGCAATGGAAAATGACAAAAATAAGAGAGAGTCATGTTTTTCTCCAATACACTACTCTATTGCTTGTTAACCTATTGTCTAACCATCCTAGTGGTATTTATAAGTTTATATATCAAGTGGTCAACCACAACAGGGTTGAACCACTTCTAAATTTGGAAATTTACAATAAATGATGCCCCAACTGCTGAAACGGAGCGGGCCAATAATCACTCTKTCTAACAACCAAAATTGAGTTGTCGGAAGTTCAGTAGCTGGAAGGGGAAAGCATGAACAAAACCCAAATTCCCAATTCTCCCATCACTAGTCTCCAATACCATAACCACCAAGTCRCCCTCCATTTTTGTGCAAGACGTGGTGYTGGACACAGTGTCAGATCGAGTGTTGGACGTAGTGTCGAAATAAGTGTCAGAGGTAGAAACGTGGTGCATTTTTTCCCTGTAACACCAAAAAAATGTGCTGAATTATACTCAATATATTKACATCAAACAAGAATCATACATACTTGGTGTAGATCATATCATTTTAACATAAAATTATTCAAAAATCTCCTTCAAAACATGAAAAACACATATGTACATTCGACAAAAGTGTCTAATAACTATCATAAAGTGATTATATATCCGGCCCAATAGGGACACTTTTGAAAATTGTGATTATCCAATCCCACAGAGAACTTATTACTACCATGTTGTGCTTATTGAGACCTCTCCACCCATACCTTAAGTGTTTTTCCACCTACCTGAGATATATGATCTCAAGCGTGCATGTCAGGCGACCTTAGCGCAGTAGAGAAATCCATCGAAGAGATTTTGATTGACCTTATGGATGAGAAGGTCATATCCACAAGAGTACATGCTTTGTCAATGAGAGTATTGCAAGCATCCCGATCGACTACACGTTGATCTGGGCCATCCCGAGCCACGACAGAGAACATAAGTAAGCATCACGACGACTTGGCAAATGCGAAGCTCATCCTGTCAGTCCCGCCCGACTACATCCCACCTCGGGATAGAGCAGTTAGTTGTGAAAACATTCTGAGAGACTTCGACTATACATTGATCATTGCGTACCTCCCGAAGGGGATACACGCAGTTGGACCGCAGTTGGGTTAGATTCTAACGCTCAAGATCAGTGATTTCAATTTAGGATACCTCAAGAATTATGGAATGCTTGCACCACATAAGTAATTGACAAAGACATCAGGGAAGAAGCCGAAGATAGTCCCCCATCCGTGGACCATGGACATCATGAGATCAATAATCCTTAATGTGATGAAGATACCTCACTTTGGCATACATCAAGAGGTTAATTCATGAGTTGAACTCCTCCTATCATTCTACCATGGTGGTTGTCTGTGGTTGGATAGGTGCATGATTGTAGATCCAATGTTGATCCATCGGATCACTGGGTTGAGCATGTAAGGACCCGACCCTCAGGATTTTTACCCAGGGAAGGCTACAAATCACCCCCAGGCATAATGAATAAAGGACACCTATGATGATGTAGAGAAGGGGAAGTGGGGATACAAGGTAGCCTCCATCCAAAATGACACAGTGTGCCTGGCTTGTCAGTTGATAGCAGGCAAGCTCATCAGAAAGAATAGACCAACACAGGTCACGGTGTTTGTCGTCGACCATGCAAGAAAATACATTGAATTGATGCAGATGAACTGGGTGAGCTACCTCATCAACTAGTTGGAGAAAGATTGTCATGAAGCACAGGACCAGGGCTACGAGTTTCACTTTAGCTGGTTGTTGATTCTCATTGCTTTCATCACTTGGGAGATGTCGCAAGGAGTGACCTTCCTTTAAGTCGATTCATTCGAACCATTGGCTACGAGGCTCACTACCCTATGGTATTCGAGCGACATGGTGAAGAAATGGTAGTCCAATGGGGTGTTCCACACCTATTACTTGCAGCTGAAGAGGGCCATTGAATCCTTCCCCCGCATGACACCGAATACACTCCATAGGTTAAGGCCAATAGTGAAGTTCTGCACAGACAGACACTTCATTTACATCATTGTGCGTGAGGATGAACACAAGGAAGAGCTCTAGTCCTATTACAAAATCACTTAGGAAGATATGGAGGAAATAACCAATGAATGGCCTGGAAAATTCCTTGTACCAGTCGAACAGACATAACTCTCCGACCCTGAGCTCATTGGAAGTCCTGTAGTCACTCAAGAAGAGTATGATGGACCCAACAATAGCAAGAAGAGGAAAAAGGAAGAAGTGTAAGAACTAAACAACACATCGGAGGAAATTGTGCCTGATTCACCTGGAGGAGGAGGAGACGATGAAGTAAACCAAGAAGGGGTAGAAGACAAGCAGGATTAGGGTGAAGTGACACTACCTAAGTATCCCCTTACAGAGGCTGACACGTCAAAGAAAAGGAAGGTTTCTCTAAAGAAACCCTTAGCGTGGAAGAATTCACGAGCTGATAAGCCCCAATTACAAATTGTACTTACGGTTGATGATGTTGACCTCTTCATCGCAGCTATATCAGATACCTTGGAGTATATTTTATAGTGAAACGAAGCCAAACAGGAGACAATGTATGACATGATCGAGGCGGACCTCAAAGGGGTACAGAAATCTCTCTATTCGAGCCATGAAGTGGCTATTGCATTATTTTCATCAAGGGGTATAGAAGTAGGAGATGAGCATGACCAACTGCATAGATTAGGAGATGTGAGAGAGGCTCACCTTCGTCAGGTCCACGAAGAAAAAGAGCAAGCCACAGAGGCATTGAAGCAAGCAAAGGAGGAATCCCTAGAGCAACGATGGGTTGCGCAGCAAAAGAAAGATGACATCCAGGTGAAGTTTGAATATGATAGAGCATAGATCCAAAAGGAGAAAGAGTAAAGTGTGTGATCAAGGACATAGACTTGTGTTTGATTCAAAGAAGTGTGAAATAAGGAAAGCATAATCGAATAAGTTGGTATCTATAGTTGTAAGGAATCCAAGAAACATATATGTTCTAAATGAAATAGGAAAGGAAATATGTTTCTTAGGAAAGGACGATGAAAGTTGGCTTTGGAACAGAAGAATGGGTCACATAAGTTTTGATAATCTTTTCAAAGTCAAAAAAATAAAGCAGTAAGAGAAATGCCTGAAATCTCAAAGCCAACAAACATTCTACGCAAGAATTGTCTACAGGGAAAACATGCTAAGACAAATTTCAAGTCAAATGAATATTTCACAACAAAACCACTGGAAATTGTACATATTGATCTGGTTGGACCGAAAAGAACAAAAGGATTAAAAGGTGAACAATACTTCATGCTACTAGTTGATGACTACACAAGAATGACTACAATTTTCTTTTTAAACAAGAAGTCAGAGGCATTCGAAAGCTTCAAGACATACAAGAGATGGTTGAAACTGAGACAAAGTTGAAAATGAAATGTTTGAGATCAGACAATAGAGGAGACTTTACATCAAAGGAATTCATGGAATTTTGTAGTGAGCATGGGATAAAGAGGCAATTCTTAGTAGCCAGGACACCTCAACAAAATAGAGTTTTTGAAAGGAAGAATAGAACAATACAGGAAATGGCCAAAACCATGTTAATGGATTCCAATTTGATAGATGTATTTTTGGTACAAGTAGTGCATACAACAGTTCACATACAAAACAGAGGCATGCTAAAAAATAAAAGTGATAAAACTCCATACGAGCTATGGAAATGAATACCAACAAATGTAAATTACTTCATAGTTTTTAGAAGCAAATGCTACAACAAAAGAGAATATGGTAGAATTGGGAAATTTGATTCTCGAGTCGATAAAGGCACACTAGTTGGGTACTCAAGAAAAATGAAAGAACACAAATGTTTCAGTCTGAGACTCAACATGATAGTGGAAAGAATCAATGTGACGGTTGATGAGACAGATGGTTGAAAGATAAAAGAAAGTAGCAAAGATTCAAAGGAACATGATCATGAAGAAGATTTTAAAGAAGAAGTAGTAGATGAAGAATCAGATGAAGAAGAAGAGAATCCAAAGGTAGATCAAGAAGAATGAGATATTCAAGTACCTCCAAATACACCCAAGAGGTGAGTGAAGAAAAATCATCCACTGGAACATATTATTGGAAATAAAGATGTAGGAGTTGAAACCAGAAGAATAATTGGCTCACCAGAACAACAACATCTAACATTTCTATCTACTATTGAGCTGAGAAGTTTTGAAGAAGCCAAGAAGGATGAATTATGGATCAAAGCTATGGATGAAGAGATAGACCAAATAGAAAAGAATGACACTTGGGAACTAGTTCCAAGGACAAAAAACAAGAATGTAATCGGTAAAAAGTGGGTCTTCAGGAACAAATTGAACTAGGACGAACATGTTACCATGAAAAAAGAAAGATTGGTATGCAAAGGATACTCTCAATTTGAACGTAAAGGATACATGTTTTCGCATTAAAGAGGATATTTAGATATATCAAAGGTACATAAGAGTTTAGTTTATGCTATCCAAAAGGGAAGGATCTATCTCTTATGGCCTACACATATATAGATTGGGAAGGTTGCATTGATGATAGAAGAACTACAAGTGGAGGATATTTCTACTTGGGTGAGTGTCTGGTATCGTGGATAAGCAAGAAACAACCATTAGTATCTTTGTCCACAACAGAGGCAGAATACATTGCAACAAAAACGTGTTGTACTCAGGTTCTTTGGATGAAGCAGACATTGCAAGATATGCTAGTATCATGAGCCTATTTCAATACTTTGTGAAAACATCAGTGCCATCAATATTTCAAATAATCCATTGATGCACTCTAAAACAAAGAACATTTTGATCAAGTACCACTTCTTATAGGAACATGCTATAGAGAAGATCATCAAGCTAGAGTATGTTGAGACAAAGGAGCAGATTGTAGATATCTTCACCAAACTACTTGCAAGGGAACCTTTTGAGTATCTGCAACATGAACTTGGAGTATTTTCTACCCCACAGTGGTCCACTCAACATCAATATCAACTGGACAGGTCCAGAGAAACATAAGTCTTGAATAAGTTCAAGTAATAAAACTTTAATATGCTTTTTATATATACTTAAAAGAATTACACAAGGAAGCACCATGAAGAAAAACGTTTGTAGAGTTAGCAGAGGCTTGTAGATAGGGGGAGCAACCCCGGATGAAGAGTACCCTTTTCCATTGATGTCAAATGGGTGGATATAAAGAGTAAGGCATGAAGAGATAGGCATGCATTCAAGGGGAGCATGAGCATAAGGATTTCCATGCCTAAGTGTTTCCATCAATTTCAAAGGGGGAGATTGTTGGCAAATGATTTGTTAGTTGTCGTTGATGTCAACCCTTGGAGAGTGATCTTGGAGAATGATGTCAACCCTTAGAGATTGATGTCAATTCTTGAAGAATTTTGGTTGCATATTTCAGTAGCCCCGACGGTTTGGTATTGGTACCTGAAGTTGAATAAGGAATATGTACATGAAGTACAGTGTAAATGCAGGCATGATCCTCATATATGGATAATACTTTTCGTGTCATTTTTGTTGATATGTAGAACGCCACATGGTTCCTCGCGGTTATGGAGATATATCCTTGTAAAGTTGGAAGCCCTGAAGAGTGGATGAGTCTTGGTGAAAGTGGTAAAGTTGTTTTAACAAGAAAATACTAGAATCCCTAAATTAAGGAGAGGAGTTACCTAGCTCAAGTATATAAGCACCTCAAGGATTCATTCACAAGTACATTCATTCATTTATGCATTGCTTATCTTTCTTGTGATCTAGTGATCTTTTGCTAAGGTTGTAGCATCATTTTCTGAGGTAGAAAAGGAGGGTTGAAGGAGAAAGTCTCAAGGTTGCAACAAACCCTAGGTTATGAGGTATATGAGATTTGCAGGTTAGAAGGGCACGGGTGTACGCATGTTGTAGTGAAGGAAAGCGCATATATCCATGGGTTGTAGAAGAGAAAGTTTTGTATCTGTGAAAATCTTATGAAATTTTGAGTACATGTTGGTACTAGGTCCCTAGAGGTTTGAAGGAAGTCCACAGGTCAACATATCATAGTTTTAGGTCAACTACAAAGGTATTGGTATGGTTGTATACTTGTTTTGATGGTTACTATTTGTCATGATATGATGTATGGTTGAGGCATACTTGGTATGGTTGGTTTGGAATATGGATATGGTATATCTTGGTTGTTTGGTTGAGTGAGGAGCACTCTTATATCTGGTTTGACATATGGAATGGTTTTTATAGTTCTTATTCTTGATTTGATTATATATGGTTAAGGCATATCCATGTTGTATTATGGAATATGCATGAGGGTCATTGTTACGTATCAAAATTACTCATTACGATGATGACTAAATGCCATCATTATAAATGTATCTAGTGTCTCATATTGGTTGCAAACGTCACTAGTGTCACAAACATCACACTGCCTATGTCGTCTCCTTAACGACATCGTAAGGACACTAAGACACCTCAAAGACTAGTTTGAAGAAAGAAAATCAATTGACAGAAGAGTACAAACCTTGTGCCACTAGAAAAAGCCACTAAAACATCAATTTTGGGAAGGAGCGCTCACCTACCTACTGATAGGGAGAGTTGGTGCTCTGTAATCCCTTACAGGGGAGCATTCCAGTGCTCTATGCCCCTTTTGAGGGAGAGCTACTCCTTTTTGGGTGAAATTCGGTTTGTTGGAGGAAATCAGGGAAAAATCTCCTCAATATCTGAAGGTAGTTGGGTTCTAATCTTGGGTCAAGGCATGATCCTAGGAGAGATCCACAACTGAAGGAGAGGAATCCTCAACTTATCCCAAAGATCTCTCAAGTGGTTGGACCTCTTCAAGGTTATATAAGGAGGCCTTCTCATGGTGAAAGGTACATGGAAAAATATAGAGATGTGAAACTTATGATCTCATGAGCAAGATGTCATCAAAGAAATCAGTGTAGATCACTTGAGCAAAGGGGTTGGACAAGGAGATCTGGAAGAAGTTGTTGCACCTTCATTCAAAGGATTGTAAGTACTTTTACTTGTTCTCATTAATAATCAATGTTTGGTCAATTTATTTCAAACTTGTACTTGTTCCATATGAGTTTGTCTACAGTAGATGGATTTATGTTTGAGCTAATCTTAGTAGAGTAGGAATTATTTTGTACCTTTGTTTTTTCCTACAGGACCTATCACGGAGCTCAGGATTGGAGCTCAGCCTGGACTTTGCAGGGACGAGTGCTATTAACAAGGTACATATCTTTCTCCTTATCTTTCATGTATTATCTTGATTCGATATACAAGGAAGTCAGTGTTCATGTTAAGCACTTTTCTGTCTTAGCCTTAGGAGTCTAGAGACCAAGAGGGAATCCACTTGTCCACAGGGGGATTCACCTACAACAAAAATTGGTGACTCCACTGGGGAGGAGCTCTGATTTATGTTTCCTTTCCTAGATATTGTTTTGGCCCTTTTCCCACTCTTTGAACTTCTTCATGATGTGTCTCTGACTCATAGATATGACTGTTGGCTCTTGGTTCATCTTACACACTGATGTTTTGCATTTTTCCTGAGTTTTTTTGGATTTCTGGGGAAAATTCTGAGTTTTTAGATACCCGCACTCCCTTGCCTTTATCACCAGGGCGTTGGCACTCCCTTGCCTTTATCACCAGGGCGTTGGCACTCCCTTGCAGCCTTCTACAGAGTGTTGGAGTGCTCTGTGTCCCATTTTGGGGGAGCACTCCCCCTTCTTTCTGCAAAAACTCTTCTTGGGAGTGGTTTTTCTCGGTCTTTTTTACTGATTCATTTGCTCGGGGTTTATGATATCTTAGTGTTGAAGGAAAATCTCCCTGTGAACAGGTATATCTCCTCTTCAGAGATATACTCTTAACTCTTAAGACAGAATATGCTTATCATGGACACTGACTTCCTTTTAGGTCTAGATAAACTAATGTGTGAGGAGGAAGGAGAAAAGAAGTACCTTTTACCAGTGTTTGTCCCTGCACAGTCTGAGTTGAGCTCCAATCTTTCACCCCTCGATAAGCCCTGTAGACAAACAAAAGTACAACCACTTCCTACTCTACTGATATTAGCTCAAAATAGCTCAAAATAGACCTATCTATTATAGACAAGTTCATGTGAGATTAAGCACAAACTAGAAAGAAACATGCCAAGCATATCATATTAATGATAACAACAATGAAGGAAACTTACAGCCATATATGCGAGTGCAGCAGCTTCATCAAGTCCTCCTTGTCTAACCCTTTCTCAAAAAACCCACAATCAGAATGATAATAAATTCACTGATAATTCTCCTCCACTTCATTGTGTGTTTCCTATGAGATCATAGGTTTCATGCTTCTCCTCCTTCCTCCCTTTCACCATAAGAAATCCTTCTTATATAGGCTTAGAGAGACCCAACTACTTGAGATATATTTAGGGTAAGTTGAGGATTTTCCTCCTTCAATTAGGGATCTTCCCTAAGATCATGGCTTGACCAGGGATTTGAATCCAACTGCCTTCAAAGATTGAAGAGATCTTTCCCCCATTCTTCTCAACAAACCAACTGATGCCCAGAATAGGTAGCGCTCCTTCAAAAGGGTAGTCAGAACATTATAACGCTCCCTAGTAAGGTATAGGGGGGTGCCAGCACTCCTAACAATAGTAGCACTCCTCCAAAATGGTTGTCATAGTGTTATAACACTCCCTAACAGTCTATAGGGGGGCACCAACACTCCTGAGAGAGGTATAGGGGAGCGCTCTCCTCTAAAAACTCAATTTTTGTGGTTCTTTCAAATGGAAAGAGGTTCATAAACTCAGTTAACCTTTCCTCTTATTCCAAATTAAATGTTTGAGGTTTTTCAAGTGTCTTTCTGATGTCATCATAGGCATTATGGCAGTATGCTTTTCTTGACACTTGCGACACTTGTGAGCAAAATGCGACACTTGTGAGCAAAATGCGACACTTGCGACACTTGTAATGACGACACTTCTGACACTATCGACGTGATTAATTTCGATGTGTAACACTTAGTGTGTACTTGTTTGGCCTCCAATTATTTGATTTCTAAGGATTAATCATCTCTTGTTTGGATTTTTTTTGACATTTGTCCTTACTTTGCAAAACTCTTTATCCTTGATGATTTAGAGTCAATTTGTCATTTTCTTCTCATTTATCTGATTGAGTGAAAACTTTGTAAGGGAATTCAAATGTCTATGCACCCTTCCATTTTGATCTTTGAGGTCATATTGTCCAAGTCTTTTTCCTTCCTTTTGATTTTTTGGTTTTCTGTTTCTTTTTTTATCACAACAAGGGTGTCTTTTGGTTTATGTGAAGTTTGCTTCTGGATTGCTTAAATCTCACAAATCTTGAAGTCCGATTAGCAAAGGAAGATTTACATCTACCAGTTATTAGTCACATATAAACATCTTATCATTTGTATTGGATTCCTTATTTAGGACTATTGCATAAGGTCATTGAATCTTAGTGTTTGAAAGTGAAAGGAAAATCCTTCTCCTTCCCTTAACTAGACATTCATCGAAAGAAAAGACTACTTATCATTTCTTATGCATGTTTTGGGAATTGAGTCATAACATCATCAGTTTCACTCTCATACACCTCTGAGTAAAAAACAACCACTAAAATCAACGCTTAACTAAAATTTATCAGAATTTTTACATCTTTGTTAGAAAACCTACATTAGTTTAAAGTGTAGGGCTTTGGAATAGGTTGAAAGGATAAATTTCCAAAGCTATCAAACAAACTTAGCATCTTGTGATAGGGAGAGAAAATCCAAATGTCATATAGGCTTTCTGGGATCCCCCTCTCACACAGGGGTTATGCATGAGGTTTCGTTCGGGAGAGTTACAAAGATTATCCCTCCGTGGTTCAACCATTCGTAGTAGTCGGATCGTATTTTGGGGGTCACTTGAAGGTATACCCATGATTATGTGCAGGAGCCTCTCGAGTGGATTTAGGACTTGTTATCCTGCCCATACATTCCAATTGGACTGTCGAATATACTCTCCCAGGGGATGACTATGAGTTGGTGACCTTAGTAGCCATAATCTTTAAGGTCTCACACAAGGTGACAGTTAAGGGAAGTCGCACTATACCTGGAACAGATGTTGGTCAAAATCACTCAGGCTCCTTGGAGGGTAAATCCACAATTACTGCGTGGAAGATTACAACAAGGCATAAGTTCATTAAGAAGGTCACTGACGTAACTAATCCACCTGCTCTATCCCCTCCCCTTCCTATTTTGATCTCATGACGTTGGATTTCATCACCAACTAGTGGTTTCATTGTGGGAAGTTTTTTGTTTGATGGTTTGCTTCTCAGATTCATATCGTGTTTTGTTTGTATTACTTAGTGGACCTTAGGTTGAGTTAGTGATAATGGCATCAAGTCCTGAGAGTACCAATGGAGGGACCCCTTGTCCCGGGGAACCTTATACCTTTCCTTCTTTTGGAAACTTTGGTCCTTCGTACATTGCCACACTGAGTCTTCTGGGACTCACCATCGGATAACCAGTTTGGTTGTTCCCCACTCTGGTGATCTTGAATCCTCCCAATGTTTCAACTACACCTAATACTTTAGATGTCAGTATACCACCCACACATCAACCTCACATCGACTTTTCACCTTCTTCGCCCATTAAGTTTCCTTCCCTTTCTCCTTCTTCACCCATTAAGTCTCCTTCCCTTTCTCCTTCTCCGTCTAGTGAAAGCTCTAAAGAAAGTAGCCAGGTTGATCAAAAGAAGAAGAAATAGAAAGAGAAGAAGAAGAAGAGCCCAAAAAGGACCAAGGCTCCAACAATGTCAGATGTTGGATCCAAGCAACCAACTACTACTAATAGTATTGCGACTATTGATGAGGTCAACAAAATTAAAATAAAAAACCTGAAACCCAAATTCCCTTGCAGTCTTTGTAAGGGTGCCCATTTTCTAAGGGATTTCCCTGGTATTCCCAAGGTCTTAGAAATGTGGTCTTCCACGTCATCGGCCCCTGCTGGTCACATCGGTGACACCTCATCAACTAGTGATGTTAATATTGGTAAGAATAAGACAATTGTAAAATTCTCTTGCATGTTATGCAAAGGTGATCATTATTCTCACCTTTGTCCTCACATGGACGAGGCTTCTTCTCTTTTAGAAAAGCTTCAACTTTCAGCTGGTTATCATAGGATTTCCCCCAAGCCATCATTAGTTGATGGAATGGTCAATCTAGTTCCATCTCTGGTCAATCCGGTTGATCAAGTGGTCAATCTAGTTTCATCCTCGGTTGAACCACTCACCAAAGTAGATGATCCAATTACTTCATTAGGGGTCAGCCCCACTTTTCATCTACAGAGTGAACCCAAAGTGACTGATCTAGTCCTTTCCTTGATCAACCCCACTTTTCATCTGAATAGTGAAACGCAAGTGACTGATCTAGTTCCTTCCTCGGTCAGTCTCATTCCTACTCCTAAGAGTGTCAAAGTGGTCGATCCAATTCTATCATTGATCGATCCCACTCCTCCTATGACGAGTGTGAAAGTGGTTGCTCCGGTCCCTTCATTGGCCAATCCTACTCTTCCTATAAAGAGTGATAGCATGGTCGATCCCATCCCATCATCAGTCGATCCTACTCTCCCTCTAGAGAGTAAACCCGATACTCCCCACATTTTTCTTGTTGATATAGAATCTACCATGCTGGGGGGAATTCCTCCTTCTCCCGCGAAACACCCTCCAAGAAATGAGGCCATCATTTTTTATTGGGGTGCGATAACTGGACCTCGTCTTCCCTCTCACATTCCTTTCCATATTACGATACAAGTTTGTGGTCGGGACTTTCCTCAAACGCTGATAGATGAAGGTGCGCCCATTAGTAAATTTTCCTCTATTGCTTGGCACGTCTTGGGTTTTCCTCATCTTGCACCGATTATACAGAATCTGTTAGATTTTAATAGAAGAACCAGTCAACCTTTAGGGACCCTTCCTTAGTTTCCTGTAACTTTAGGAGGGAAAATTGTCTTTATTGATGTCATGGTAGTCTGAGAATCCTTGGATTTCACTTTACTCCTTGGGTGGGATTATGTCTATGCCATGAGAGTGATTGTATCCACTCTTTTTTGTGTGATATCTTTCCCTCATGATGGAAGAATGGCGACTATTGATCAACTTTCGTTCATTGGTCTTGACTGGATTACCTCTCTAAATGGTTCTTACATGAAGACAGTATCATCTCTACCACATTTCAATTATGTGGCATTATCTCCCATGCCTTCAACTTCCGATGCTTTGGATCCAGTAGTTGACCTGGTGATCTCTTCGGTAGGGATATTTGAGCCTGATCTCCTTACCCCTGACGAGACCCTCGACATGTATTCCTTACAGAGTGATTTTCTTCCATTCAGTGAATATCTCTTGGCATCCATGACTGAGTTTTGTCCCTTGACGTGGTGTCCTTCTAGAGCATTATTCTCTTGGAAGCCATGATCAAAAAGAGTCCATGAGCATAGTTTCTCTTCTCTGTGGAAAGATCGTTAAAAAATGAAACAGAGGTCACGAACAAAATTTTCATCTCTGTAGCTAGCTCATAAATAAATGAAACAGAGGCCTTGAGCATAGTTTTCCTCTCTGTAGCAAGCTCATTAAAAAATGAAACAACAATCTGGGGATTGAACCCAGAGCCCTGAGCATATTTCTTTTCATGTGTCAAGATCATTAAAAAATGAAGCAATCACCTTTCTTGAACCTTCATTTCATCCACTCTTATCCTTTTTCTCCATCTAGTAGAGAAATTGGTGACAACCTCAAAGTCGATGAATGAATTGAATCTTAGAGGGCATGTCCCCAGCCTTTGCTCATCATTCTAGATTTAATCCCCCAGCTTTCAAGATGGGGGCATACCGAGCTTATTCTTTGTGCTTTCTCGTGCTCATAAATACATGAGAATGAAACCAGGTAAACTTTTATCTCTTTTTCAGACCCGCATGGTTAAACGAAAAAGGAACCCCTTGGAGTCGTCTTTGAGATCTTTTTAGACTCTCTAAACATGAAAATATTGCCGAGTGATCTTTCTTCCTTTCCCACTCATTAAATGGTTTGAAATGGTGTCTTTTGAGTGATAATTTATCTCTTTTTC
>JZKD02S1618729.1:0-11422 GCA_000966675.3 Picea glauca
ACATTACTAATCTAAATTACAACTAATGGCCTAAAGCCGACATAAATAAAATAACATTACTAATCTAATATGCCCCAATTAAGGGGTAATGAGCCAATATTAGGGCTTAACAAAGCAAGGTAGTTACAGGTTTACCAAAGTTTAAGTTTGATCATGAAGGTGTATGCAAGGGATGTGCACAAGTAAAGAACATAAAGAATTCTTTCCCAAAGAGAGACAATAAAGTAGAAGGAGTCTTAGAGCTCATACACTTATATGTATGTGGTCCAATGCCATCAACCCCTCTAAGCAGGTATGTGTATTGTGTTTCATTTATTGATGATTAATCTTGTAATACTTGGGTTTATTTCTTAAAATCAAAAGATTAAGTACTCAAAAAGTTCAAGGAATTCAAATCCTTGGTAGAAAACCTCTCTGAAAAAAAAATCAAGATACTCAAGTTATATAATGGAGGAGAGTACATCTCAAATGAATTTGAAAGTTTTTGCAGAGATGTCGGGATAAAGAGGGAGCTCACCACTCCCTATAATCCTTAAAAAATTATGTAGCGGAAAGAAAGAATAGAACAATTATGGAACCAATGAAGACTATGATTCACGATCAAGATCTTCCAACGCACTTATGGGCTGAAGCAACAAGAACAATAATGTATGTCCAAAATAGATTATCCCATAGTGCACTTGGATTCAAAACCCCCAAAGAAATGTTCACCAAAAAGAAGCCAGAAGTAAGACATCTTAAAATATTTTGTTGTCTAGTGTGTGTACACATTTTGAAAGAAAGTAGAACTAAGTTGGATCGTTCAGGAAAGAAGGGAATATTTGTTGGATATTGTGAGGTCTCTGAGGCCTTCAGAATTTACATACTAGGTTACCATCATATTGAGATTAGCAAAGATGTAACCTTTAATGAATATGCAACACTCAAAAGATCAAGGAAATTCCAGCTTGAACAACTATATGAAGAAGAAATTGTAGCTCCCAGAGTTGCATAACCAATGAAGGAAGTTATAGTTACCCATGATGATGAGATTCCAGAAGATCATGATATGATAGAATCTCAAGAACCTCCCCATATGACAATATCTCACAAGAGAAAGCCATCCTAAGCAATGGAACGTATTCAATATGGAGATAAGTATGGTGCTCCAGAAGGAACCATGAGACAAAGCAAGAAACCTAAGCCATTCCATGAAAGAAGAATACTAGTCCATTATAAAGAATGATGTATGGGAAGTAGTTCCCATACCAAAGAACAAAGATGTGGTGTCTTCCAAGTGGATATATTACAAGATAAAACACGCAGCAAACAAAAGTATTGAAAAACATAAAGAAAGATTTTTGGCTCATGGATTTTCTCAGAAGGAAGGTAATGACTATGAAGAAACATTTTCTCCTATAGCTAGGTACACTTATATCAGAACCATCATAGATCTTTCAGCAAAAATGAAGTGGAAGTTAGACCAGATAAATGTGAAAACAACCTTCTTAAATGGTGCTATTAAAGAATAAGTGTATATAGAACAACCGCAATGGTTTTAATTTGAAGACAGAAAGACTCGTGTTTGCGGGTTGAAGGAAGCTCTATACGGGTTGAAGCAAGCTCCCAGAGCTTGGTATGGAAAAATTGATAGTTTCTTGACAAGCTTGGGCTTTACTAAGAGTAAAGCTGATTCTAACCTTTACTTCAAGGTTATGAATGATGATATAGTTATATTACTACTATATGTAGATGATTTATTCTTGACATGAGAAGAAAATCTCGTCACAGATTGTAAGAAGAAACTAACTACAGAGTTTGAGATGAAAGACCTAGTCATGATGCATTATTTCTTAGGTCTTGAATTTTGGAAAATCCCAGAGAAGATATTCCTTAACCAAGGGAAGTATGCAGTTGAAATACTAAAGATATTTGACATGTTGAAATGTGAATCCATGAACACACCCATGGAAACAAATTTGAATCTCCTGGTTGATACTCCATCAGAGTTGGTTGATGCTACTCTATATAGACATATTATTGGTTCGTTGATGTATCTGACGAATACCAGGCTAGATATATGCTTTGTTGTGAACAACTTGATTTGGTATTTGGTGGAGCTCAGACATGTTCACCTTGTAGTTGCAAATCATGTGATGAGATACCTTAAAGATACGTTGGATTATGGTCTATGTTATATTGGAGATCATGACTTCAGACTGTATGGTTATACTGATTCAGATTGGGTTGGAAGTGCTTCTGATAGAAAGAGAACTTCAGGATGTTGTTTCAGTATGGGGTTAGCCATGAATTCATGTCAAAGCAGGAAGAAATCTAGTGTTTCTCTCAACACAACAGAAGAAGAATACATTGCAGCATGTTCTGCCAATTGTGAAGCCATATGGCTTCAGAATTTTTTGGCAGGCCTATTTGATCTGGAGATGGAAGCCACCATGATTCCATGTGATAACCATATTTTTATAAAGATGTTTGAGAACCCAGTGTTCCATGATAAGTCAAAGCACATAGATATCCGGTATCACTAAATTCATGATATGGTGCAGAGGGGAGCTGTAAAGCTCCAATATGTTGGGAAAAATGAGCAGGTTGTAGATGTGTTGATGAAGCCTCCATCTCATGTGAAGTTTGAATACTTCAAATACAAGATTGGTGTTGTCCGAAAGGACCTCCTTCGAAAGAGGGAGTGATGTTGATGATACTATGGTATCCTAACCAACAACATGTAGCTCCATTAGGATTTTCTATCCTAGGGAATTGATCATCCCTAGACAAATCCAAAAGGTCCAGTAAGGACGTTCTATCAGAGTACATGTGAATGTATATGCCAGTTGTGGTCAGTAGTGGTAGCTCCATTAGTATTTTATATCCTAGGGAATCCTATTATTCCTGGGTAGATCCCGAAGGTCCAGTAAGGATGGTCTGTCAGAGTACCACAAAATGTTGTTGTTGCACCTGCCTCATTCTGTTTCCATATGATGATGATGATGTTGTCTCAGCCTCGTGTTGATGATGTTGTTATTTCATCCTTGTGCTAATGATGTTGTTGATTCAACCTCGTGTTGTTGATGATGTTGTACAAGCCTCGTGTTGTTGATGATGGTGTACTAGCCTCGTGCTAGTGATATTGTTTGTTTAGCGTTATGCTAATTGATGTTGATGTTTCAGCTTCATGCAGATGATGATGATGATGATGATGCTACTCCATTTACATTCCCTGAACGATGATGATATTTATGATGAGAAAAAAAAATCTATGACTTATAGATGTGCCAGTCAGTGTTCCAGATGTTGATGATATTTCCACCCTCTCTCTCTCTTCTGATGATGTTGTACTGGGTTATGTCAGTAGAATACCCTTCTTGTTAAGGGGTAGTGTTGAAATATTTTAACTTCAAAGAATATTCTAAGTATATTTTAGTTATTGTCTTATAAATAAATCCCCTTTAGTGGATTGATCATGTCAGGTCTTGTATAATAACAAATCCCCTTTTGTGTATTGGCCAAACCATATTTTTATGGTGATATTTCTAAAGTCGGCCCCTAGGGTTTATAAAGTGGTTTTAACCACTCTTGGAAGAAGTCATCCCTACTGAGTGAAGAGACATAACCCTAGCACCTCCTCATCTAGTATATATAAGTGAGGATGGCACCTCACTTGTCCACTCACTCACTCACACTTCTAGTGCACATCTTTTAAAGGAAGTTGCAGTTGCAAGAAGGAGAAGAGATGCACATGGTCAGTCCTAGTTTATTCTTGGTGGTTTGATCTTAGTATTGGAATTGTATTGGTGATCTATTATTGAGGAAGTTTTTGTTGGGTTTTCTCACCCATGAGGGTTTCCTAGGATAAAATGTTGTGTACCTTGTGATTGTGTTTATTTCAGTGATCCTCTTTATGTTGTTGTTTTGGAAATGCATTGAATGATCTAGTAAATTGAAGATAACCTAATAACAACATTAAAATTAACAATGAAAAGGAAAGGCATGGCATGGCATGGAAAGGCAAGGCATGGAATGGCATGACATGTCAAGGCATGGAATTTCAATGAAGCAAGTCAAGAATTCCATAACAACCATAAAATGAAGCCAAAATTTCAATAATTCATAGATATGAAATATTTGTTCAATTATTCCTTTTACATACCTATGGTATTTCAAGTAAAACATCAAGATCACTTCTAATAATCATGGTATCCATTAACTTCTCTTGCTCATAGTAAGGCAAGAATTAGCGTGCCTTTGATGAATTCTTACTTGGAATTGTTTGTAGTTGGAGGTTTGTACCAACAACCAAGTTCGTAAAGTGGTATATGACTTGACCTGGTTTATAATCTTGAAATGCATAACCACATTTATTCCATGTTATTTCATATTGTGTCAGATATTCTCCTTTAATTACCAACGACCCAATCATAATTTCAATGACGTTGGATTCCATTATTGATCGCATGAGGGTTTGTTTTCCCTCTAAGAAACATGCTAGCCAATAATCAATTCCCCATTCATTATCTCTCGGGGAAACCCTTTCATATATGTGCCCTACAAAAATGGAGTGCCAACATGTGATTCCACTAAATGACCAAAGCATAAAACATTGATTCTAACTATTCAAAATTTAGTAAAAGGTTTCAATGAACCTGGTAGTACGAGATCTAAGACATGATCATAATTAGCTGAAATACTTGATTGGTCCTCCTCCCACTGGGATAATTCCATAGTAATACATTGAACAATAGGGAGTGATACACGATCCCATCTTTCAACCCATTCTATTGATTCACAATCATCTCATTCATTACTACTACATGGACCACAAAAGCAAGATAGTTTTCTCATCAATATTTCAACTATTGCATTGTCAGATGTTCTAACTAAATGGAATCCATGAGTGCCCTAGATTTTTTTGCATTCATACCACTATGATCGATCTACATCGACCACCTCCAAAAAATATCTATGTACATGTATTTTCCTATGTGATTGGTCTTCATGGGTTCCTGTTCCCTCTCCCATTACTGAAAAACACCATACAACAATGGATTTCACATCTCGAATAAGGGAAGTAGTTGTGAAATTCATTGCTTTCCTACGTAATGCTCTTTTTATGTATGAAACTACTCTATCATGCTCCCCTTTCTCATGCCTAGACTCAAAATAGTTCCAAATGTGTTGTACCTTGAGTTTTTCGTGCAACATATACAACCATTGAAATACACGAGAATTTTTTAACTGCATGCACAACCATCAGACCAAATCCAATGTTGAACCATATGTATGTTATTATCCTTAAGGTGATTGTAAAACAACTAAAAGCAATGTTGAACATAGGATAAATCATGGCACTGGTCATCTCTTATATAGAAGTGAGACTCCTTCAATATAAATTTGTTTTCTTTGTTACTATCCGACCCATGCATGTATGTGATATGGACCATTATGATGACCTGCTCTAAGTGATAATATTGGATTTGAATCACATTTTGTGGTTGAAGGATGTAGTTCTTTGCAAAATCAATCATTGATAACACAATACCAATGGGAAATGTATCTATGCATATTCTAAAATGCTCTTCCTGCCACTAAGCCACATGGACATGTTGAACGTAATGCCGTGTCTTTTCGACAAAGTCCTTCATGAAGTCACATAATCGTACTTGGGAAGTCACCAATTGTACATTTTTTCTTTCTTTTCCTCCATCAATATCATATGAGACATATTTAAATATTTACAAGGAAACCTCCTTCCTCCCCAAATCATAAGCATCGCTTACATGGATGCGCTTGCTCAGTAATTTCATTCCATTGCACTTGGGGCATGTTCCATCTAAGCAATATTTTTTATCAAATGTAAAACCATCTATTATTGTACACAAGATGTTGTGAATAAAATCTCTAGATGATGACGGCAACAATATAACTTAGCATTCTTGCAAAAGGGTGTTATGAAAAACATGAATATATGTGTGTGTGTGTGTGTGTGTGTGTGTGTGTCATAATAATAACCATACTCAATGTGATATCTACAACAACATGTGTTATGAATTGTATTATTCAAACATACCAAGGATTTCATTTATGGAAAGATCTTTGGCCCAAGTTAAGGGAAATATGTACTTTCCTGAATCTCTCACACAATTTTGTCTGTGTAATGTTAAGAAAGTGTTTAATATGGGGTTCACGGTATCTAGATCCCCTTCTCAATTTTAGTACGTCTTTTTGGTTGGAAGAAGGCCTAGTGTTCTCATGCCAAAGTTATTCTTAGTCCCTTAATTGCTCCAATTAACTTCATGTCAGAGTGAGGTATCCTACCATTTAAGACCCAAAAATATATTGGGACACTTGTGTCGAGGCTATCATGTCTATGAGAATACTTTCTAATGGTTTTAACATTGCATTTTATGAGGTGTGAGGTTTTTTTGTAGAAAATAATGTTTCTTGTGATATTGCTAAAAATTGATTGGGTCAAGACATGTTGGGCTGCATTGTGGTCTTTAGAACTAGATTTCTTACCAATTGTATGAAAAACATCTACAAGGTTTCTAACAATATGACGACTTTTTTCTAAACTTTTGACCATTTTAATGCCTAAAATTCTCCTGACAGCAGAAACTTCTAGATTTTAACAAAGCCAAAAATAATTGAAATTTAGTAGCATCATGATCCAAGTGGATATCAGTGGCCACCCACCTTGTCCAACTCACTCAAAATAGTTTTCTGGCAATTTTGGTTATTTACTATTTTTAGCAGTTTTTAACTTCCGGGGCCATTTTGAGGGCCTAAATGAAGGTTTTTCGGGATCAATCTTATCAATGACAACCAAAGGCTCTGATTGAGCCCCCAAAATGAATCTCCTCGACGATACCTTTCTAGCAGGATATTGTGCACCTAAAATGAAGATTGTATGCAAAAGTTACAACCCCAAGAAGTTGATGTACTAACTTACCCAAACGGGGCCCACATGACTTTTGGCGCTTCATCTCCTAGGGTTAGGTTTTTGTATGTCTAGGGTTTTTGAAATTTTTGTTTATTGTAAAAAGGCCTTGATAGCCTCATTGTAATCATATTCTTGCAAATGAGTGCATCCGTCACATCTCTTCTCAGAGATAAGCCGCCACCATTCCAACAAGCTTGTTTTTCGCTACATTTTATAGTTTCAACTTATTTACTTATTGAATAAAAAACTAGTTTTACTGTATCTCTATTATTCTATGTTAAGCATATTTTAATAATCTATATTCATTTCGTTCTGCTCATAAAATATGGATCAGTGGTATCAGAGAAGTCTGCTCCTTGTCATCTTAATGCATGTCTCCAATGAGGTCAGGATACAAAGAATTGGGTCTCAAGATTTTTTCTCTTGAGGATAAAATCTCTCACACACCCAAGCGACCTCTCATGGAAAGAGAAAATAAAGATAACAGGACATGAGATCCTTTCAAAATGTTTCTTAAGGAATCCCTCACGCAACAGAGGAACGAGATGATGGACAGTTTCGCGCAAATCCTTTGGCGGCTACCAACAGGCGACACATCTTCCTCAAGCGGAGGTGATGTCCCCTTCAAGATACAAATCAACTTCGATATTCCTATATTTGAAGGTCAGATAGATGAAGATGTAGTAGACAAGTGTTTGAATCTACTAGAAGGGTATTTTTCTGTCCATAACTTTTTGAATAGATAAAAGATTACTTTTTCACTCCTCAAAGTCATTCCCCATGTAAAAGATTGGTGGGAAACTTTCTGTGAGCAAAAGGAAATAGAAGAAATCTCATTATTTATAGTCACGACCACCTGGGAATCCTTCAGGGATGCTATTGAGGAACAATACTACCCTGTCGAAAGTTATGACGACTTGTATACCAAATGGACCACACTACAGAAAGAAGGATGGCATACGCCACACCCACAACCCTACACCATTAGATGGCTCCGCCAAGGAAGTGATCTCTTTGTTAGCCAATAGTTTCGGCTGTTGTATGATATCAAGCCCTTCAAAGACAAGGTATTGTGTGATGTTTCTCCTCTCAAAGTTTGTAATGTTATTTTGGGCCAACCTTATTTATGGAAAGGTCATGTTGTATATGAGTCTAGGCCTCGTAGTGTTATTATTAATTTTAATAGGAAATTGTACAGGATACCCAAGGAAGTCCCTCCTAGTGCTATGTCCTTGATCTCTTCCAAGTAATGAAGGAATGTCATCTCTCAGACCGGGAAATTTGTCTTCTTTGTGATTCTCTCTCAGAGTGAGTGAAAGATCACAGCCACATCTAGGGCCTCCACGACCGATCTCTCCACACAAAAGAATCAATTGGACAAGGTTGTGGAAGAATACTTAGATATCTTCTCCTCTCCTACCGAGGTACCTCTGCACTTCTAGGTCAAGCATCCCATCGATCTAACCACAGGCATATTGCTACCCAATGGGCCAGTCTACCATCTCTCTCTGTTATAAAATGAGGAAATCAAGAGGTAGATCCAAGAACTTCTCCACAAGGGGCACATACACCCCAGATCATCACCTTGTGGGGTCCCAATCATGCTGGTGCAGAAGAAAGACAGGACCTGGAAACTCTACATTGATTACCAGGCCCGAAATAAAATTACAGTTTGAAACTGGTACCTGTTTCCCCGAATCGACAACCTCCTTGATCAACTCACGGGGGCTAAATACTTCAGTAAGATTGATCTTAAGTCTAGCTACCACCAGGTTCCAATAGAATATATAGATGTATGGAAGACCACCTTCAAGTCAAAAGAAGATCTTTTTGAATGGCTGGTCATGCCTTTTGGTTTGACAAATGATCCAACAAATTTTATGAGGATGATGGACAATATCCTACGAACTTTCACCAATAATTTTGTAGTGGTGTATCTGAATGACATCCTCATCTACAACAAGACTTGGGAGGAATACTTGCAACATATTCAACAAGTTCTACACACCCTGTGGTAGCACAAACTATATGCAAACTTGGAAAAATGCTTCTTTGGCATGGACAGGGTCGATTACTTAGGCTACATCATTGATCGACATGGTGTGCATGTGTATCCAGCCAATATCTGCATCATCCGTGGCTGGCCAACCCCAACCACACTCACTGAAATTCAGATCTTTTTGGGCCTCGCCAATTTCTATCGTAGGTTCGTGTTGGGATTTTCTCATATTGCTTGGGACCTCATCTAAGTAACTAGGGCTGGTGGTAAGGAAACATTTGGGTGGGGCTTGTCCCAATAACAAGCCTTCGATGACTTGAAGAAGCGTTTTTTCTCATCCCCAGTACTTTCATTACCGGACCTGCAACATCCCTTTGAGATCGAGATAGATGCTTAAGACTATGTTGTGGGAATCGTTCTCACTCAACACGGCCACCCCGTGGCATATCATAGTGAGACACTATTAGATGTTGTCCGTAAGTACCCTAATTATGACAAAGCAATGTACTCCATTGTGCAATATTGACACCAGTGGAGACATTATATTCTTGGGAAGGAGACAATCATCCACACTAATCACAAGACACTACAGTTCATGCAGACCCAAGGAAAATTACAGAATGACCTCCATCAGAAGTGGTCCACATACTTACAATAGTTCCACCTCAACATCAAGTATAAAACAAGAAGTACCAACCGAGTTGTTGATTGCCTCAACTGACCTCCAATCGCAACACTCATCATGGTGATAGACTCTTTCGGCCACGAGACCTCTGGATGGCCCCACCTCTACGAGACAGACCCTGACTTCTCCACCACCTACCATATGTTGGGCGCAAACTCAGTGGTCGCTAATTTTTATCTTCAAGATGAGTTGTTGTGTCATTTGGGCCATCTATATGTTCCATCAAGTGAGCATGCAAAACAGATTTGGGAAGATCACTATAGTCGGGTGGCAGGACACTTTGGCATCGAAAAGACAGTTGTAGTGCTACAGAAACATTTCTACTGGACAAAACTTCGATAGGATGTCGACAAGTATATCAGGTCCTACACTTCCTACGTTATTGCCAAAACAAACACTAAGAAATAGGGCCAGTACACCCCTCTTCTTACTCCTGATAGGATGTGGGAATCCATCTCAATGGACTACATGTTGGGCCTCCCATCAGCTAAGAGGGGAAATGACTGTGATTTTGTGGTTGTTGATCGCTTTTCCAAAATGGAAGTTCTAGCCACCTGCAATAAGAAAATCACAACAGAAGCCACTGCCAAGCACTTCTTTGAACGAGTATGGGTACATTTTGGGATCCCACAAACCATTATCTTAGACCGTGACATTCGGTTCCTCAACACATTATGGTCAAGCCTCTGGTCACTGTTGGATACCAAGCTCACCAAATCCACTACCTTCCACCCCCAGACAGATGGCCAAACTGAGGTCATCAATCGGCTAATCATACATATCCTACTCATGTACAATTCAAAACACCCCCGCACATGGGGTGAGAGTATTCCCTATGTCCAACATAGCTACAACCGAGCCCTGCATAGCTCAACTGGCCACAACCCCTTTCAGGTGGAGTTGGGGTTCCAACCATTGGGCCCCATGGATGTTGCACTACCTCGGCCGACTCATCCCCTGCTCCACCAGAAGCTGAAAAAGCCACCCAGTTCATTGATCAGATCCAACACATCCACCAACAGGTTCATGATATTCTATAGAAGTCTAATGCCAAGTACAAGAAGTGCCATGATCAACATCGAGTGCCACATAAGTTTCAGGTGGGAGACAAAGTTTGGTTGCACTTGCAGAAAGAACACCTTACAGGGCCCCATCAAAAGCTTCAAACACTCTGTTATGGGTTGTACACCATCACCGAGGTTGTGGGTGACAATTCTTTTGAGCTCAACATTCCCCCTTTCCTTGGTCTGCACCCAGTGTTCAATGTGGCTCTCCTTCCCACCATTATTGGAAACCTCTGAGATAACAGAGCAGTTGACACCAACATAGCTCAACCCTGACTGTATGCAACATGCATCTAGTGATCATATTGTGGACACATAGATCAAGGGCACTCTACAACAAAGGTTCCATTTTTATCGATTCATCAAAGCAAGGCAGCTCCTGCACCAAGGCAAGTGGCTCACCCAGGGCCAAATTCAACAGAAATTTCCTCATCTGATGGGGAAATCAACACAATGGATACCATTGCTTCATAATGAGGGAGGATTGATCCAGGTGTATATTGGTGGCCACCCACCTTGTCCAACTCGTTCAAAACATTTTTCTGGCAATTTTGGTAATTTACTATTTTTAGTAGTTTTAAATTCCAAGGCCATTTTGAGGGCCTAAATGAAGGTTTTTCGAGATCAAGATTCTCAATTATAGCCAAAGGCTCTGATTGAACCCCAAAAATGAATATTCTTGGCAATACCTTTCAAAAAGGCTATCATGAGCCTAAAACAGAGATCGTATGCAAAAGTTA
>JZKD02S1618729.1:28722-41133 GCA_000966675.3 Picea glauca
TGAGTGTTTTTTTTATTTTGAAAACTAACTTGTGAAGTTTTTTTTCTTTAGTCCAATTTATTGATTTTTTTAATATAAATGTTAAAAAATAAAAAAATAAAAATCTAAGCAATGATTTAGGAGTAGATTTTGAGTTGTTTATTGAGGATGGTACCAGTTGTCAAAGGCATGGTTTCAATTACAAAAAAAAAAAGTGCTACTGGTGCATTGCTTTTTGATTTGAGGGTAAATTTTAACCATTGTAAAAAATAATGTGGAAACATTACGGATCAAAAAAGTTAAAATATCAAAAAACCACCTAAAAAAGGGAGGGGAGTGCTACTGGTAGCACCATGTTTAAAAATGGGGTAAAAATTGTGACCCTTGAAAAAATGAGAACTTGGAAGAGTTCTCGTTAAGTTGGTAATATTGTTGGAGGAGGGAGAGAAATATATGGAGAGAGACGGGAGGGGGAGGGGGGGATATAGAGAGGGAGTGGATACGAGAGTGTGAGGCATGGTGAGGCAAGATTTAGGTCTAGGTCATAGTATAAGTCTAGGTGTAGATCTAGGTCTAGGTCTAGGTCTTGACATACCTTTCCGTGTCTAGGACAAGGGAATTTCTTGCCTTACCATGCCTTGCCTTGCAATGTACCACTCTTTCTAGTGTGCTAGAGTGTGGGAGGGAGAGAAAGGAAGAAAAAGAGGGGATGTAGAGAGTGAGTGTGTTAGAGTGTGGGAGGGAGAGAGAGGAAGACATAGAGAGCGGATATAAAGTGTGTGTGCGAGAGTGTGGGAGGGAGAGAGAGGGAGAGAGAGGAAGAAAAAGAGGGGAGGTAGAGAGTGTGTGTTAGAGTGTGCAAGGGAGAGAGAGGTAGACAAAGAGGGGAGGTAGAGAGTGAGTGTGCTAGAGTGTGGGAGGGAGAAATAGAGGGGAATAGATAGTGTGGGAGGAAGAGAGAGGGAGACATATAGAGGGTATGGAAAGTGTGTGTGAGAATGTGTGGGAGGGAGAGAGAAGAGAGGAGTTAGAGAGAGGAACACATAGAGGGGGGATAGAAATTATGTGTTCAAGAGTGTGGGAGGTTGAGAGAGGAAGAAAAAGAGGGGAGGTAGAGAGTGAGTGTATTAGAGTGTGGGAGGGAGAGAGAAGTATAAAAAGAGGGGAGGTAGAGAGAAGAAGACATAGATGTGGGGATATAAAGTGTGTGTGAGAGAGTGTGGAAGGGAGAGAGAGGAAGATAAAGAGGGGAGGTATAGAGTGAGTGTATTAGAGTGTGGGAGGGAGAGAGGGGTTGACAAAGAGGGGAGGTAGAGAGTGAGTGTGTTATAGTGTGGGAGAGGGAGAGGGAGAGATAAATACAAAGAGGAGGGGTAGAGACAAAGTGTGAGAGGGGGGGAGAAGGAGATAGAGAGAGGGGGTAGAGAGATGCATAGTGAGAGGAAGGGAAGTAGATAGGGAGACATAGAAGGGGGTAGAGAGAGAGTGAGAGGAAGGGGGGGATACAGAGGAATACAAAGAGGGGGAATAGATGTCAATAAATGAAAGACACCTCCACACTAATCCTAGTAGAAGATAATAAGACTTTAATCAAGAAAGAAAATGACACAAGTAATCACACAATACATCAAAAGTTTACCCTAGAAACCCTTAATCGGGAAAACTAGCATTCCTTTGAGTGTTTTTCTCTCTTGTTGTCTTATTCATTAAGAATAAAAGGTTGCATGTATAACCTTGGTCCACACCTAAGACACAATTGACATCATACCCTATTGCTCAGGAAAGAACAACCCTGTAGCCAATTCATCTTAGATATACATGACCAACAACCTACACTTGCACATGCATTGACTTGCAAAAGTGAATTCTATGATTACCTTACAACAAAAACAACAACAACTGTAAATGAAACAACATCTACCTTTATGGCCTTATAACACGCCTCTTTATAGGCTTTACAACATGAAAAAACCTAAATATTGGCACCCAAAAACGGTTACAGATCCATGCATATCATTAGCTACAAATCCAAAAAAATCTCAGTATTCTGTTATAGTCGAGTCTAAGTCAAGTTTACCGGTCGACCTTCATTCGGTCTCTATTCGGTCATCTCACACATACACTTTGACCTCTTGTCAGTTGGATTTATGTCGATATATTTGACTTTGACTTTACCCGGTCGACTCCCTCGACCTTCGACTTGTTGTCGATCTATCTCGACTTCAACCTATTGTCAATCCACCTTGACTTGGACTTGTTGTCGATCCACCTTGACTTCAACCATCAGTCAATTCACCTCAACTAGAATTTCACTGCAAAGAATATAACAACCCAACATTCTCCCAATTTTTGCCTTCTTTGTTGAAACAAGATATTCCTAAACTTTCGTTCACATACCCAGGGTAGCAATTCCCATTGCCTCTCTGCACCAAGAGAACTTCACAACACTCATAGACTTGGTCAATGATTCTATTAATTTTTCCAACGTGTCTACTTTATCCAGTAGCACCTTGTTACCTTCCACCATGTCTCTCAGAAAATGGTATTGTACATAAATGTTCTTAGTGTTTGAATGACACGCACGGTTCTTTGCCAGAAATTTTGTGCTTTGACTGTTGCAACTTACCTTTATAGCTATCTTCTCAAAATCGAATCCTGAACACAACCTTTGAAGCCATACCGCTTCTTTTCTTCCATGAGTGGCTGCCATGTATTCAGCTTCTGTTGTCGACAAGGCTACAATCGCCTATCACTTACTCATCCAACTTATTGCTCCATAGAAAATCTTGAAGACATATCCATTGGTCGACCTCCGTCGATCCATATCTCTAGCCTATTCGTCATCGACAAATTCATGTACATATAATTTACCACTGTCACCTCCATGTTTTCCTTGGTAGCATATATCATAGTACTTCATGCCACACAAATACCCAAATACTCTCTTGACAGTTGTCAAGTTCTTCTTTCTAGGTGTCGACATGTACCTACTCAACACTCCCACTGCATGGGAAATGTCTGGTCGAGTGAAAACCATCATGATACTACCAACCACACTTGGATAGGGAACATGTGACATGTCCTCTATTTCTTCTTGTGTATTTGGACATTGTTCAACAATAAGCCTTGCTCCCACAGGAATTGGCACCTTCACCAATTTTCAATCCTACATGTTGAATCATTTCAGAACTATTTCAATATACTCTATATGATTCAACTAGAGATTTCTAGTGGCTCGATCTCTCTTAATCTCCATTCCTAGAATGAAGTTAGATGCACTAAGATCCTTCATGTCGAACTTGGAGGATAACTGCTTCTTCACCTCCTTTATTGTGTCCATGTTGTTTCCAATCAGCAACATGTCATCGACATACAAAGCTATATATATGAAATTCCCACCCAACTTTGTTTCCCATATATGAAAAGTTCACAAAAGTTGACTTCTAAACCACATTCAGGAAAACCTTTGACCATACATTTTCTTTTCATAGCTCGAATTCTTTTTTATCCAATGTGTCCCATCCTCTTGTGCCATAGCCTGTGTTAGAGTCCTATAATTATAGGTAATTATTTTATGCAGTTATTAATTTTGGAAATCTATTGGTAAGGCTTATCCTATGAATCACTAGGTGTCATAGCCTAAAAAACATGTTTATCCAAGTAACCATTTAGTTTTTGGAGCCCGATGACCAAAACTAAGTATGGAATTTTCAAGAGATTTTTCCATATCAATTCATGTTCAGAAAATGGTATAGGTGTTTTAATGGCATAAAATTCATGGGAAGATTCCCAATGATATATCAGGTGATTTAGACTAACACCTAGCTCAAAAGGTAGGTCAAATGCAAATATTTCTTTTTTATGGTGCATATTTGTTTTTAACCAAAGTTGAAAAGGCTGGTGTGTAGTGCATACATTACACGCATATATTTCCCCGACGGTATCAACTCCTCTCCAGATCAACGGTCCTCGTCCTTTTTCGGACCCCCCCGACCTTTCTCCCTTTAACGGTGGGGGGGGGTCTAAAAAGTGGTTTTCCCCATCGCGAGTCCTGCCTAACTTGGCATCTCCTCATCATTTTGGACCCCCCCCACTCCTATTTCCACTTACCGCCTACACCCTCCTTAGAAATCCACTCACCCCTCACTCCAATACCACTTACATCCCTCGCTTACACCTATCCTCCACTCACTTTATTGCTCAACCTCTCGCTTATCACATCACCTCTCTGACTACTCTCCCTACCATCACCTCATGCTTAGACATCCCCTCTCACCACATGTCACCTGTCCCCTCATTCTCGATATCGTCCACCTCTCCACCTATCCCTATCACTTACACTCCCGCATCTACTCACCCCATGTCCCTATTGTAAACTTGCCCCCATGTCATCCTATTCGTAACCAATCACATCTTCCCCCATGACCATTTGATCAACCACTTCCATATAAGGAGCCCACGTTGATCTAAGATGTCATCACCATCACCCACTGTCAACTGTAATTTTTTCCCCCAACAAAATTACTCAAAGACATAGATGGAAAAGTTTAAGGAACAATAAACATAGTTCGTGGAGGTATTTTCAACCTCATTCCAGATGTTAGATGACTTGAGACACCTATCCACAGAGTATCAACAAGCAATCAACAATTTCCATATATCAATGCATAATACTTGCAAAAATAAGAACAGTCATCAGTAAAGACCAACAACGCAATAGAAGTCAAAGAGACGGATCATCAATGGCTGGCATCAAATCAAAAATAAAAGTTCGAACAGATCTGAAATAGTTCTATGTTGTTGTAATTAGAGATACAGTTAGTTTATATTTTTCTTAAAATAAATCATGCTCATTTATGACGGGATCCTTTGTAAACAACTTATAAATACTCCCCATTTTGAATTATTGTGGGTTGGGACTTGTTCGTAGGATAAGATCAATATTGTATAGCAACTCACAGAGCCTCCTTTGATCAAATGTCAGTAATACAGTGCAACATTACAGGATTCTTGTGTCAATTTTCATTGGTGAAGTACTTTCCCTGTAAATTTGTTCTTTCTATTACCACTACTGCTTTCTACATTTTGAATTATTCTGAGAAGATAAAGAAACATAATTTCTTTTCATCTACACTCTGTCTCTAACTTGGAATAGTTTCTGTGTTTTCCACTGAAGATTGAAAACAAAATTCCTAATTGCTCTGTTTTTAATTGGATTTCTAGATCTTTTCCATCTCTTCAATAAATTAAATCTTTGAGGATCCAATGAATTTTCCTACTTAGCCCTGTAATATTATCCCTTTAGACCTAGTTTTTGATCAATTCTGAACTGTGACTCCATTTTCCCAATGGCCCTCCCTTGTTGTTCCAACCAAAAAATTTAAAAAACCAAACCCTTCACTATCATAACTAGCCTAAACTTTCCAGCAAACAAAGCTAAATCTTATAGAGAGATCCCTCTCTAAGTTTAGGAGGGCTAGATCGCAGACTCCAAAGTGGTTGAAATAGTTACCTTTGTTCATTTATTTCTCAGCCTTGGAAATTACAGAGTGATAACATAGTGGCGACCATACTGGGGAGTTCCTCAGAAAAGCAGATCAAGTTCCAGATCTGATTACTGATGGTGGATAGTGACTAAACACAAGAAGTCTAAATCATCTAACTGGTGACTCCAATCGACTCCAAATCAGTTTCAATTCAAATACTCCACAAGAGGAAGAACCTGAAACATGACAAGACAATCTGGAAAGATCAGGTATTCAAGTTGGTATTTTATCCAAGACATAATAGAATTTGTTTTTTATTATTTCTTCTGTTTTCCTGATCCTAGTCAAGACCATACTGATGAAACTTATGTTGATCATATTCAGCCTAATGAGACTCAAAAGATTAAGCCTAACTTTAGAGTTCATATACATACTACTACACCTGTTAAAATTCCACATAGATACAAGCCTCTTGTCTTACCTCCTATACTTCATGATTTTCCTGCAAATTATTACACATATCTTCCTAGTTTTGATGGAGAATATGATAAACATCACTGCTAAAAAACACATTCAAGGTTTTGAAAATTTTCTTGATCTTTTTGAGGTTGAAGAAAATGATGTCTGTATCATAATTTTTTCTCTATATTTGCAAGGTAAAGCTAAGGAATGGTTCAAAATCTTGTCAGCTGCAAGCATTTTTTATTTAAATTAGTTTGTGAAGGTCTTCCTTAATAAATGGGTGATCAAGAGGAATCTTTTTCTCATTCTAGAAGAATATGATCATTTCAAAAGACATCTAGGAGAAACAGTGCAACACTTTTCAACTAGGTTCAATCAAGTTTACCATTCAATTCCTTCTAATATAAAACCTCCTCCTGGTTTATCTCTCTTACACTACCCATATGACTTTGATCCGGAAATGGTATTTCATTTAAGAGAAAGGAATACTACAACACTTGAAGAAACGAAGAACAATGCAATAGGTGTAGAAGCTAATTTGTTGATCAAAAATTCAAATTTGAAGGAAGAAGAAAAGGAAAACACTGAGAAGGAGCATTTGACATCTTCAGAAGTGAAACTAGACATTATGGCAAGCAAAATGAAAGAGATGATGAAAAATACTATCATAAGAGATGAACTTGTTGTTCAAAAACACCATGTCCTACTTGCTTTTTAAGAAGAAAAGGTTACTAATCTAAATCATTTTGTCATTAATTCTTGTTACAATAGATCAGAAAATGATTATTTTATATATTCACTTTAAGCCATGGACAAAGATGAGACTCAAAACCAGTTTGTGGAGGAGAATTAAGATGATCTAATGTGTATGCTTGATAACATTGCTTATATGGATGATTTACCCAAGTATGATGAATATGATGATGATGATTGATTCTTCAAAGCAATCATCAACATATTTTTGGGAGGAAGAAGCTCAGTTGCAGCAACTGAAATATGACAATCAGCATGTGCATATTAATCATGACACCAATGAGGAAACTGCAGAAAATTCTCAAGTAAGTGAAAGATATTTGCCTTTATGTCTTGCCTCATTCCAATTTCTAAGAGAAATCTATAAGAAAACATATAAGCAAGTTGTAAGCAGTATTATGGGGAAACTTTCTTATGAATCAATTGAGGATGTCATTTGTGATATGGAAGTTGTTCTAGCTCTAGAATTGCAGCCCCTGATTTACAAACCACAGAAGAAAGATTAGAGCCTGAAACATATTTTGAGTTAATGCAAAATAATTCTGTACCATTTATATTTAATTCATTTCATTTTTTGAAGAAGAATCTTGATCAAGTCTTGAATGATAAGTACAAAGAAAATTATGAAGTTTCATTGGAACCAATGCATCAGTCATCTAAGTTTCTACAGGATCCAATAGATGATGTTTTGGATGATCTGTGTAGTCAAGGTCCTATTCCATTATCTAGATATGAGCTTAAAATCAATCATGATAAAAAAATTAATTAGGCAATCGGCTTCACTATCTTGTTCAACATGAGTCTCATTACAAAGCTCTTCTGAAAAATTGCAGTTAAATAAAAGGTTGTATGATGATATACATAACATATGTGAAATACCCAATTATGACCTTGAGTTTGTTGAATACTTTGAACACCGATAAATAGGTCATGTTTATCATGATCCCATAGCTATCTATATGGAGGAGTTTTTTACTTCATAATTCCAATCGATTTCTAGTGCTTCTTGTGTTTTTATGGTTCCAGAGCTCTTTGTTGTGAAGATCAAACTAACAATCAGTTTCTAGTGCCCTTACAAGCTCTAGTTTTGAGTTTTATTAAAAACAATGAAAGAGATGAGTTATTGGATCAACTACTGGATTGGCTTCATTGGCATTTTTCCATTACCTAATTGAACAATAATTTCATCCAATTAGGGTAGGAGTGTTTGAATAAGATCAACTTCGCGAGCATTACTTTCAACAATTTTTCAATTTGATTTCCAGTTTGGTTTCAGTTTTCAGTTTTCAGTTTTAGAGTATAGTTCAGATTTTAGAGTGAATTTGACTTAGTTAAGGTTTGGAGCAGATTATCGATTTATTTTCAGTCACAGAGTTTTCATGACAAAGCAGGTTGAAGGCTTGGAATCAACCCAATGGATCCGGTTATTGGTCTACGGTGTTATTGGCACCTCACTAGGAGGATGCCATCCCCATTTGGAGCCACTGTTAGAGTCATATAATTATAGGTAATCTATTTATACAGTTATCTATTTTGGAAATCTATTGGTAAGACTTATCCTATGAATCACTAGGTGTCATAGCCTAAAAAACATGTTTATCCAAGTAACCATTTAATTTTTGGAGCTTGATGACCAAAACTGAGTATGGAATTTTTGGGAGATTTTTTCATATCAATTCATGTTCAGAAAATATTGCAAGTGTTTTAATGGAATAATATTCAGGGGAAGCTTCCCAATGATATATCAGGTTCTTTAGACTGACACCTAGCTCAAAAGGTAGGTCAAATGAAAATATTTATTTTTTATGGCGCCTATATGTTTTTAAACAAAGTTGAAAATACTGGTGTGTAGCGCATAAATTCTGCGCATATCTTTCCTCGGCGGTATCAAATCCTCTCCATATCAATGGTCTTCATCCTTTTTCGAACCCCTCCGACCTTTCTACATTTAACAGTGGGGGGGTTCTAAAAAGTGGTTTTCCCCACCACGGTTCCCATCTAACGTGGCACCTCCTCGTTATTTCAGACCTCCCCTCCTATTTTTGCATACCGCCTATTCCCCCCTCCGAAATACACTCACCCCTCGCTCCAATACCACTTACACCCTCTGCTTACAACTGTCCTCCACTCAGTCTACCACTCACCATCTCACCTGTCACATAACCTCTCTAACTACTCTCCCTACCGTCACCTCCCACTTATACTTCCCCTCTCACCACACGTCACCTGTCCCCTCATTCCCAATACCGTCCACATCTCCGCTTATCCCTATTGCTTACACTCCCACATCTATTCATCCCATCTCCCTATTGGACACTTTCCCCCATCCAATCCTATTTGTAACCAATAAAATATTCCCCCATGACTGTTTGACTGACCACTTCCCCATAACGAGCCCGTGTTGAGCTAAGTTGTCATTGCCATCACCCACTATCAACTGTAATTTTTTCCCCTGACAAAATTACTCGAAGAGATAGATGGAAGAGTTTAAGGAACAATAAACAGAGTTCGTGGAGGTAGTTTCAACCTCATTCCAGATGTCAGATGACTCGAGACACCTAGCCACATAGGATCAACAAGCAATCAATCATTTCCAGATATTAATGCATAATACTTGCAGAAATAAGCACAATCATCACTAAAGACCAACAATGCAACAGAAGTCAAAGAGACAGATCATCAATGGCTAACATCAAATCAACACTAAAAGTTCGAGCAGATCTGAAACAACTCTATATTGTTGTAATTAGAGATACAATTAGTTTATATTTTTCTTAAAATAAATCATGCTCATTTATGACGGGATCCTTTGTAAACAACTTATAAATACTCCCCATTTCGAAGTATTATGGGTTGAGACCTGTTCATAGGATAGGATCAATATTGTAGAGAAGCTCATAGATCCTCCTTTGATAAAATGTTAGTAATACAATGCAAGATTACGAGATTCTTGTGTCAATTTTCATTAGTGAAGTACCTTTCCCTATAAATTTGTTCTTTCTGTTACCACTACTTCTTTATACATTCTGAATTGTTCTAAGAAGATAAAGAAACATAATTTTTTTTAATCTACACTCTATCTCTGGCTTGGAATAATTTATGTGTTTTCCACTGAAGATTGAAAACAAAATTCTTAATTGCGTAATTGGATTTCTATACCCTTTCCATCTCTTGAATACATTAAATCTTTGAGGATCCAATGAATTCGCCTACCTTTCCCTGCAATATTAGCCTGTTATACTTGGTTTTTGATCAATTCTGAACTGTGACTCCATTTTCCCAATGACCCTCCCTTGATGTTCCAACCAAACAATTTAAAAAACCAAACCTTGCACTATCATAACTAGCCTAAAATTTCCATCAAACAAAGCTAAATCTTATAGAGAGATCCCTCTCTAAGTCTAGGAAGGCTAGATCCCAGACTTCAAAGAGGTTGAAATAGTTACCTATGTTCATTTCTTTCTCAGCCTTGGAAATTACAGAGTGATAACAGCCTGGTCGGGTCAATTTAATTATCTCTTGTTGAGTCGATTTGAATCGACTTAGCTCGAGTCGAGTCAATTTGTGTCAACATTGAGTCAAGTCGAGTCATAGTCAATTCGATTTCAGGAGAAATGATGTTGTTGCATCTAGTCGAGTTGAAATTCCCTAAAAACTTGTACAAGGTACCAATATGAACTCCCTTCATTAAGACCATCACACCTATGACCATCTTGCACGAATCCTTTTGAAACAGGGTATGCACACTTGCATCACTCATCTTGCTGACAAATATCATGTTTCTTTCCAAACTTGGAATGTGTACCACACCTAGAAGGGTTCTTTTCCTCCTATCCTGCAGTTTCATTCATATTCTTTCCCATCCAACAATCCTGGTTGTCGAGTTTCCCCCCCAAGAACACATCACCCCCATCATATCATTCATATTCACAAAACCATTCTTTATGTGGTGTCATATGATAGGATTTTCCTGAGTCGATCAAAAAAACATCTTGATTTGTTTTGTACTCGTCAATGCTAGGTACACATCACCTCCCTTGTCCAAGGTCATATTTCTCTCAGTTCACTGCTTCTTGTCGGATCCAACACTCACTTTTGTTTCCTTCGACTTATAGTCCTTTTTATAATTCCCATCTTTACCACATTTATATCGTATTCGTGTCGACTGAACGAGGGATTTAGATATACCCTTTGAATTAGAATTTCTACCAGAGAATCTACCTTTATCTCTATCTACTGGTTGACCTCTCACTACCAAAGCATATTTGATCAATCCTTCCATGTTCTTTATTCTCATTTCTTCCAACAACAGAGAAGCAACCATGTCCTCTAGCACTAGTGTGGTTGTATTACTCCCAATAGCCATGACTAATATATTACATGAGTCTATAAAAGAACATAATAGGATGCTACACTTCTCCTCATTAGTGATATTTATATCCACAGACGATAACTGGCTTAACATGGTATTGAACGAATTTAAATGCTCAGTCATCGAAATGTCATCACTCATCCTCAAAAGATACAATTTATTTCTGAGAAACAACTTATTTACCAAATATTTTGACTGGTATAAGATTTTGAGCTTGTCCTACAATTTCTTGTTTGAATCTTCACCCGATACATTCAGTAACACCAAATCTGCAAGACAAATACAAATCGTACTTATTTCTCTTCTTTTGAGTTTCTCCCATTCTTCCATCAACATACCTGTCGGCTGGGTACCTGGACAGACCATTTTCCATTTTTATTGATCTACAAGAAGATCTTCCATTTTAAGCTTCCAAAGCTCAAAATTATAGCCATTGAATATTTCTATATCTATTCTGGAACTTCTCGCCATTCTTTACCGCGATCTTTAACACAATTTATGACTTACGACTCTTACTATACCTAGGGTTTATTTCTCAGATTCAAGATTTACAAATCAATATCTGATATACTCGCCAAAGCATAACATCGCTCTGATAACTCACTTGTTAGGGGAGACCTAATCTCTAATACCACTTGTCAGGAAATTAAATACACTTCCACACTAATCCTAACAGAAGAGAAGAAGAATTTAATCAATAAATCAAATGACACAAGAAATCACACAGTACACCAAGATTTTACCCTAGAAACCCTTAACCGGGAAAATAATCATTCCTTTGATCATTCTGATCTCTTGTTGTCTTATTCATTTAGAATAAACGGTTACATTTCTAACCTTGGTCCAAACCTAATACACAATCGACATCATACTCTCTTTCACAGGAAAGAACAACCCTATAGCCAATTTGGATTACATATGCACGACCATCAACCTACACTTACACATACATTGACCTACAAAAGTGCATTCTATGATTACCTTACAACAACAACAACAACAAAAAACAACAACAATTGCAACAAGAATTTCCTTTACAGCCTTACAACACACCTCTTTATAGTCTTTACAATAGGAAAAACCTTAAATATTGGCACCCAAAAATAGTTACAAATCCATGCATATCATTGGCTAAAAATTCCACAAATGATGGGATTTTGTTACAGTCGACTCCAATTTGGGTTTAATAGTCGGTCTCCATTCAGTCTCTAGTCAATCCTCTCACACCCGCACTTCAACCTCTTGTTGGTTGAATTTTCGTTGATATCTTTGACTTTGACTTTACCCAGTCGACTCCCTCGACCTTCAACTTGTTGTTGATCTACCTCAACTTTGACTTTTTGTCGATCCACCTCGATT
>JZKD02S1618729.1:49381-64616 GCA_000966675.3 Picea glauca
AATGACTTTTAGGAGCACATGTGTGTTCCAAGAGTACATTTGTGCTCCTAGAGTGCTTGCACGCTCCTAAGAACACGAATGTGTTTTTTTAAATTCAATTTTTTTGGGGGTGGGGTTGACAAGGTGTATGCTGACTTAGTTGGCTTGGATTTAGGTTTGGGATGACAAACCTAATGGTCAAATCTGCAAATTGATAAAAACATCCATTTTTTTAATACCCCTTTATATCTCTGTCTTTGACGTTATTTTTATACAGGTTAAAAAAATTCAGTTGTTGACGAAACTATAGACATAGATAGAGTCGGATATGCAAATTTCAAAAATATAATTTAAAAATAATAATAATATTTTTTACTATTTTTAATATATATTTGTCTTCACATATATCAAAATTATAGAGTACATATCTCTCTTATTTCTACTATAACTTTTTCTCATCTTAACTATTTCTCAAATGAGTTATATGTAGCACTAGAGGAGATTGATACTTAGAATCTAAAAATAAATAAATTGTTTTCATCATGTTAAGACCCTCTTAGCATGTATGAACAAAAGATGTTGTAATTTCAGGCATATGTTGACTTTGATCATTTAAAAAAAATTAAAAATTAAAAATTAAAAATTAAAAATTCCAAAAAATACACAACACAAAAAAAAGTTTCTCTACAAGTATACAAGTTTTTGGAATGAAATTCCATCGTTAAGGTACTGGACACCTGCACAAACAAAAACATATACCTTATATTTTGTTGGAAAAATAAGATACCACTGTTAGAAAAAATCAAATTTGATAGAGTTATTCACAATGTCTATGAATAAAATTTCTATATTCAGAAAGATAATTCAATTTCCTACGTTTCATATTCTTACACCATATTCAAATTCATTGTAACATGCCTTGAATAATCCGTCCAAGTTAATAGGTTTTTGTTTTTACAAGTTTTCATTGCCACTAATGCATTATGAGACACCATCATTAGCTTGCACATACCCTTTGTGGTTTTTATTAAGAATAATTAAATATTAAATTTAGAGAATGATGTAATATTACTTGTTACCAATTTTATGGAATGAAATAACTTTTCAAGAAATCCCTCTTGAACTTCTATTAAATCATTTGAATTTTTTAATCTTTGATTTTTCTAATTTGTTTATTTTTAGTACCTTCCTAAGAAGGTAGTATAGAACTATCATACATGGATTTACAACACCTAACTTGGAGTTGCAACAGTGGTCCTCTAGTGACATATGCAACATAGTGAGAACACTCAAATTTGTAGCACTGGGAGTTGCAGTAACTACAAGAGTCACGACAGTGGAAGTTGCAACAACTACTAGAGTTTCTACAGCTACACTTGAACATGGATTGCATCTCTTGTGTTGGGAAGGTACCTATGAAGCTTTGTTCATGTATACCACTGTTAGCACAAAAGGTGATAATATATTGAAAATGCATAATAATGAGTATTGAAATGGCATGTTGAGTGACTAATTATACCTTGACAAAAAAATGCATCATTGTGTATGAAAAGTGTATTAATATGGAAATGTAAATGGGAAAAAGGTGTACAAAAAGTATTAGACAAGTGCTATAAATATGTCAATTTGAGCACTTGTTATCTTCCCCCAACTAAAATCCTTGCATGTCCTCATGCAACCAAAAATTTACTTTGGGTATGATAGGGTGAGACTCCCTTGGAGGTTGGCGATGTTGTGATCACTATGTCTTTCCTTAGGAGTAGAATCTTCTTCCTCATCCTGATAGCCTTCCAAAATTGTAGCAAGGCCTTTTCCTAAAGTTTCCCCTTCTAGTTCTTGTGTAACAACAAGGTCCTTCTCTTTTGTTTCCACTATTTATTTGTCTTGTGGTTCCCATATTGATTATTGTGTGACAGTAGGGTGATTGGCCTCAACTAATTTTTGTGTGGAAACATGGAAATTGGATTTTGTCACAGTGTGATGGGTGTCCTTTGTTGGCTCAATAGGGTGATGGGATTTTGTTGGTTCAACAAGATGAATACCCTCTATGACATTGGGGTGGGTGTCTTATACTGGTTCAACATGGAGAGTTATTTATGTTGTTTAAGTAGGGTGGATTGTTGAATTTTCTAATTTTCAAATATGATAATTATTTCCTTATGATATTGTTATCATAGAATAATTACACACTGAAAATCTCAACTGAAAATAGTAAGTAAATATTGTATGAGATTATATGAGATGATGTATTACAATTGAGGGCCCGATATATATACTTGGGTGGTAGTTCCTTTTCATTAATGGACATTTCTTTTCCATTAATGTATTTTCATTAATCAATTTATTATTAATTATTAATTATTAATTATTAATTATTAATTATTGATTATTGATTATATTTATATTTATACATTATATTATAAATATATTATTTATATATTATATTTATGTTGATGATTATTTCCTCACATGCATGTCCAATTAATATAGATCACTCCATATTGGAGTAGGAAATGTTAGATCATCTCGATTCTATCCACTCCTCGTCAGGAGAAATATTATGCCTGGGCCATTCACCACTAGAAAATACCCTTGAGTGAATGCATCATTCTCCCTTGGTCAAATCAACAAGACCAATCTAGGAGAATGTTTGCATGATGTTTCTAACTAGAGAACCATCAACATCCTAGGACATTCACCACTAGAATAGCCTTGTGAGTGAATGTGTCATCCTCCTTGGTTAAATCAACATGACCAATCTAGGAGAATTTCTTACTGATGCCTAAACATCAACACTCCCTCTTAGAGAGGGAGGCATTTTTCATCATGCCAAGCTTATATCTAAAGTATATAAACTTCTCTCTAGACTCATGACACATGTCTGTCATTCCTGGGAGATGTCTCTCTCCGACCTGAACATAAGGTGTAACTCCCTATGCAACTCTCCCTTTGAGCCAACTGACTTTCTCTGAGATCAGGCTCACTCTGGGTATGTATGTGATAACATCTAGCATCTCAATTATTTATCACTCCTAATCAAATCAGCATGACTAAGGAGAAAGACTATGCCTAGGCCATTCACTACTAGAAAATCCTCATGAGTGAATGTATCATTCTCCCTTTGTCAAATCATCATGATCAATTTGGGAGAATGTATTCTCGGTTTTGATAACTGTAGAACCATTAACATCCTGGGACATTCACCACTACCATAACCCCGTGAGTGAATGTATCATCCTCCCTTGGTCAAATCAACATGACCAATCTACAACAATATCTACCCTATGCTGAAACATCAACACTCCCTCTCAGTGGGGGAGACATTTAGCATCACTCCAAGCTTGTATATGAAGTATAAAAGCTTCTCCCTAGACTCATGACACATGGTTTTCAGTTTTGGGAGATGTCTCTCTCCCACCTGAACCTAAGGGCGAACTCTCTATATGGCTCTCCCTCTAAGCCAAATGAATCTCTCTGAGATCATGATCACTTTGGGTCTAGATGTGATAGCATCTAGCATCTCAAGTCTTTATCACTCGTATTCAAATCAACATGAGTAAGGAGAAAGACTACACCTAGTCCATTCACCATTAGCAAAGCCTCGTGAGTGAATGCATCATTTTCCCTTCATCAAATCGGCATAACCAATCTGGTAGAATGTCTTCCTGATGTTGCATCTTGATCTCGTAGATCCATCTGGAAGTCACCATTGACTTCTCCTCAAATATCGACACAATCACCCACACATCATTCTTCATGATGGACTGATACTCTTCCATCATGGCATCCTTCCAAACCTATTGGCCTACTTCCTCCTCATAATTGGAAGGTTCGAAATCAATGATGTGACTCATTAATTCCATATAACTCGAGAACCTTTGATTTTGTTTCCTTTCCTTGAAAGTAACACTAGAGATGCATGCCTCTCTGCATCCTGCAAAGTGTCATGAAGCTATGATGGCCTCTTCCTAGTCACTACAACATCTCTAGGTAGATCCAATGGCTCTGTTGATTCTATTGTCTCCTCTTGATAGTTTGAAGGATAAAAAAATGGGAAAGAGAGATATGTACCCTTATCCTTCGGAGCCTCCTTATCCTCACTATTGATCTCCATGTGAGACTCTCTAAACCTCACATCCTTAAGGTGGTTGTGCCCATAAGGAAATAATTATTAGATCTGAAAATTAGAAAATTCAACATGGATGTCATCCATTGGTTCAACAGGGAGGTTGATTTTTGATGGTTTATAAAGGTGAGTATTCATTTTTGGTTTAGTAGGTTTACGATCTTGTGAGACAATAGGGTGAGTGTCCATTGCTAGTGCAACATGGTGACTCTCATTTGTTGGTTCTGCAACAACGGGTCCTTCTTCTTGGGTAGGGTTGTCTAACCTATCCAACTGCCTCTCCTTTCTAAGCTCGTCCCCTAGCAAATTCAAGGAGGTCTGAAGCTTCTTGTTCTTATTCTCAAGCACCCATTGCTTCTTTAAAAGTTATGAATACAAGGGAACAAGAAAATGGGTTCTTAATATTTTAGCATTCCTTCTTTTGGCCGGATCTAGGGAAGCAGTGGACTCATTTTCTTCTGGAGTTACAACTTCTGTGTAGCCCATGTAGGTCTCTAGAATTTCATATAAGCCCTCTCCTAGGGTTTTCCTTGCTATTTTTTGTGTAACAACAAGGTTTTATGCTCTTATATCTTCATCAGTTCTAGGCCCATCATAGCCTTGGCAATCCCCCATCGTATATTGTGATGCAGTTGTTTCTTCATCATGTTCCACTCCTACTATTTCTTTACTATTTCTTTTGGAACAACATGAGTTTTACTTTTCTGGGTGGCATCACTATGACTTGTCCTCTTTTTATTTTGTGTAATCGGATGTGTTAGCCTTTTACTTGTCCTTGGAAATATTTTTCTCATGGGTTTACTTCCTATGACCTCTATGTCATTTTCATGTCTTGCCGAGGAGTCCCAGAAGAACCCTCAGGGGTTTTTTTTTTAGTGACTACAACTCTGGGAGTTGCATATTTTTCATCCTCTAGAGATGCAACAACTATGACATCCATAGATGCAGTAACCACGACCTGTAGAGTTGTAGCATCCTTAGCATTTGGTATTACAACGTCATTATCTCATGGTATAGTTTTAGACGTGTTGACGCTTGAATCTGTTAGGACCAAAATGACAACCTCATGAGGATGTAAATCCCCCTGTGTTTTTATAAAGGTGGTACTCTTTATATTTTCTTGAGATTTTTAAAATATTCAAAGTGTGGGACTTGACAGAAGTCCATTGTAGTAATTCAAAGAAATGGAAATATAACAATAAAATAAAAGGAAAATGTTTTTGTTTTTTTTCTTTAAAGAAAGTTCCTGAGAAAGGACTAGGAATTATACATTTTACACATTTTAAGAAAATGAGAAAAATTTGCTCACATCCATCATAGCTTGGGATAAATATTTCCGATCACATAAAATAAAAAGAAGATGATCTGCATGCATAAGAGAACTTTAATGACGCAAACGGCCCCCAGGGCACGTCTGCTACCACCATGACCTTCTTTTACCCAGGCCCGAAGAGATAAATTGCTTCTTCAAATCCCTTATCGAGACTTTTCTGAACCCACAGGATGCTCTTTATGATCTCCCTACTGCCTTGTCGGAAAATCGGACCTCGCATGATTGCGAGTCCTGAACTCACAGAATCAGGTCTCTCCAATCCTCGAATCCTGATGATCACTCACCCACGGCTTTCCTTGCTCCTTTATTGGGAAGTACCCCTTCGGGAAATCGGTACTCACACTGTCGTGAGTCACTGCTCTTGCGAATTCCCGATTCTCGATCTCCGATGGTACTTCTGTGACCCTTAGCCTCCGGCTAACCCTTTTTCACATGTGACCTGTCAATCCATAGGACCACGGTCCTTTCTTCCTATCAGAGTTTGGACTTCGCAGAATCGAAATGCGTGGAACTTACGTTCACGAAATCTCCGATCCTCCGATCCCCGATGACACCTGTCCCCCTTTATTGCACTCTGGGCCCCACACGCTAACCGATGGTTGCCAAGGTATCACCTCTCGCGACCTCGCAAAATTTGACGCTAAACTTGGCGGCTCCAACACTCGAACCTCCGATCTCACGATATGTCGAACTCCTATACACATGAAATCTCTCTCTCCTCCACGTCACCGTCTCCTCGACACTCAATCGGGTATCGCGGGATCGCAATTTCTATTGCAACAATTTCCTTGCCTGCGGAAATCCCAGAACGTCGAATACCGACTCTTCCAGATCCTGGGACACACGTCCCGCAGATCAATGGCTCTGACTGTGTCGGAAAATCGCAAATCGCGATGTCAACCTACACAAGACTCTTGTCCCCATAAACCCTGATTCTCCGATGAGCCGAATCCCGATGAGCTCTGGCTCCTTCCCTGCACGCTAAGGCTTAAACCGTGCGCATCTTTCCCAAGATCTGAAGGCTAACAGGACTTCGTTGGTTTCTTCTGCGAATCCTGACCATCGATTCTCCTTCTTGAAGATTTCCTGGAAATGGCTAAGTGTCTTTTCTCAAGACTTGCTCTCCAAGCCTGCGCCTGCAAATCCTGCCTGGCCCTTCTTCAATAAAACTCTCTGGGCTCTCTTTCACGATTATCACAAAGGTGCTAAACCTCCTGAGCTTTTCCACTCTGATTATTTTAGAGGAATTTGCACGCACTCCTCACGCTCGACGTTCAACAACTCCTCGAGTGTTGAATCCTTCAGACTCTGCGCACTTCCTGCAGCAGCAGTCTTCAACCTTATTTTGCTTAGATTCAGAACTGAGACTTCTCCTTCGGCCTGCACAATCCTTGCACGGCTTCAACAACCTAAATCCACTCCTAGATGAATGAAAACAAGTGTTAAACTAACTGAGATTTCATCAACGCACTCTTTGCAGATGAATTCAGCTGCACACCTTGCAAGAATCTCCCGGCTCAGATAGAGAAACAATTGAAACTTATCCTCTTTTAGACTTCAGGTTAAACCATGAAATCACATGCACAGCATATTAAAAGCAAATGCATACCAAAGAACAAACATTCATGAGCACATAAACAATATACACAGAGAAACAACACCAGCCATGAATTTGAATCAAAGATTCATTCTATTAATTCAACATCTGTACAGGGGTGTTCTTCATACAATTCTCTGCATGCTCCTCTCTTCTGAAGTCTTGATAATGGATTATGACTAACTGTTATAATGATACAACGAGGGTGTCTATATCCATTTTCCCTCTCGAACTCTAAAACTGTCAAATCTAGAAATAAATCCTATCTACCTGCATTAAATATATTAAATGCCTCCTATCTACTTCAGACAAGAGCGTATGGCTTGAGGTCTGATACAATATACAAAAGGCGCTCCTTCATAAAGGATTCATTAAAAGCTTGCACTACAATCCCAAAGCACTTTCAAAAATTTTGGCTTTGTTTATCCAGCTGAACTTTCGCTTGATGTGCTGGCTCGCTTGCTGAGTTGGCGATGCTCCTACATCATACTCCTCGGCTTGAAAACTTTCATGGGCTCCTGTCCATGAGCTCCTGCATGGTATGTCCATGATTTTGAATGACTGCTTCTATCTCCCAGCTGGCATCTTCCATTGGATGATTCTTCCATTTCACCAGATACTCGAAGTATTGCTTTTGTCTGGTCTTTTTGCTTACCCTCTTATCAAGTATATGCTCCATCTGTGGCTTCTCTGCAATCGGCATCTGCTTCTGCCACTGAATTTATGGTTGTTCTTCACTTCCAGCTCCTGCTTCCTCAACCTTATATGGATATAAGTCTGAGACGTTGAATGTCAGAGATATTCCGATCTCATTCGGCAATTCAATCTCATAAGCGTTTTCTCCCAATTTCTTCAGGACTCTACATGGTCCAATTTTCTTCATCTTCAGCTTGTTGTATGTTCCCCTTGAGAACCTTTCCTTCCTCATATGTGCTATAACTAGATCACCAACTTCGAATTGAAGTTGTCTCTGATGCTGATCTACTCTGTGTTTATATTCCTGATTCGATTTGAGCAATCGGTGCTTCACCCTACTGTGAAGTTCTTCCATCGCCTCTGCGAATTCTTCAGCGCTTGTGCTCTTTGTCATTATCTGCTCTGAATCCCTCAGCTCAGATACTCCTCTTCGCTGCCTGCCATATACAATATCAAATGGACTTTTACCTGTACTCCTATTCACTGAGTCGTTGTAAGCAAACTCTACCTGTGGAAACACGTTGTCCCAACTGTTGTGGTGCTCTGTCACTAGGCTCCTTAATAAATCTCCCAGGCTCCTATTTACAACCTATGTTTGCCCATCCGTCTGAGGATGATAGGTTGAACTAAACATCAAGTTAGTTCCCATCTTCTTCCAGAGTGTCCTCCAGAAATGTCCAATGAATTTTGTGTCTCTGTCCGATACTATGCTTCTGGGTAACCCATGAAGTCTAATGATCTCCTTGAAAAACAAATTCGCGATATGAGTCGCATCACTGGTTTTCTGGCATGGAATAAAATGTGCCATTTTGGAAAACCTTTCAACCACCACAAAGATCGAATCATGTCCTCTTTGTGTCCTCAATAATCCCAATACGAAATCCATGCTAATTTAATCCCACGACCTCTCAGGTATGGGTAGCGATTGGTAGAATCCCGCATTCTGCTTCCTGCCCTTCGAATGCTGGCAAATTCTGCACCTGTCAACAAATTTCTTGACATCTGTTTGCATATTCGGACAAAAGTAGGCTTCGCTTAGCTTTGCAAATGTCTTATCGTGGCCAAAATGCCCTGCTAATCCACCACTGTGTTTTTCCTTTAGCAAAATCTCCCTCATGTAGCAATTTGGGATGCATAATTGATTTCCTCTGAATAGCAATCCATTTTGGATCATGTAATCTATCCACGGGCTTATGTCCCTGAGAACTGGATTCTCAACTACCTCATATGCCTCTGTAAAATCTGCATCACCTGCATACATGTCCTTAAGGTTTTCAAAACCCAATGTCCTGACTCGGAACTCCTGCAGCAACAAACACTTCCTGCTCAAGGCATCAGCCACTTTGTTAGCAGTCCCTGAAATGTGTTTTATTACAAATGTAAAATTCTGCATATACTCTACCCATTTAGCATGTTTCTGATTCAGCTTCTCCTGCTGAGTCACAAACTGCAATGCATGATTATCACTATACAGAACAAATTATTTCGGGATCAAGTAATGCCTCCACTTCTTCAACGCCTGTATGATAGCATAAAATTCTTTATCATACGTTGAGTACTTTACTTTTGCCTCATCCAGCTTCTCGCTGAAATATGAAATTGTTCTGTCCTCGTGGCTTAAGACTGCTCCTATGGCAAAGCCACTTGCATCACATTTCACCTGGAACACTTTCACAAAATCCGGCAACACCAAAATCGACTGTTCTGTGATCTTTCGCTTCAACAGATTGAAGCTCTTCTCTGCCTCTTCAGTCCAATGAAAAGATTTATGTCTTTTATTGACTGTGTCCATCATTGTTGTGCTAATTCCACTGAAATTCCTAATGAATTTTCTGTAGAAACTAGCCAATCCATGGAAACTTCTCACCTCGAAAACATTTCTTGGTGATGGCCAATTTTTAATTACTTCCACTTTACTTGGATCCATCTTCAATTCATTTGCTGATATGAAAAATCGCAAGTAAATGAGTTATGTCTTCATAAATGAAGATTTCCTCATGTTGATCAACAGCTTCTCTTGTTGTAGCTTCCTCATTACTGCAGCTAAATGCTTCAGATGTTCTTCTTTTGTTTTGCTGAAAATCAATATGTCATCTAAATAAACAATGACAAACTTACCAATGAATTCCTTCAGCACTTCATTCATCAGCCTCATGAATGTACTCGGTGCATTCGTCAAACCAAATGGCATGACTAGCCATTCGTACAACCCTTCATTGGTTTTGAAGGTTGTTTTCCACTCATCGCCTTCCCTCATGCGAATCTAATGGTATCCGCTTTTCAAATCAACCTTTGAAAAAAATTTGGCTCCACTTAAACAGTCCATCAAGTCATCCATCCGTGGCAATGGAAACCTGTACCTGATGGTTATCTTATTAATGGCTCTAGAATCAGTGCACATTCTCCAACCTCCATATTTTTTTGGACTTAGTACCATTGGAATGGCACACAGACTTAAGATTTCCTTGATCAGTCCTTTATCCAGCAGTTCCTGCACCTGCCTTTTGACCTCTTCATTCTCTTGTGGCGTCAACCTGTACACTGCTTTGTTTGGCAAACTGGCGCCTGGTATGAGGTCTATATGATGGCTCACGCTCCTCATCGGTGGAAACGAATGAGGTAGTTCGTCCACCACTATATCAGCGAACTCTTACAGCAGTTTCTGAATTTCTTCCGGCAAATCATCCACTCTTGTGCTGGTCAAAACAACTTTCGGTTTCCTGACCACGAAGAATTGTGGATATTCCTTCTTCTTTACTTCTGCCAGAAGTTACTTCCCACTCATGAGAAGTATTCTGTTGTTCACTTTAGTTTTCATCTCCTTATCTTTTATTGGAAGTAACATGTGTGTTCTTCCATTCTTCTCCAAAGTGTACGTATTCATCTTCCCATCATGAATTATGTTCCTGTCATATTGCCATGGTCTGCCTAGCAATAAATGGCATACATCCACAGGAATAACATCACAGAGAATTTTATCATTATATCCTCCTATCTTGATGTCCACTAAGCATTGTTTAGTGACACTCACCTGATGTCCCTTCTGTAGCCATGAGACTTTGTATGGACTCGGGTGATCAGTCATCTCCAGCTCTAGTTTCTCCACCATCTCGGTTGAAACGAGATTGTCTGTACTTCCACTGTCCACAATGACCTTACATTTTCGGTCTTTGGTTTTGCATGAAGTTCTGAACAATCTACTTCTCTGAGATGTGTCCTCCACCTCCTTCTCAGGTGTTAAGAGAACTTTACGCATCATCGACGACCTTCCGTCTTCTGCGTTTTCTGCTTCAGCTACTCGCCTCTGTGCCTCGGCGATGTGAGATTCTCCTCCATTTTGTTTTCTATCTGGACAGTCAACTGCCTTGTGTGCATTCTTCCCACATGTGTAGAAGGTGATGATTCCTCCTCTACCTCTTCCTCTACCTCTGGTACGAGGAAAAGTGTTATTATCCGCATACCCTCCGCTCTGTTCTGCCTGCTGAATTCGTTGTTCAGCGTGCTAGCCTTGCTGTGAACTTCCACCTCTTTCCGTTCTAGTCTGAGGCTTCTTCCAGTCATCCTTAGATTTCTGGAACCTATCTTGGGCAACTGACTTACCTTTTGGCTAGCTCCTACCTCTGCCTCGCTGCGCTGGCTTACAACTTAGCTTTTCTTCTGCTTTCAACGCCATCTGATACGCATCCTCAACTGTTCTGATGGTTTTCATACTCATTTCATCCTGGATATCATATCTTAATCCATTCATATACCTGGCAACTTTTTCATCATCGCTCTCCCGATGAACTGCTCTGATATTGAGCTTGTAGAATTCTTCGGTATACTCTTTCACCGTCATCAACTTTTTTGTCAGGTTCTGCATTCTCCTGAACAACGTGATCTGATAATCCCTTGGGATGAATTTTTCCTTCATCTTCGCAATCATTCGATCCCAACTTTTGATCTTTTGTTTTCCTTTGGAACGCCTATCTTCCTTAAGCTCGTCCCACCATAATGTTGCGTGTCCCTTCAATTTGGTGACAGCATGCCTAACCTTTTTATCCTCTTCGATGTCCTCATAATCGAAGTAGGTGTCAAGAGATCTAATCCAATCCAACAACGCTTCTGCATCCAGATTTCCTTCATAGACTGGAATGTCCATCTTGTTCTTTGAACTCATCCAAGCGATAGCCTTAATTAACTGTTCATTGGCTGCATCTTCAGCTACAACTTCTCCTTGTTGTTCAGCTTCAACTTCGCCTTCAGAGTCACTTAGATCTCCAACACTTGTTGTGCGTCTCTGCGCAGCTTCCATATCTTCTAATCTCGCTCTGAGATCGCGTATCTGCCTTTCCATCTCTGGATTCCCTGCTGGTCTGCCTCTTCTCCTCACCTCCCTGTCCTCTAGATCAGGTGATTTCCTTTCTCTTCTGGGCGGCATGGCGAAATTCTCTCCCTCTCTGTCGCAGAAAACAAAGAGTTAATCCCACTCTGATAAGGAGTCCGATACACATCTTTCTTCCTCTTTATCCCTCTGTCTGAAGTATACAAACAGAGACTCGCTCTGATACCACACTGACGCAAATGGACCCCAGGGCACATCTGCTACCACCAGGACCTTCTTTTACCCAGGCCCGAAGAGCTAAATTGCTTCTTCAAATCCCTTATCGGGACTTTTCTGAACCCACAGGACGCTCTTTACGATCTCCCTACTGCCTTGTCGGGAAATCGGACCTCGCGTGATCGCGAGTCCTGAACTCACGGAATCGGGTCTCTCCAATCCCCGAATCCCAATGATCACTCATCCACGGCTTTCCTTGATCCTTTATCAGGAAGTACCCCTTCGGGAAATCGATACTCACGCTGTCGTGAATCACTTCTCTTGCGAATTCCCCATTCCCGGTCTCCAATGGTACTTCTGTGACCCTTAGCCTCTGGCTAACCCTTTTTCACATGTGACCTGTCAATCCACAGGACCACGGTTCTTTCTTCCTATCGGAGTTCGGACTTCGCAGAATCGAAATGCGTGGAACTTACGTTCGCGAAATCTCCGATCCTCCGATCACCGATGACACCTGTCCCCCTTTACTGCACTCTGGGCCCCACACGCTAACCGATGGTTTCCAAGATATCGCCTCTCGCGACCCCGCACACGTTGACGCTAAACTAGGTGGCTCCAACTCGCGAACCTCCGAGCTCACGATATGTCGAACTCCTATACACGTGAAATCTCTCTCTCCTCCATGTCACTGTCTCCTCGACGCTCAATCGGGTATCGCAGGATCGCAATTTATATTGCAACGATTTCCTTGCCTGCGGAAATCCCGGAACGTCGAATACCGACTCTTCCAGATCCTGGGACACGCGTCCCGCAGATAAACGGCTCTGACTGTGTCGGAAAATCGCAAATCACAATGTCAACCTACACAAGACTCTTGTCCCCGTAAACCTCGATTCTCCGATGAGCCGAATCCCGATGAACTCTGGCTCCTTCCCTGCACGCTAAGGCTTAAACCATGCTCATCTTTCCCGAGATCTGATGGCTAACAGGACTTCATTGGTTTCTTCTGCGAATCCTGACTGTCGATTCTCCTTCTTGAAGATTTCCTGGAAATGGCTAAGTGTCTTTTCTCAAGAATTGCTCTCCAAGCCTGCGCCTGCAAATCCTGCCTGGCCCTTCTTCAATAAAACTCTCTGGGCTCTCTTTCACGATTATCACAAAGGTGCTAAGCCTCCTGAGATTTTCCACTCTGATTCTTTCATAGGAATTTGCACGCACTCCTCACGCTCGACGTTCAACAACTCTTCGAGTGTTGAATCCTTCAGACTCTGCGCACTTCCTGTAGCAGCAGTCTTCAACCTTCTTTTGCTCAGATTCAGAACTGAGACTTCTCCTTTGGCCTGCACACTCCTTGCACGTCTTCAACAACCTAAATCCACTCCTGGATGAATGAGAACAAGTGTTAAACTAACTGAGCTTTCATCAACGCACTCTTTGCAGATGAATTCAACTGCACACCTTGCAGGAATCTCCCGGCTCAGATAGAGAAACAATTGAAACTTATCCTCTTTTAGACTTCAGGTTAAACCATGAAATCACATGCACAACATATACAAAGCAAATGCATACCAAAGAACAAACATTCATGAGCACATAAACAATATACACAGAGAAACAACACCAGCCATGAATTTGAATCAAAGATTCATTCTATTAATTCAACATCTGCACAGGGGTGTTCTTCATACAATTCTCTGCATGCTCCTCTCTTCTGAAGGCTTGATAATGGCTTATGACTAACTGTTACAACGATACAACGAGGGTGTCTATATCCGTTTTCCCTCTCGAACTCTAAAACTGTCAAATCTAGAAATAAATCCTATCTACCTGCATTAAATCTATTAAATGCCTCCTATCTACTTCAGACAAGAGCGTATGGCTCGAGGTCTGATACAATATACAAAAGGCGCTCCTTCATAAAGGATTCATTAAAAGCTTGCGCTACAATCCCAAAGCACTTTCAAAAATTTTGGCTTTGTTTATCCAGCTGAACTTTCGCTTGATGTGCTGGCTCGCTTGTTGAGTTGGCGATGCTCCTGCATCATTTAATAGAGTGGAGATATGGGCATATCAAATAAATATAATGATAGATCAACCTCAAATACTTTATATTCTAAAAATAGGGTTACAAAACACATTCGATATTTTTCCCAAAGTAGTTCTCTTGAAATTTCCAAAAATATATAGTCTGTTACATATTCTTGAAATTGTAAATGAATTTGTCTTAAAGACTGGGATTGGAGCTCCTGTGGGACATAAAGAAAATAAATACAAGAAATAACCTTTTAGAAGGAATACGGTGGGCAGTAGAAGGATCAACAACACCTGTTAAAAAGAAAAAAGGATTTATCAGTATTTGGTTAAACTTTTCTAGTGAAATAGGTGGAATAACTAGATGAAGGACTTGATAAAGAAAAGAAGGATGTGATCAACGTAAACTTACTATGATGGTCACACATTGTGTTCATTTTCTCCCTGATGTCCTTTTATCATTTTCATCAACGGTTACATAAACCATCTCAACTGCTTCTTGTCCTTCATTTGTCAGTTTATTAATAGCCTTATTGAACCATTCTTCGATGTAAATTTTCATAGGTGCCACGTTGATTTCATGCCAGATTTTAGTATTGAAAAAATCACCCTCTAAGTCATGGATATCAATGGAAATGCCTTGTAATATTTCTTCAATATCCTATTTTTCTATGGAGTAATCTACTAGCCACTTATATATGGTGTTCTTATCATATTCAATTATGCCATAGAATTTTTCAATTGACAATCCTTTAAAAATCTCAACCTGCTTATTGAACTGTTGTTTTTTTAGGAACAACGATTTGATGATCAACATGGGTGTTATAACCCTAAAATGCACCATATAGGTTTACCTGGCATCAGGCCAACTCATGCCTCTTCCTAGCCAAAGCCATGCTGAGTAATTCCTCAAAAACCACTTAAAAACAAGCA
>JZKD02S1618729.1:64626-93440 GCA_000966675.3 Picea glauca
ACCCGCGTGCAGTAAGAGGACAGCAAGCGGATGCCCGCGCCCAGTGAGAAGTTAGGGCGCGGGTTGCTTGTTTTTAAGTGGTTTTTGAGGAATTACTCAGCATGGCTTTGGCTAGTAAGAGGCATGAGTTGGCCTGATGCCAGGTAAACCTGTATGGTGCATTTTAGGGTTATAACAATGGGATCTTGAACCTCGTTAGTACTTCCAACTAAGTCCACCTCTGTGAGCCTTTTGAATAGATCTTATCTCCTTTTTATGGCTTGCCTGCATGCCTGAACGATGTTGTTCAAGTTATTTATTTTCTCTTTCCAGCATGCATTCAACTGCTTGATCCGACCTGGAGAGGTAAGGTGCTCCTCTCTTCTCTTTAACTATGACATGTTGGAAACTTTAATACCAAAGTGTACAGTGGAATAAAGGGAGAAACCTTCTTCATTTTTTAGGTCGGCCTGTAGATATTCAAAGAAGGCATGTGCCCTTGATCCAAAATAAATCATGCTTTTTGAAATTTCCCAAGATTATGTAATCAGTGCCATTATTTTCTTGATATTATTCTCCACATAGGTCCCGAATGATGTGAGTAAGCTTGAGGATCCTTTTATTTTGGCTGCAGGAAGGGTGGTTCTGACAATTTCCAAAGGGATGGAAAGGAGTGGAAGAGGCATCAAAGTATATTCAAGTTCCTTAATCCTTTCCTTCAACTTTATATGTTCATCTTCTATACCACCAATGGAATCGTCCAATGCATCACCAATTGCTTTATGAATTCTGGAAATTTGGGAAGGCCACATATTTCTTAGGTTAACCTCTGCACGATATTTCCCCTTTTTATTCTTCACATCACTCTTCTCAATAATTAATTTTTTCGATTCTCTTTCAAAGACAATGCTCTGCAATACAAATGATTCTTCTTCATCAAATATCTCATTGTCAACAATTTCCAATGACTGGTTTTGGTGGGTCGTGCCCCCTAGTTGATCAATGTTAGGAAAAATCTTCTCAATTTCATCCTTGAGCTCCATATCTTTGAGAGAGAATCTATTGATGTCACTTTTGATGCAATGCTCTTCTTCCTCTTGTACAATATTCTTCCTCTTCTTCCTCAGAGGAAGTTTATGTGAGCTTTCAATTTTTCCTGGAGGGGGGTTCTTATCTCCTCCTCCGACTGAACTACTATTGATTACTTTTTTAGATGTGTGGGTCACTTGAGCATTTCTCTGAGGTGTTGTAGTCTTAGGTTCTTAGGCACTTTTCTCACCAAGACCTTTTCCTCTATGTTTGTACAATTAATTTGTACTAAGAACTGTCTCTAAGTTGCCAGCAGTGTGCGTAGGATTTCCTAGGTGATTATATTCTTCTTCTACTAGAACAATGTGGATAAATGAATTGCTAAAACCCAATGTTAACACATGTTCCAAAAATATTTTGTTAGGTTCAAACCCTCTGATATTTTCAGCATACTTGAGATTCAATTTGTGGAAGTGGTTTGCAAATTCATCAATTTTTTTCATACTTCTGAATACAAAATCCCCAACTTTCCAAGGCAAAGGATGAATTGTTTTTTTCGTTTTTCATGAAAAAAGTGCAGCCAAAAGTTATATTTCCTTGCAAATTCTGTAACAAATATTATTTTGAATATATGGCATGGCAGAAATGAAGTATTTTCCATAGAAACTAAAATCCTGATGACATTATAATTCTCCATTTGCTCCAAAGTCCCCTTTCTACCCAGAAATTTACTAGCTTAAGCAGATATTCTTGGGGTATCTCTTCCAAACAACAAATCTTTAAGAATCAATACAAAGTCATTGAAAACTCCATAAAAATGAAAGGAAGCCTTTTTCCTCCATAATGCTTGGTACCAAAAGGTTACAGGGTCAAATTCACAATTCACCTTTTTTCATATAAACAATTTAGGAAATTGACAACAATGCGATATCACGAAAAGCAAATAAGAGGACATAAAGAATTTATTATCCTTTTTATATTGATAAAACTGGGAATATATTTCAATGGAAATAAAGTTCCCCCAATCAAAAATGGCCTTCTCCTTGACAGTAAAAAACAAGATGTAAAGAATCATACTGGAAATGTTGGCAGTATTTTCTTGGCCCGTAACTCTGGTGAATAACCAGGAAATTTCCTGAAATGGGTTTTTGAACAAGTTGACCTATGATCTAGTAATATATTCAAGGATGTCCATGGGGTTCTCCGAGAATTTAGGTAATATATCCAGTCCATTTTCATGTTTTTTCAAGAAGTCCCTGGAATCTTCACCTTTAAAGGTGAGTGTTGGCTCTGGGAGTTTCAACATTTTACAAAACACTTGAGGCGAGAGAGATATGGGAGAATGGTCTTGGAGTTGAATCATTTGATGGATTGGTATATACTTCTCAATGCATTAGGAAACCAATTTCTTGCAATCAAAAACTTCAGGAACACAACTTGCACGAGCAATTCCGGATGTCCAAATTACTTCCTTTTGAGCAGAAGGGGATGAATAATAGGAGTATTCTCTAGGCCACTGCAATTTATGGTCCTCTCGTAAAAAAAAATTCAAAGTATCTCCACATAAATGTTGTTGATTTGATTCTTCCATAAGTTGACGAGATTTTTCTTTTGATCCAGATAATATTTGAAATGAGCGCTTGAGAGATAATATATAATCTTCCGCAAATCATGCTTTAATGTGTTTTAATAAGGAAATTACTCGATCCCTTTTTTCTATTAATGACAATATTTACGGGACCTGCAAGATGATTTATTAGAATTAAACCATACTAAATGCCTCTTCGGAATAGCATGAAGGTGGTGGGGATGGACAAAAGAAAATAGCATTTGGGACTTTTTTGAACCCGCCAACCCAGGAACCTATGAACCCGTTGTTGCAAAAGGTTAATAATTGGATAACTGTTGTAATGCGGTCGGTCATACTTAACATAGGAGGGATGAGATACTTAGGATCTTGGGGAATCAATTGGTCAAAATGTAGATTGCATATCATTCAAGTACAAAATGTAGCTCACGGAACAAGGGATATGAAATCTTGAAACACACCAACCCAAGAACCCGCGACTGTAGAAATGGATAAGTATAGAATAATGTGGGATTCGATCAGACTCATGATGTGAGATTGTGGATGGATATGAGGATCCATGAGTCCACCAACCCACGAACCTATCATTTTGGAAAAACGACTAAGTATAAGAACTAGAAAGGGAGAATAGAAGGGAAAATAAATGGACAAAAGGAGTTGGGAAAATAGAGAAGGGGAGGTAAATTACAGAAGCGGGAATTGATCTCAATAACTAGGTCCAACTGTGGGATGATAACCCCCTATGGGTTGTCAAGAATCCACATCTTTTCATGACCAGGCGCTTCCTCCCATTGGGCTATGGAGTCATAGTAAGAATTTACAAACTGAAAAAATATAATTATGTACAATGAGAATGAGAAATTCTTAAGAGAAGAAACCTTTCAAATGTTTCCCATTGACAGGAAACATTAGTCTATTACCTTTCATGTATTGGAGTATATAGGAGTTAAAACCCAATATCTTCTTGACGACATATGATCCGATCCAGAGTGCTTCAAACTTTGTATGCATGGACAGTTTCTCCTTGGCCTTGTTCCAAAGTAGCACCCTCTCTCCCTTCTAGAAATTATTTACAGTTGTGCTCTGATAAAAATATATTTTGACGCTCTACTTCTTCTGAGAATTTTGATTCAGGTATTTTCTTTGTTCTTCTTCTAACTTCAACAACTGATCGATTCTCCTCTGGATGGGTGAACTGTCTTATGTATCTTCAGTATTAACCACAGAAGTCAATGCATTGAACTAGAGACTAATTGTAATTTTCACTTCTTTCCCATAAACCAATATATGTGGAGACATCCTGGTGCTATCCTTCAGATTCATTATGTTTTCCCATAATGCATCTGTCAGCTTTATATGGCAATTCCTTTTATTCTTGTCAATTGTTTTCTTCAGTATCTGAACACGTGTTTTTTTTCTAGATTCAACAAGGCAATTACCTTGTGGATAATAATTCGATGATTGACTCATGATGATTCCATATTCCCCAGAAAACTTCTTAGACTTCGACCTGATGAAAATCAAACCATTTTCTATGATAAATTTATTTGGGACACCAAATATTGACAAAATATTGTCTTTAAGGAATTTAATTAGCTCTTGAGCATCATCCTTCTTTAATTCCACCACTTCCGTCCATTTCATGAATTAATCTATAGCCGTGAGAATATATATATGCCCCTTTCTAGAATTCAGATTAGTTGGCCCAACAACATCAAGTCCCCATTGGGAGAACGTTTTTTCTATAATTACGGGCTACAATGGCATCGTTGATCTCTTCATTTTTCCTAAAAACTACTAACAAGACAAACACTTCCTTATAATGGCATATGAGTCTCTGAAAATCGATGGCCAATAGAATCCTACTCTTATTATCTTGTGGGAGGTTGTAGTAGGTGCAAATTTTCCACCACATATTCCCTCATGGAATTCTCTTATTAGTTCTTGGGATTGATTTTCATCAACGCATCTTAGTATTATACCATCATAATTTCTTCTAAACAGTATGTCAGCAATCAACACATATTGATTTTCCTTCTTCTTCGGTATTCTTCACTCCTTGGGGTTCATGGTGACAGGAAATTTCCCAGACCTTAAGTAGAATATAATATATGTGTACTATTATGAATCAAATAATTGTTCACCGACTAAAATTGAAATCATTCCATTGATCGAATCCCCATTCATGATGATCTTACATAAACCTTGTCCTTTGATATCTTTTAAAGCTTTAATATTGGTATCATATTCTTGTATCTTTTCCAACCAGCTATCCCATTTTCCTTCTCTCAATTGTTGATTCAGAAGCATCTTCATTGGTGATGAGGGAACATAAGAAATAACATGGGAGTTCAATATATATGTGCGAAAGTGTGATATTTCTTTTACAAGAGCCAAGGCCTGCTTCTCCAATTCTGAATACTTCAACTCATAGTCATGTAGGGTTTTTCTCATGAAAATTATTGGGATTTCTTCTCCTTTAATATTATTTTGAGTAAGAACAGATGCAACGACTGTCTCTGTAGCAAATTAATAGATGATGAAATCTCTTTGAAGTTCTAGGCTAATGAGGATAGGAGTAGTGGTGATTTATCCTTTGATATTATTGAACTCCTCTTGAGTATCCATTGTCCATTCGAACCTATGCTACTTTTTCAGCAACAAATTTGTTAGCTTCACAATACTTGCATAATCAGGAACAAATCTTCGCACAAAATTGATCTTGCCGAAAAATTATTGGATTCCCTTCTTGGATGTCGGGGGGTTAAGCTCATTTATTCCTTTAATTCTTTCCAGATCTATGTAAATCCATTCCTTTCATACAATATGGCCCAACAATTTGCCTTGAGTCATGGAAAACAAGCATTTCTTTGGGTTCAGAGAAACACCATATAATCTACATCTTTCAAAAACCTTTCTCAAATGATGGATATGATCCTCCCTTTTCTTTGAATTCACTGTCAAGTCATATTGATAGTCTTCCATAAAATTTCCTATCAACCCACTAAATGCATGATCCATGGCCCCATAGAATCTGGCCCCAACGTTCTTCAAACCAAAGGGCATTCTAGCATATGCATATGTCTCCCAAGGTGCAATAAATGTTGTCTTATCCATATCTTCCTCAGCCACCAAGACCTGGTTATATCTAGAAAACCCATCCAACATGGACATGCAGGCCAATCTAGTAATTTGTTGGAGAAGGAACTCCATATTAGGCAAATGAAAGTTATCATTTATGCTTTCTTTGTTAACGTCTCTAAAGTTGACACACATCTGGATTTCCCCGATATTTTTTCTTACAATTACAGGATTTGAAAGCTATTATGAGTGTCTAATGGGATAAATTATTCATGCCTTCTTCAATTTCTCCAATTCAAGCTTTACCAGAGGTTTCATCTTGGGATTCATCATCCTTATTTTTTTCTTCACTAGCTTTTCTCCTTCCCTTATGTTGGAATATAGTCTTATCGTAAGCTTTTAAATCATCATAGGTCCAAGAAAACACATAGATGTATTCTTTGAACAAGGAAACATATTGATATGCTTCCTCAGTGGTGCAATCAACTCCCAAGTTGACATACTTCGGGGAACTGTCAGTTCCAATATTGACTTTTCTCATTTCTTGCACCTTTCAAACTGAAACTTCTTTGAGGATATTCTTAGCATGACCATATTTATTGAAAAGAGATTCATATTCTAAAAAATCTTTGGGGATAGAAGATGAGTGATTGTCCTCATCATCATCATCATTTAACAAAAAAAATCCAGTTGTTCATCATTCTCAAACACTTGCAAGTACTTAAGGTTATCAAGCACGGATGGTCGAAAAGATCTTTCTACTTGGAAAGGCGTTTTTCTTTGGGTATAATTTGGATTTTACAAAGAGGCCACCAAGGCTAGTAAATATTCCTTGTGATTCTTGTCCCTTGGAATAAAATAAATGTTGAAGGAACTGAAAGATTCCATCAATTCATTAACCCTTTTGAAATACAACTTAAGTCTTTCCTATTTTATTTTATACCTTTGGGTCACTTGATTTATGACCAACTTTGAGTCGCCAGTTACAATTAGGTGTTCTATTTTCATTTCCTATGAAAGGATCATCCCCTGAATCAAAGCTTCACACTCTGCCTCGTTATTGGTGCATGAAAAATCTAGTCTAATAGCATGTGGATGCATAGTATTACTTGGAATTGTAACAAAAATTCCAACTCCATTTCCATATCTTGAACAATCTCCATCAAAGGATATCCTCCAGTACCCTTCAAACGGATATTCTTGATTCTTCGTGTCTTTCAATTGATATAGAGTTTCATTATTTTCTATGTCTAGAATAGCGTAGTTTCCAATCCTGGCATCTATATAATCCTCCATCAATTCATTGTCCTTCTTTTTGAAGGAGAAGGGTTTTCTAGGTTCACGGGGAAATTTAATCATTTATCCTTCTTTTCCTGGCATCATCATATAACTTCCATCATTCATTATATATCCTCCAATCATAGATGTCCAGTCTCTTCCCAGCACAACTCCATATGCCGAAGGAATGTCTACCATAATAATATTGAAAACTGTAATGATATGGGGTGTTGCTATAATCCAAGCACAAAATTCCTTGATTTCTCCATAAGATGGCACTTTTCTAGAATCAATTGTATATATACTTTCACCGGTTTCATAATACTTGGTGCAACTCATGCCAAATGCCTCCATGACCACTAGTGGCACGATATTGTTTGTCACGCTAGTGTCAACTAAACAATTATGTAATGCAACATCATGATTTTCAATAGAAATGTAAAAGGGAGGAATTTTACCTCTCAACTTGGAAATTGACTGGCTAGGGATTTGTTTTGGACTGGTAACAACTGCTTCTGCTCTTTCAGATGGATCATCCAACAAATTCAAAATGTTCTCTCTTTGCTGGGGAATCTTCACCACTTATGTAAAGGGAAAGGTTATCCTTAATTTACTCAAATCCTCTACAACATTATATGTCATTTGAGTGGAGTTTGACGTCACATGTTTCCTTTTACATCCAATGCCATCCGTCACTTTCTCATTTTCTCTTTTCTCATTTGTTTTTTCATTTTCTTTTTCTATTTGGTTCTCTTTATCAAAATCACCTTTATTTTTTGGTCTATTTACAAATCCTCTTGTCTAGGCAATGTTTTCTTGCGAGTTGGGATCATTGTCACCCTCTTCAAATATATACATGGACATCTCACACTCGTCCATCTGCACAATTTCAGAGCTCTCATTAGGTTAGTAACAATTCTCTTGCTCAATTAATTTCTCATCAGAGACATCATCTAGAACAACCACATTTGGAGTAGATGCCTAGGAACCCTTGGTATCTACGAATTATCCGTGTTTTCAAACCTCACTCTGTTTTCTTGGGGAGGATTCCTCCTTTTCTCTGGGATCGACATCCTTGGATTTGGCATGTAATTATCTCCCCTTCTTAGTCTGGTTATCTCGTTCTGCATTTGTTTGATGGTTCTATTCATCTTTGCAATTTCGATTATTTGCTTAGTTTCTTGTGCCACCACAGGATCAACCTTTACATCATGTATGTTTCCCTTGAAAAATCCTCCTATCATTTGTTTTTGAGAAGATCGAGTCTTGAATTCTTTGTTATTTCTTGAACTGGAAGCTCATTGATTATCAATATTTAATCCTCGCAGCTACCTTTGTACTCTTCCCAGTATAATGTTAGGGTTGGCACCCATTTCAATCATAATTTCTTCCATCTCATTGGTTTTAGTCATTGCCTCCTCCAAAGTATCCATTTGCGATGTTCTAATCGAATATTTTACATTCTAGGGAATTGCATTCTTATAAGAACCAAGAATGACTGGTTCATTTGGTCTTTTATCTTTTGTAATTCTACTCAAGGTTTTATTGAACCTGATATTAAAATCGCGTATCCTTTCATTCTTCCTCAAACCAATATAGGTGAAATCGGTGAGAAGGGTATGGTAAGCAGTCAGAGGGGAAAACATAGTTAGGAACATAGCTTCGAGGTCATTAAATGAGTGAATGGATCTACTGGGAAATTTTGTATACCATTCATACACTCTTCCTGATAAGGTTTGCAGAAACAAACTTACCATGACATCGTCATACTCAACACGGTGAAAATCACAAACATCAATAAATAAGTGCAGATGCCTCTTTGCATCGATTGCTCAATATCCAGAAAAATCCTTTAAGGTGCCATTAGGGAGAATAGGGAGATCATGTTGCTCGCCTATAAGATTTAGAGGGGAATCTCTTACCCTCCTTCGATTTCCAAATCATGGGTTTCCCTGATTTCTTACATCATCTCTTCCACCTCTGTGTCTCTCCTCATGATGCCTCTTTTAGGGTTGTTCGTTTCTTTCTGCCGTGTATGGGGAGACTTCAGGGTTAGAATTTTCACTTCTAAGAACAAAGAGTTGATTTCTTTTACTTCTGGTAATGGTTCCTTTGTATTCGTCCAGCCTCGATCCCGACCTTGTTATTTTGTTTCTCTAGCTAGCCCTTGATTTCTTCAGTCTTGTCGTTCCTCTCTCCTATGTCTTCAAAGTATTTCACTTTCTTCTTATTGGACTAAGATTTTCCAGGACCCTTATAAATATTATTGATTCTAGGTTGTTTTTATTACCAGAATGTACAACTGGTGTAGAATGCTTCGTTGATTATTCAATCCAATTTCCAAATGGGGATGATTTCCCTGGGGAAAAGTCATATATTCTTTCACAAACACTGGGCCAGGTTTCGAATTTTCAGTTCAGTTCCCCAGTATGGTCGCCAAAAACGTTGAGGCTTGAATACGTTAGGACTGACACGACAACCTCATGAGGATGTAAATCCCCGTGCATTTTCATAGAGGTGGTACTCCTCTTTAGATTTTCTTGATATTTTTAAAATATTCAAAATGTAGGACTTGCCAAAAGTATTTTGTAGTAATTCAAAGAAACATAAATATTACAATAAAATAAAAGGATTTTTTTTTGTTTTATTTTAAAAGAAATTTCCTAAGAAAGGACCAGGAATTACACATTTTTCACATTTAAAGAAAATAAGAAAAAATTTCTCACATCCATCATAGTTTGGGATAAAGATTTCTAATCACATAAAATAAAAAGAAGATGATAAGGGTGCATAAGAGAACATTAACAAAGTGGATACATGGGAAACTCAAATAAAGATAATGATAGATCAACCTAAATACTTTATATTCTGAAAACAGGGTTATAAAGCACAATCAAGATTGTTCCCAAAGTAGTTCTCTTGAAATTTCCAAAAATATCTAGTTTGTTACATATTCTTGAAATTGTAAATGTGTTTGTCTTAAAGTCTAGGCTTGGGGCTCCCTAGGACCATAAATCAAATAAATACAAGAAATAAACTTTTAGAAGGAAGACGATGGGCAATAGAAGGATCAACAAGACCTAGTAAGAAGAAAAAAGGAGTTATCAGTATTCGGTTAAACCTTTCTAATGAAAGAGTTAGAATAACTGGATGAAGGACTTGATAAAGAAAAGAAGGATGTGATCAGTGTAAATTACTATGATGGTCACTCGTTGTGTTCATTTTCTCGTTGATTTCCCTTTATCGTTTTCATCAACAGTTACAAGAACCGTCTCAACTGCTTCTTCCCCTTCATTTGTTAGTTTGTCGATATCCTTCTTGAACCATTCTTTGATGTAAATTTTCATAGGTGCCACGTTGATTTCATGTCGGATTTTAATATTGAACAACTCACCCTGTAAGTAACGAAGATCAATGTAAATACCATGTTATATTTCTTCAATATCCTGATTTTTTATGGAGTAATCTACTAGCCAGTTATCTATGGTGTTCTCATCATATTCAATTATGCCATAGAATTTTTCAATTGGCAATCCTTTAGAAATCTCAACTTTCTCATTGAACTTTTGTTTTGTTAGGAACAATGAGTTGAGGATCAACATGGGATCTTGGACCTCGTTAGTGATTCTGGCTAGGTCCACCTCTGTAAGACTTTTGAATAGATATTCTCTCCTTGTTATGGGTTGGATTCATGACTGAACAATGTTGTTCAAGTTCTTTATTTTCTCTTTCCAGAAGGCATTCAGCTTCTTAATCCGAGTTGGAGAGGGAAGGTCTTCCTCTCTTCTATTTAACTCTGACATTTTGGAAACTTTAATACCAAAGGGTACCATGGAATCAAGATAGAAACCTTCTTCATTTTTTAGTTTGGCCTGTAGATATTCAAGGAAGGCATGCACCCTCGAGATAAAATAAATCATGCTTTTTGAAATTTCCTAAGCTTCTGTAATCAATGCCATTCTTTTCTTGATATTATTCTCCACATAGATCTTGGATGATGTGAGTAAGCTTTAGGATCCTTTTATTTTGGTTGTGGGCATGGCGGGTCTGACAATTTCCAAAGGGATGGAAAGGAATGGAAGAGGCATCAAAGTCTCTTCAAGTTCCTTAATCCTCTCCTTTAACTTTATATTTTCTTCTTTGAGACCACCAATGGAATCGTCCAATGCATCGCGAGTTTCTTTATGAATTCTGGAAATTCGGGAAGGCCACATATTTCTTAGGTTAACCTATCAACGATATTTCCCCTTTTTATTCTTCACATCACTCTTCTCAATAATTATTTTTTTAGATTCGTTGTCAAAGAAAATGCTCTAGAACACAAATGATTTTTCTTCATCAAATATTTCATTTTCAACAATTTCCAACGACTAATTTTGGTGGGCCATGCCTCCTGGTTGATCAATTTTAGGAAGCACATTCTCAATTTCAACCTCAAGATCCATATCTTCGAGGGAGAATCTATTGATGCCAATTTCTATGCGATGCTCTTCTTCCTCTTGTACAATATTCTTCCTCTTCTTCCTATAGTGGGAAAACCCCCCTATGGAACATGTAGGTAGATCTAATTGTCTAAAAGTATCCTACCTTTCTAAATACCCCGAATATACCCCAAATTCATACATGAAAGACAAATTGAAAAGATCAGGTAACTTTACCTTTTACTCTGCATCCGGTGTCGATCCTCTCATGCTTGATAGCTTCGCTGACTGCAAGCCTCCTCCCAAGGATGACCTGCATTCACAAATAGATAAACAAGAAACTACAAACATGCATATCATATATAAATCATGGGTTGGATGTTAGAATAAAGCATAAATCAAATACAAATATTTGACACATCATATTTTGGGACAAGAAAAGTATTTCTTTTATTGATATCAAAATGTTTATTTACAACAAGGTCGACGACTAATCCATGAACCTAGTCTGGGATCGTCTTCAATAAGATCCAACTGTGGCTCCGCATATCTTCCTCCTCTCGAACTTCTTCTAAGGAAATGGAATGAGCTTATGATGGAGGAAAAAGGGCAAAATGGGAAATTCTGAGGCAACTATCATAAGGTGGTTGCAATTTCTTGGGGCAATGAGGGGATGTGAAACGGGAAGATTTTCATTGTTCTTATGTTTGTCTTTGGAATGAGACCCCAAAACCTCCTTTTATATGATAAAAGGATGTTTATCAGGTTGGGTGACTGGCTATAGGTGGTGGATCAGTTGGGAAACTACCCAATAGCCCGTAATCTCAACGAATTCCTTGCAATTTTTTTATTTTTGCAACGTTTGCAAGTATACACAAGTTGTAATGGTGAAATTAGTGTACGTACGTGGGATGTAGTGGTGCATTGAGCATGTGTACGCGGGAAGTAGTGGTGCAAGGCACGTACATATTCAAAAATAATGTTTTTAAGAAGAGCAACTCAGTGATGGCTTGGCAAAAATATCAAGTAAGAGGTCCAAATTCCAGGTATGCATGTATGGAGAAATTTAGGGTTATAACAGATGCCCCCTAATGTGTGAGCTAAGAAGAGCATCTGAAGGCTGAAATACATTACAAAATCTTCACCAATGTAAGAAGTGAGTGATCCTGGGACCAGAGTTCAAGAGGTTCCATCTGCAAAAATAAGAATTGTCTCTCCGAGGAGGGCATACCCATGCTTGGGATGAAATAAATCATGGTTTCCAATCAAATACATTGCATATCCATGTCATATAACTATATAAAGTGTATCCATGAGAAATACACAGAGGATCTACATCTCAAAATCAAATATATACATGTATAGTATCCATCTTCAAGAAGCAAATGGCGCCTGATGGCTAGAGATGAGGCCTTCAGAGCTCGAGAAAAACTTCAATATATTCAAAAATTGGGTAAGAGTGTAATGTGAGTGTATAGATTCACTACCTAGAGGTCTTCGATGGATCTTCGGGAACAGATAAGAGGATCTCGGTGATCAGGCAAAGAACTTCATTGATTTCGAACAAGGACTTGATTGGACTTTCAGGATGGCCAGGCATGAGGTCAAGAGACAAACTGTAAAAAAGATGACTCAGGCTAGGTAAAACTTCCCTTCGACAAGAGCACGGTAGATGATCAGACTCAAGCAGCATGACATTGCATAAGTTCACAATGCATGAGGCAACGCAAACTCTCCATGTGTTTGGAAGAATAACCAAATGGAGGAGGACACAACTCTATGTAGCGATAACAACTTCCTAAGGTCATATTAAATCCCAAAGCTTGATGAACAAGTAGAAGGATGTGATTTTTCCAAGAGTGACTCATTGTGCTGCCAAATAAGAATATATATTTCCTGTCCTCTTTATGGGGTATTTTTTATTTTTTTTGTCTTTTCAATATTTTTAAAGAGCTTGAAAAAGAATAAAAGAATGCTACGTTACAAAGGAGGAACGAGTGTCTCAAGAATACTATTTCCAAGCACAAGGAACACACAAATTCTCATAGCAAGGAGACATGTGCAGGAAAATGACACTAAGGAAAAATTCCTCCATGGTTCAAGGTGTCAGGTCGAAGAGGCAAAGTGCTACAAGGCTTGCGTATAAGGAATGCTTCAAAGGTTTAGTTGAGAGCAACATGGAGACGACATTAGACCAAAGATGCAGAAATGAAAATGTGATTAGCAGGACACGATGAAACCCCCTTCAATGTATTTTTCATGAGCCCAGAGAATGTAAGATAGGTGTTTTTTTTCACGTTTAGAGAGTCTGAAAAAATGTAAAAGAAGACTCCATTGGGGTACCTTTTTCGAAAATAGTTTATTTGGTTCGAAAAAGGGTTAAAATTATACCTGAGAATACTCTTCTAGCGAACCGAAGTTTCTAGAGTATAGATTTGTTCGTAAAATTGACCATCTGGACCGAAAAAGGGGTAAACTACCGCCGAACATATGTGCCTTCAAGTTTTAGTTTGGGAAGTGTGAAGGACAACAAGATCGCTCGACAATATTTTCATGTTTAGAGAGTCTGAAAAGGGCTTAAAGAAGACTCCAAGAGGTTACTTTTCTCAGTTAATCCAGACAAGATTGAAAAGATAAATGTAGTCTCATTGGATGTTGCTTTCGGATTTCAAAGTGAGCTTGAAAGAAAAAAAAGTATGCTTATTTTCGGGAGTCTCAAGGGTGAGGCCAAGAGTGATGACACATTAGATGTATAAGGCTCAATCTTGTAATCATGATAGGACTAAAAGGACTCCCGATCCTAAATTCATTAACAACGGCATGGACACCAAAATGCAACAAGGATCTAACTAGGGCATCCATGTAAAGGTAGGATCTACCACTAAACTATGACACTTATAAAGAAACAATGACAGTTATGTGTCGCAGTTTAGTGGGATCGATCCTATTACAAAGAGGAAAAGACAACAAGATGAAGAAAGTGGAGTGTAATCCTAACTTATATGCAAAAAGTTTGAAAAATGACTTTTACCAAAGGACCTTTAAAATTGACCTATCTCCCAAAACGTTTTCCAAACCAAAAATGAAGTGCATCGTAACACCCAATGAGAAAATAAAGAACCACATTAAATGATTTTCAAGCCAGAAAAAATGACAAAAGGGTTCAAAAAAGTGGCAAAAGGGGCCAAAAAGTCTATAAATAGAAGCTGACAACTCATTTTCACCATTGCAAATTGAGAATTAACCAAAAAGAGAAAAAGACCCCTTTTATAAAAGAGTTGATTTCAGGAGCTTCAGAGGACGAAATGAATTTCTGCTCGGACCAAGTAAGTATAAATTCATCCCTCTTGCATTTCCATACTTTAATTATGCATTTATTTTAGTTTTTTGGGGGGCACACCCTCCTAAAAATGGGTGCCCCTACATGTACGGGGGTTGTCTAAGGACATCCCGCATATGCCAATGGGAAGAAAATAATCTGCCTGCATGCATATGTGACTGTGTCCAAGACAGTTCGCATACACCCTCCATAACATAGAAAAAATGAAAATGCAAGAGGTAACTCTCCCCTTGAACTTGTCATGTCATAGGATGTATGTCCACTGGAGAGAGAGGGAGCATGAGGATATTGATATCTTGTTCGATGAGGACCTTGCTTCTATTTCCGCATTGAAACAATGCAGGTTATGGAAGTTCTACTAGTGTCCCCTCATGAGGGCATAACCCAGGCTATTGAATGCCTTCGTGGATTATTGGCATCCTAACGCTGAGGATTTTATGATAGAGGGGTAGTCATTGACTCCAATGACTGAAGACATATACTTATTGACTGGACTCTCAAGGAGAGGGGAATCAGTCAACATTTGTGCATTCCCCCCCAGTCCTCCCAACATCATCGAGTTGATTGGAATGCATTGCGAGGCTGACACTGAGAAAGTAGGTTCTCAGGTTCCAACCCACAAGATTACCAACCTACCACTAAAGGTGATAGTTTTTCTCATTGGGTGGATCACTGGATCTGTGACCTTACATCAGGCCTCCCAAGTGCACATGTATTGTGCAGTACAGTGCTTGAATGCATGAGTATTTGACTGGAGCACGACCATGCTTGACTACATGAAGAGGCAACTCACAGAGTGTCGAGGGCAGAGTAACAAAAACTTTAGGTTTGGTACTATTTTTTTCTCTTTATTCTTCTAGAGGGTACCTAGCCTTAGTCCGCGAGAGATAGTATGGGGGCATGTGGCCTCTTTCCCAGCAGTGTGTAGATGGGCGACATTATTTCCACAACAGGGGGGAGTAAGGACCATAGAGGCCTTCGACGACACATTTTTCGACTGTTGGGAATGGTAGATTCCGACGATAGAGGACTACCCCTACGCTGGAATCAATTTTTCCAAGGATCTAGACATGCCCATACCTTCTGGAGAGGAGTGAGTGTTACACATGATTTTGGTCATCCTGGTGGTGTATTAACAATGGTGTACTCAGGCTCCCAACAAGAAATTTCTCTTGAGAAAAGTGGCATTTATCTCCTTCCAGAAAACATATTTTCAAAGTGAGTTCACAGGCTACTTAAAGCCTAGGATGCGAGAATGACCCATTCTCGCAGGCCACCCTCTTCTAGGGTGCGAACTTCTCACAGGTTGCTCTATACACAGGATGCGAACTTGTTTTTGAACTTGGAAAAGAGAAGAAGTCTCAAGGGTTCTAGAAGGGAATCTTCTAGAAAATGGGTTGGCATTCATATGGTTGTCATTTTACTGGTTTCCCTGATTTGGTGGGATCATTCTCATCCATGTAACCATCTCACCCTCTCCTATATATTGAAAGGATTCTCAAGGAAAAGGTTAAGCAAGATTAATTGAAGAGTTGGTGAAAGAATTGTGTGAAGAACCCAGCTTGAACAGAAGCTTGGAGACTCTAGTAGGTCTATCAAGAGGAATTGGATCTTCTTCATGCAAGGACAGAGAAAGTGTGTGTGTTGGAACCAAGAGTCACTAAAAGGAAGCTTGCGACATCAAGGTGATCAGGTTGTATCTTCTACTTTCAATTAATATGATACAACGGCATGTCCCTTTCCCATAAAGTCACTCTTACTTTATTGTGTAATTCCTTGATCATATGCATAAGTTGACAATTGAATACATTTTGCTATCTTCACTTTGGTTGGTTTGTGTTGTCTTGGTATTGACCTCACGAGAGCACCAGAGTGAAGTGGGAGCAACAAATACCTAAGGAAGCGATACAAAGGTATGTCACTTGTTCCTCCTTACTAGCTAATTCAATGGTCGTAACTTAGGGAAAGAGTCATGTCATGTCCTATTTTGTTCTAGATCTAGGTGGATCTAGGGAGATCTGTTAGTGTCTGCACCTACCGATTAGTCCGATAATCAAATTGGCGACTCCACTGGGGATACAACCCATGTTTTAGTGGTTTTTGGTGTTTTTCCTTGTCCATTTTCTCTTGCCTTACCTTTCTTCATTTCTATCAATCTCCGAGTCTTCAGGAAACCCTGATAGACTCTCTGGGTCCAGAAGTCCCTTCAAAATTTTTGTCTTTTTCCAAAATTTTGCCTAGTTTCAGGCCTTCTCATACTAAACCCCTCAGTGGCCTGCGAGAACCCCTTGAGTTCGCAGCCTGCCTTTTAGTCCAGTGCGAGATTCTCACACTCTTCTTGAAGCCAGCCTACGAGAATGCCCCATTCTCGCACTGTACATTACTGATAGCCTGTGAACCCCATTTTAAAAATTTTGGATTTAGGGTTTTGGTATGCTCAGATGCCCAGATCTGTATAGGTGTCTAAAATGAACTTCTTGGACCACTGGTTGATTGTTTCTTGACTTCGGATTTTGTGCATGATCAATCTTCATAAATCAAAGGCTCTTCTTGTCCATATTTTTCTCAACTCTCATCTCTTGACTTTTCTTAGCAAGGATATAATATCCGATCCTGGAATCAGAGTGCTTGTTTGGTTAGGAGCCGGTGATCGGTTTGAAAGTTGGGATTGTTTGTCTTTCTCATTTTCTCATTACTTGGAAAATCATTGTTCTCATGCAATTGAAAGACTAGTCTTGTCTGCTTGTCATTTTTGTCTCCATTGAAAGATTGGTTTGGTTTTTGTTTATTGCTTATTCGTTAGTTATTGGTTTTCCTTACTTTCACCACCATGGTGTAGATCTTTTTGAAAAGTAAAAAACATTTTTCTTTTTAAGAGCATTTTCATTTTGAAAATATTGGAAATCAATTGTTGAAATAGAACAAATAGAGAACTGTCATTGTCACGTGATTCGTTGAAGATTGCATTTTAAAGAAGATTGCATATCATAGTTCAAGATTGTTCCGGAAAACTTCTCTTTCCCTCCTATACATAGGATTCATCGAACGAAAATTGATATCTTTCATTCCTATCTATGCATTGTTGGGTCAGAGTCTAACACATCATCGGTTTCATTTTCGTTTCCTTTGAGTAACAACAACCCTTAATAATATTGCGCAATTTTTAAAATTTAACTAGTAACCCTTTTCCGGGACTCTATTACACCAACAATTAGCTAGGCTAGAGCTTTGGAATAGGCAGAGAGATACACTCTCCAAAGCACAAAACACACAATAGAATCTTGTGTTAAGGAGTGTCAAATTCCATTTACAACATTTTTTCCTGGGAAGCCCTTCTCACACAAGGGTCAAACCTGAGGTCGCATTGATATTGACAGAGTTACTCACCCTGCTTCGTTGATATCGGTGTACAGATTGCACGTATTACGGGGGTCACTTGGAGGTATACCCACAATGATGAGTGGAAGCCTCTCGAGCTAATTTTGGGCTAGATACCCTTCCCTTGCGTGTGGATCGGACTGTCAACTGTCCCCCCAGGATTTATTGTTGTCAATGGTAACCTTAGTGGCCTATATTCTTAGGATCTTACACAAGGTTATTGTGAAGAGGCAAGTCTTCACAGTAACTGGAATCAACGTTGGCCAAACTCAGTCAGGCTCCTTGGAGGGTATACCCACGATTATGTGTGGGAGATTGCACCAGGGTGTAAGTCCGTTAAGCAGGTTGTCAACGTAAATTTTTCACCCTAGCCCAGCCCCTTCTCGTCTCGTTGTTGGGACGTTGGATTTCATCACCAACTAGTGACTTTGGAATTAGAAGGTCTTGTTTGCTTGGTATTGTTTCCTAGATTTTGTTTACTAGTGCATGTTGTTTGTTTACCCAATTTGACCACATGATTTTCTTCGTAAGTTTGTAACTCATTCACAATAGACCCTCTATGTCGTTCACGTAGAATGCAGGGCTTACCTTTAGAAAATATGGAAGGTTCTCAACCCCTGTCTACAAGCTCACCGGAGGGCTCTCCTCAACAGAGTGAATTCCAAGACATCACCACTCCACAAGTAGAAAGAACTGACTCTCTAGAACAGTTCTGAATTACCAATTCTCGAGAGGACTTTCGAATTCACCCCGATTCTGAGAGACGTATTATGTGAGTGAATTCTTCAAGAGACTTAGTTGTTTTGTCTTCTGGATCACTGACTGGACCTTTTCTAGGACCTGAGAGCCAAGATCCTTTTTGGTCTGCTGGCGTTTTTAGACAGGATCTATTTGGCTCAGGAGCAGGCGTTGAAATCACTGTCTCACCTACGTTCCCTGAAACCTCTGACCCAGATGCAGTACCTCTTACTGCTGCTTATTATTTTCCTGGTACAGAAGCTCCATGAGCTGACCACATATTGACCCTCCCTTTAGAAATGGTCCATTACATAGATACTATGAGTATTCACAACGGGATTACAGCGGCTAGTCAAGCCCCTATTGGCACACTGCTCTCGCCCAATGTCACCCCGATGCTTCCACCTGGATACCGTGCGTTGAATGCTTCTATTCCGACTCCTACACAAACCATGTCTGGAACTCCTGGTGGTTTCTCTTCTTCTGGGCACTTTCTTCCCAGCTTCATTCCAACACTTCCTCAACCCCCTTTCAGAGGTACTTTCTCATCCTCTATCGGCGGCACTAATCCTAGTGGCACCATTTCATCCTTCACACCAAATTACCAGATTCCTGTTGGTGGACAATTTCACCAAGGAGGTTTGACTCAACCCCCCCTTATAGGGAAAATTCCTATTTGAAAGCAAATCCCAATTGGAACACAACCCCCAATTGGAACTCAACCCCTGATTGGAGGACAACCCCCACTGACCCCACCCTATGGACAAAACATACCTCCATCCTTGGCCTAGTATTGGAACCATCTAATACAACATAATCCTTAATCAACTAGGGGGTAACAGCTTCTAGCTACATCTGTTATACCCCCTAGTATAGGCCAACCATATCCAGGTACGTCCAACCCTATTTGGGGCTCGAATGCTCAAACTCATGTCCCTGTTCAAGGATACAATCCCATGAGCTACTTTTTTCCACAACAACCACCGAATCTGCCTGGGTCTTCACATTATATGCAGACCGCTTATGGTCCCACTAGTTTTCTGATAGGACTCCCTCCCCAAAGCCACCAGTACCCGCATGTGAATAGACAATTACCCTTCTTGGCCACTTTAGACCTCCTGTATCTGTCAAGGATTTTAAATGATCCAATCCATCACTCTCCCCAATGGCCTGCTATACCAGCCAAGTTACCATCTGACATCCCTAAATTCGATGGCAAAGTGGGAGAGGACCCGAAAAATCACGTGATGAATTTTTACCTCTGGTGCTCATCCAACTCCTTGATGGATGACTCTATTCGTTTACGTATTTTTCAAAGAACTCTCAAAGGTTCTGCCGCGAAATGGTATATACAATTACCACAAGGTTTCTTCGCCGACTTCAACACCCTAGCTATGGATTTCCTCACCCACTACTAGTTACCGATCCGTTATGAAATAGGGACCGAGATTTTGAGTTCTTTCAAACAAACCAAAGCCACTCACATATCCGATCACATTCACGAGTGGCAATGGAGACAATGTCTCATCAAACGTGAACTTCCCGATTAGTTGCTGGCAGAGTGGTTCACAAAATCATTTGTGAATGACATCAGTTTTGACATCTCCATGGGTGGAGTTGTCACGGAAGAACAAGCCATAATTCGTGCTCAATACCTTGACCTCATTTACTCACAAATGGGTACTCTTTACGACTTACTCCCTGATGCACCTCGTCCTTCCACTTCCGCCACTTCAACTACTGCAACTGCTTCTCATGCAGCTGACGGTGTGATTGGCACTTTCCATGCCCAACCACATTCTACCTCAAGCACCAACCCCAAACCCGCTTCTTCTAATGTTCAAAATGCTCTATCTCCTACCCCTCCCACTGGAAAGACGTCTAAGGTAAATGTAGTTCAATCTACCCCGACCGGTAAAAAAAAATCCAGAAAGGGAAAGGGTAAGAATAAGGAGGACAAAAACACTTCGCAAGCAGAGAAAACCAAAACTCCACCTGTTGACGATAGGGATAAGCGCAAACCCCGATACCCTTGTCTTATCTGTGGTGATGATCACTACATGAAGGATTGTCCACGATGTGTTGAGGTTACTAAGTTCCTTCAAGGGGCCCCGAAACAACCCACTCTGGCCATTTTGTCCCAACCCTTCCCCTCTCAACAACAGGCCCAATTGATCATTCATGACCAACCTTCCCCTTCTACGACGTCCTATGTATTAATGTGTACTAGCAATTCAAAGAAGAATGACATCGCACTTAACACTCGAGCCAAAGATTATTCTCCCTCTAAAGAGAAGGTTGATGATATACCTCCTTCATTGGTCGAACCATCTCCCGTGACTCCACCTACCAACGGTCCTCTTCATCTCGAACGACCGAGCCTCGACACAGTTCTCCATCCTCCTCCAAAGGGCATCGTTCGGAAATCGGCTTTCAATCCTCATGCTTGTGATGCCCAAAACTACAACATTGTTGAAGATCTGGCCCAAGCACCTTCCGCGATGTCAGCCCTCGAAGTCCTTCAAAGTTGTCCCACACAACGGAAGGCACAATTGAAAGCTATCGGTGGAATCGACCCGACAGATACGAATTTAATAATTTTTGACTTGGAAGATCACATTCCAAGGTTACCCCCTCAACTCGCATTCCAAATCCAAGTGATTGTCTTCGGCAAAAACATTTGTAGAACCGTTATCGACGAGGGTGCCTCGACGTGTGTCATGTATGTTACTTGCTGGAAAGCCATCATCTCTCCCTCTTTGACTGAATCCCATAACACACTCAAAGCCTTCAATGGCTCTATTTTTAAGCCTTACGGTGTCCTTCCTTCATTGCCAATCATGCTAGAAGGAAAAACAGTCCAAGTCGAAGTGGAAGTCTTTGACGCTCCTCTCGATTACAATCTTATGCTTGGTCGTAGCTGGATCGATTCCATGTGCGCAGTTGTGTCGACTCTTTTTCTTGTTGTACATTTCCCACATCAAGGAAAGGTAATCACCATCAACCAATTAGCCTTATTTAACTCGGATACGCGTATTGGAAACATACCGTTCATCGCTAAAACCCCATTGGGTTACAAGAATGTCGGTGTAGGTCTTCTCAAAGACTCTTCGTTAATGGGTACCTTCCCCATCCCACCGCCCGATGTTCCATACTCGTCTGTCGCTTCAATCAACATGATCTCCACCTCCATTCACGGAACCCCTACGTCTCACGACCCATGGATGGTACCCGACCCCAACGATCATCTTCATTACGGTGACAAAATGCCTTTGAGTCCGGTCGAATCTGTCTATCAGGCCATTCAATCAGCAACACCGTATACCCCCTCTCTTGGTGAGTTATCCCCAGATCCTTTCCATGTCATTTTTCCCATGGACGAGATGATTATTTCTATCATGGAAGACACCCCTTGAAACGATGGACATCACCATTCCATCCTCTTCCTAGAACAACACACCATCAAGAGCTACCAACGGATCTCGACCCCGTCAACCGTTGTCATCATTTTCACCATTCCCAAGTCCACACACGATGTGTTTTTCAAAGGGAACTTAAGTAATATCTCACCCACTATTCCCCTCGACATATCCATCAAACCTGGAATTGTCGAAAATGTGCATATCGGAGCTTCGTGTTTCCCTGATGAAATCGTCACCTACAAGTCAGTTTCCAAAGAATTTTGTGACCTCTTCGCCTGGAGCTATGAAGAAATGTCGGGCATCGACCCCAACATTGTGATACATGAGATCAAGACATACCCAGATGCTAAACCCGTCTGGTAACACCTTCGTCCAGTTCACCCACGTAAAGCGGTCGTTATTAAGCTTGAAGTCAAGAAACTTCTCAAAGATGGCTTTATTTACCCGATGGCCCTCACTAACTGGGTTTCCAATCTTGTCCCGATCGACAAGAAACAAGGCACAATCCGCGTATGCGTTGATTATAGGGATATTAACAAAGCTTGTTCTAAAGACAACTTTCCTATCCCCTTCGTCGATCAGATTGTCGACGATTACGCCGGAAGTAAAATATTCTCTCTGATGGATGGTTTCTCTGGGTATAATCAAATCAATATCGTTCCTCAGGATCAATGCAAGACTTCTTTTATTTGTCCTTGGGGCACTTTTGCCTATCGGAAAATTCCTTTCGGTCTCAAGAATGCTGGCACAACTTTTCAACGTGCTATGTCTTATGCCTTCCATGATATCAATTACATCGTGCAACCATATCTTGATGACTTACCCACTCATTCCATGTGCCAAGTCGATTATCCAATCCACCTCCAAGCCATTTTCCTCCGCTGTCAGTTTTACCATATATGCTTGAATCCTCACAAATGTGTTTTCTACGTAGAATCCGGCTGACTTCTAGGATTTATTGTTTCACATCAAGGGATCATGGTATATCCTTTAAAGGTTGAGGCGATTCTCAATCTCCCTCCTTCTACACTTCGCCAGTTACAAAGTTTGCAAGGGAAAGAAAACTTTCTTCATCGTTTCATCCCAAAATACGCCGAGATAACTCTTGGATTTACGCGACTCCTCAAAAAGGGGTCTGAATTTGTATGGGATACCATCGCAAACAAATCCTTTGAATCTTTGAAACTGTCCCTGACATGTGCTCCGCTTTTCTTCCCCCCCAATTACAGTCGCGATTATTTCCTCTACCTCGTAGCCTCAGATTACACCATCACTATGGTTCTCGTCCAAGAGGATAATTCTCATGACAAACATGTTATCTATTACTTGAGTCGAAGCCTAACGCCTACTGAAACCAAGTATTTACATGTCGAAAAACTGGCCTTGGCAGCCGTCCAAGCAGTTCAACGCTTCTAGCACTATATCCTCTCTCACAAGACTACGGTGATTTATAACTGCAACACATTCTCACACGTCAATTGCTAGGGGGAAAATACTCCAAATGGATCGTGATACTCCAGGAGTTTGACTTGGAATTCGAACGAGCTAAGTCCAAGAAGTCCTTAGTGTTTGTCGAGTTGATATGCGACTTTCCCTACTCTAAAACGAAAAATGTAGCAGCCGATTCATTACCTGATGAATCCCTTTTCCTAATTAGTTCTGATGATCTTTGGTACAGTGATATCATCATATATCTCCAAACCCATACTTTCCAGCCCAATTTGTCCAGTACTAACCGGCGTCAAATACGCTACCAAGCCCATCAATATATTATCCTTGGGGATACTCTTTATCATCGTGGGATTCACTCAGTTTTTCAATGCTGCCTCACATTCGACGAAGCCGAGAAAGCCTTAAATGACTGCCATTATAGAGCCTGTGGTGGTCATATGTCTGAGTATGTTACTGCCCATAAGATCTTACGAGAAGAGTATTTTTTGCCTTCTTTATTTAACGATTACATCATCGCTGTCCAAAAATTCCACGCTTGCCAGACCTATAATCATAAGATATGGTCACATCCTGCTCCTCTTCACCCTATGGTCTCCATTGGTCCCTTTGCGAAATGGGGCATCGATTTCATGACATGTCACCCCCACTTGGTCGGGGTGCATGGATACATTATTGTAGCCGTAGATTATTTTACGAAATGGGCCAAGGCGATGCCGACATTTGAAAATACTGGAAAGACCACATCATTATTCATTTTCAATCACATCATAGCTCGTTTTGGTGTTCCTCAGGCTATCATCATCGATCATGGTAGCCACTTTAGAAACTTCATGATGTCCGAACTCACTGAAAAGTTGGGTCTTCACCATGAAAACTCAACACCCTATTACCCACAAGCCAACGGCCAAGTCGAAGCGATTAATAAATTTCTCATAACCATGCTTCGACGAATGATAGGGATTCACAAAACAAGTTGGCACACAATGTTGTTTTCAGCATTGTGGGCTTACCGGACATCTGATAAGTCTGCTACTGGGTTTACACCTTTCCGATTAGTCTATGGTCTGGAATCCATCCTCCCAATTGAATGAGATACCCTCTTTAAAACTAGCCGTCGAACTCCTACCAAACACTTCTGCAGAAGAAGAACGTTTATTATATCTCATGTGATTAGACGAAACTCGATGCGATGCTACCCTAGTCATAGAAGCCCAGAAGAAATGTGTCAAGGCCCAATACGACAAACATGTCAAACCTCGCGTTTTCTCTGAAGGAGATCTGGTTCTCCTCTATGAACAAGATCGAGATATGCTAGGGGCTGGAAAATTCGAAGCCATGTGGTGAGGTCCTTATATCGTTAGACAAGTTTTGAAGAAAGGAGCTTACGAGTTAGTAGACTACGACAGTATCCCTTTGAGTGAACCCAGAAATGGGTTGTACTTAAAGAAGTACTGCGCATAAGATTACTTGTGCACGAGTACTTGTATTTTATTGTATCATACTTCTTGTGTGTTACTGTAATATGTTTTTTTTGTTATCTGGCCTCTACCCTTATGTGACGTTGTGTTTGATTTCTAGATGTTCGAGTCTTCGCTACCCCATATTGGATTTTCTGATGGTGCTAGACATAGTACTTAGAACCTTGCTTCTGCTGCATGGGCAATTTACGCCCCTACAAATGAACTTATCACTCTACGAAGTGTGTGCCTCAGCCGTGCAACCAACAATATTGCAAAGTATAGCACTGTTATCGAATTGTTGATTGATGCTATCTCGCTTGGTATCCGTCACTTGGTTGTGCGACTCGATTCGCAGCTCGTAGTACCACAGTTAAGTAATATCTATGCTATTCAAAGTCCTACTTTGTTACGGGTATATTTGCGAATTCGCCTCTTGGAACGTTATTTTGATTATATTGAGTATCAACATATTCCTAGATGTCTAAATACATTAACTAATTCATTAGCTAACTATGTATTAGATAGACAGTTGGGTCATTTATAAATCAACCACATCACAAGTATCACACAACACAAGATAAGCAGGTAGATGTCGTGTGTATATATAACGATCAAAATTTTTTTTACAAAAGGTTTTGTCCAAGGACCAAAATTTCAAAATCTGAAGCTCGTAGCTTCTACAAAGTGACGTCATGGATAACATTCACAGTAACACATGACTACCCGGGCAACTCTACGAAGCAGTCGGCCAATAGACTCTGACACCCCCACCGTATGACGTTGATAACGTTGTGGGACCTCTCCAAGAGGCATGTCTGGAATGACTGCAGTCAAACCCTCTAAGTTTTGTTCCACTGCCTCATAATCTTCAGCGTCCCATCACAGCACTGGAGCCACCTCTCCTCGTCATTGAATAGGAGAAGTACCTGGAGGTCGATAAGGCCCCACGTCTGTGTCATCAAAAAAGATTTTTTGTAATTAAACCTTGGACGAACATAAAAACATTTGCATATGATAAAATTCACAAAAACAGTTAAAAAGTAAAAAATGTGTACTTCTTACCGAGATCTCCCAATTGAGCACCCTCGGGCAGGGCCAAGTCCAGATCTCCTCGGAAATCCAACTCAGCATAGGCATAATCATCGACCATCAGCATCTGTGGTCACAACCAGTCATAGAAGGAATCGTTATATTTGATGATTGGTCCAACTACAAGCCGGGCCATGAGGTTACACCACCTCATCATTCTCGGATCATCTGGAGCCGGTAAACCCCACTCAACCTGCAACCTCAGCAAGGGAACCCTCTCAAGAAAGAAGGACACCAACAATGACCCATACCCGAATTGCTTTAGGTCGCCTCTCCTTCATTTAGTCAACTGCCTCTTCACTCTACGAAGGACTACGTCTGCCCAGTTAAAGACCCGAGGCTCAGTACACTCTATGGCATACTGAAAGTAACTCTGGAGAGCCATGTGTGGAGCAGCTCTCCCAGCCATACGAGCAATGGTGAACAAAATAGTGTGAAAGTTCAAATCCTGCACCCCCTAAATGGCCACTTTTCCTTTGCTTCTTTCTGCCTCTGGAACACAGTACAAACGACAGTATTCACTCATAGGCAACCCACCACCTCGACTACTAGTCAAGCTAGCATGGTACCCACGTCGTGATAGTCCTGTCAGGAAATAAACGTCCTCGATATCCAAGGACAATGTGTGGACCCCTACGTGGAATACTTGTTGGTCCACGTCCCACATATTGACAAGGTACTCCAATAGCCTGACTTGGGCCCTCATACCCGATATCTGGAAGAATTTCAGGAGATCACAGTCTCTCAAAGTGGCAACGGTGCTCGGGTTATTCCCGATGATAGCATCATCTTCTTCATGCTCTCTTTCACACCATTCCAGAACCATGGTGACAACCAAATTCTTGCATAAGACACATAAGAAGAAGGTCAACAACTCTCTTCAAGACTTGGTACATGTTTCATTGGGAAAACATTAAACTTTTTTATGGGTATATTTGTGAATTCGCCTCTTGGAACGTTATTTTGATTATATTGAGTATCAACATATTCCTAGATGTCTAAATACATTAACTAATACATTAGCTAACTATGTATTAGACAAAAAATTGGGTCATTTATAAATCATTCACATCATAAGTATCACACAACACAAGATAAGCCGGTAGATGTTGTATGTATATATAATGATCAAAACATTTTTTACAAAAAGTTCTATCCAAGGACCAAAATTTGAAAATCTGAAGCTCATAGCTTCTACAAAGTGACATCATGGATGATGTTCATGGTTACACACGACTGCCTGGTCAACTCTACGAAGCAGTCGTCCAATAGACTCTGACACCCCCACCGTATGACACCGATAACATCGCGTGACCTCTTCAAGAGGCATGTCTGGAATGTCGGTAGTCAAACCCTCTAAGTTTTGTTCCACTGCCTCATAATCTTCAGCATCCCATCGTGGCACTGGAGTCACCTCTCCTCATCACTGAATAGGAGAAGTACTCGGAGGTCAATAAGGCCCCACGTCCATGTCATCAAAAAATATTTTTTTTAATTAGACCTTGGACGAACATAAAAACATTTGCATATGATAAAATTCACAAAAACATTTAAAAAGTAAAAAAGGTGTACTTCTTACCGAGATCTCCCCACTGAGCACCCTCGGGAAGGGCCAAGTCTGGATCTCATGGGAAATCCAACCCGGCATAGGCATAATCATCGACCATCAACATCTGTGGTCGCAACCAGTCAAAGAAGGAATCATTGTATTTGATGATTGGTCCAGCTACATGCCAGGCCATGAGGTTACACCACCTCAGCATTCTCGGATCCTCTGGAGCCAGTAAACCCCACTCAACCTGCAACCTCAGCAAGGGAACCCTCTCAAGAAAGAAGGACACCAACAATGACCCATACCCGAATTGCTTCAGGTCACCTCTCCTGCTATTAGTCAACTGCCTCTTCACGCTACGGAGGACTGTGTCTGCCCAGTTAAAGACCTGAGGCTCAATACGCTCTATGGCATACTGAAAGTAGTTCTGGAGAGCCATGTGTGGAGTAGCACTCCTAGCCATACGAGCAATGGTGACCAAAATAGTGCAAAGGGTCAAATCCTGCACCCCCCAATGGCCACTTTTCATTTGCTTCTTTCCACCTCTAGAACACAGTACAAACAACAGTATTTACTCATAGGCAGCCCACCACCTCGGCTACCAGTCAAGCTACCATGGTACCCACACTGTGACAGTCCTGTCAGGAAATAAACATCCTCGATATCCAAGGACAATGTGTGAACCCCTACATGGAATAATTTTTGGTCCATGCCCCACATATGGACGAGGTACTCCAATAGTCTGACTTGGTCCCTCATACCCGAGATCCGGAAGAATTTCAGGAGACCACTGATCCGGATTATTTTCGGCACGAAATGAGAGTGGAGATAAAATAAATAAATGCACAGAGATATTGCAGATATTCAATAATATAACAAAAATGGATCAAATATGCAACCATAAACATAGATATACAGTAATACATGATTTCTATTAATCAGAGAAATGTATAGAGACTGTAAAAATACAGAGTGAAAGACTCGCTAGAATGGTGGCAGCTTATCTC
>JZKD02S1618729.1:99838-139735 GCA_000966675.3 Picea glauca
AATGTATATACATGTGTATGTGTGTGCTTTTTTTTTATGCGTGTGCAATATGCCAATCTAATAGTTGATTAGCTAGAGTATCTATCATTTGATTTAATCTCCTAGGAGCATGGATATATGTAATGTAATCAAAGCAACATTCTAAGAGACGTACCCTAAGTAATCGTCGGTGTAAGGTAGGATCATAAATGCGGTAAACCCCATTTAATTGGGACACAGCCAGCTAAGCATCTAAATAGACCCGGAGGTGAGAGATACCATGTGATAAAGCATCATGAAGCAACTCTATCAATGCGCTATACTCGATGAAAATTTTTGTGGCGTCACCTAGATAGATACCTCCAGAAGATAGCATCTGGCCCTGAGGCATGAAAATCACCCAAGTTGTGGAAGCAAGCCTCCAAGTGTGTCAGCTAGCATTGTCCGTGAAACTTTCAAACACCTCTGATTCACTTGGTATCTGCCACAGAAGAAAAATATGACATAAATAACGACACGTCCATAAAACAAAAAAGACAAAAAACTAACTGTATAAGAACTATACATATGTACAAGAAGTCACCCAAGGCGACCCACCTACGAGTAATACTTCCTGAGGTAGAGCCCATTTCTAGGCTCCACCAAAGCATTTCCCTCAAATTCAACCAAACGATAAGTTCCCTTATTTAGTACTTCCTTCACTATGAAAGGTTCGAACCACATGGGCTTGAACTTTCCTTCCCCCAAGGGATCCTTATCTTGGTCGTAGAAAAGAAAAAGGTCGCCTTCAGAGAAAATATGAGGATGAATGGACCGATCATACTGACACTTGACTCATTGCTTGTGGGCCTCATTGGCTAAGGTTGCATCACGGCATTGCTCATCAAGATGCTCGAGATATAATAAGCGTTCCTCAAGTGGTGAAGTGTCTGGAAATAACTGTACTGCCAAATTTAGAGATGGGGTCCGACACTCTATAGGCAAGACTGGTTCCAGCCCATAAATGAGTTGAAAAGGTGAGAAACTGGTGGCAATCTTTACAGACGTTTGGTAGACCCATAATGCCGAGTACAACATCAAATTTCAATTTGACTTGGCATAATTGATTGTTCACTGCAAAATACTCTTGAGGGACTTATTCATAGCCTCCACCTGACCATTCGATTGTGGGTAGTAGGGTGATGAATTCTCTTGCCTCAACCCAACTTTGATGTTAACTTAGACATTATTTTATTATGAAAGTGATTGCCATGGTCAATGACAATATCCTTCGAGATGTCGAACCTTACTATTATCTGGTTAAAAAGATAGAGAGTTGTTGTCTCTCCATTGATATTAAATGTTGGCATAGCTTCGACCCACTTTGTGAAGTAGTCTACTAATACGATGATATAATGATGCCCCCTAGCTGAAGCCAGGTGGCATGTAGTAAAATCAATCCCCCACTTGGTGAAGGGACCAACTGTAATGATGGGAAACATGGGAGCGGGGTGTGCCCTAATCTTCTGAGAGAAGATCTGACATGGGTGGCACTTCTTGACCTATTCAACGCAATCATTGATTAACATCGGCCAAAATTAACCGGCTTGTAGAATCTTTTGGGCTATTTCCAACCTAGGAAAATGACCACCACATCCTCCAGTGTGGTAGTCGTTAATAACGAGTTCCGCTTCTTCATGAATGAGGCACCGACGAAGGATGCAATCTACACCACGATGATACAAAGTGTCATCGAGTATGAGATAGTTTCGTTCCTAATGACGTATACGTCGACGCTCATCGCGAGAAGTAGAGGTGTGGCACTTCAAAGTCTGGATATAGACTAGTATATCTCCGTACCAGGGGTCCGAAAATGAAATCATAAATAGCTCTCCTTTAATCGGTGATTCTTCGGGTGTAAAATCACCTGATTTGACCGGAAGTTATGAGATAAGTTCCACAAAGACCAGTGAATTTTTGGATTTCACGGAAATAAAATCCAATTCAAATCCTTGGAGGATCACTATCCATCTACTAATATTTTGTCGATGACACGTCGTGTTAACACGTATTGAAATGGACTCACAACAACAACGAAGGTGGTCTTACAAAGCAGAATATAATGACGGAACCAATGGACAACATGCACTGCTACCAACGCCATCTTCTGAACATGGGATTAGTTGAGTTCTAGTCCAACCAGACCTCGGCTTAGGTAATAAATCACATGCTCTTCAAGCAGATCATCTTCTTGAACCAAGACCATACAGATGGTCGACTCTGTGACGACCAAGTACAATAAGCAATCTTTATTATAATTGGGAGGCCCAAGCAGAGGGGAAAACGTGAGGGCACGTTTCAACGCTTCGAAATAGTGTTGAGCGGATTCATCCCAATAGAAAGGGACTCCCTTATTCAATAAACGCATTAACCCTTTAGTGATCTCATCATAGTTTACGATAAAATGCCGAAGAAAGTTTTCTTTTCCCTGTAAGATTTGAAGTTGAGTGATTGTGCATGGGGGAGGAAACTAGACTATCGCGCCAACCTTTAGAGGATCGACCATGATCCTTGTTGTTGAAACTATGAAACCTAGAAGAAAACCCGACGTCACGCAGAAACTACATTTGTTTGGATTCAAGTGAATCCGATAGTAATGACATCGCTCAAAGATTAGTCAGAGGTGCATGGGATGATCAACTCTCTTACGATATGTGATGCTAAATCATCGAGATAAGCCTCAAATATATGTTTAAGATCATGGAAATCAAAAGAAATGGCCCATTGAAAAGTGGCTCCAGCATTCTTCAGGCCAAATTTCATCTTATGATAATAAAATGTTCCCCACGGACATATAAAAGTTGTTTTATGTTGGTCTTTGGGTTTGATCTAAATCTGGTTGTATCCCAAAAAACCATCCATGAAATAAAATACCTCACATCCTACGCATTCATCAACGGCCTGATCAATGAATGGGGTGGGAAAATTATCCTTTGAACGTGCCTTCTTCAAATCACGAAATTCCATACACACGCGAATCCTTCCCTACCTTTTGTTGACCGAAACAGGACTTGACACCCATTGAGTCAATTGAACGAGGTAGATGAAACTAACTTTGAGAAATTTCTCTACTTCAACCTTAATAGCTTTCGCTTTCCAAGGATTTATCTGATGAAGCTTTTGTTGGACCAGTATGGCGTCAGGATAAGTTGTTATCTCATGTTCGACGATTCTTTGATCAATGCTTAGCATTTCCTTGTAATACCAGGCAAAAACATCGCAGAATTCTTTAAATAAATTGGTAAAGATCTGAATCTCCTCGAGGGAGCAATCTGCTCCGACAAAGACATTATCCACGACACCATGGGTTCTGGAGATGTCAATAGGTATCGTTTCAGCGATGGTTTCCATATTACCTTCAGCATAAACTGCATGCGTAGCTAAAGGATTAATAGGAGAAGACCTATCTCCAGTCATAGTCAACATGAATTCTCCTACCTCTGTTCTTCTTAAATCTGGGAGGAAATGATATATGTGATGGAGATCATCCTAGCATATTTTTGGATTAGTCAATGCCTCTATAATCACCTGATCATAGGGAAAGTACAAGTCTAAATAATCAGTAGTGGCGAGGGAATCTTGAGCCCAGATAGGCTCGAGAACTTGATCTAACTCCTATGCGGGAGTCATATCAGGGTCGGCTGAAGATTCCTACAAAATACTGTACACAAATTCTTCTGTGGACAAGGGCATGGACATGCTAGGATGCCCTGTCCCTTCCATCAAAGCTGATGGGGAAGGAAGAGTCCACATATCGCTAAAGTAAGTCATACAAAACAATGACACTTGAAAAATTTCAACCCTAGGCTAGTCGGGGACAGTCGATATGAGCTTGACATCGCCGAAAGGAGGTGGGTAATTGAAAGTACCCATCAAAGGTGGGCACAAACCAACCCCCACATTGACGATGATGGGCTGAGGGTTATTAATCATTGGGACCATGGATGCCCCCAATGAAGGGTCAGGCCTAGAGAAAGATAACTAGTCAATGGTTACGATTCGACCCTCGTGTGGAAACAACAAGACCGAAAAAACTGTGGCAACCACTGCATGCATTACATACATCCAACTCCTTCCCAACATCAGGTTGTAGTCAAGAGGTGCATCAACCACTTCAACTTCGACGCACACAGTCTTCCCTCCTAACTTCATGGGGAAAGAAGGGATGATTCCATGTGGTCAGAAAGAACGACCATCAAAAGCAGTAAGAAGAGTAGGTGATGGAGACAAAACAAGTTGGCCAATGGCCTTCCAACACGGTAATGACATCACGCAAGTTGAGGTGCCCTCATCAACCACCGTGCAGAAAATATTCCAAGTAAAACATTTCATGGGGTGAGCCACTACTATCTAAAATGCAACGTGGTAAGGGAGACGAGGCTTCAAGTTGGTCGTATCAAGCATGATCGTTCCCGGATTACAAGTCTTAGTAGATACCAAAGTGGACAATAGAGCCTTTCTCTGTGAAGGGCAGCTCTGGAGGACCTCCAGACCAGACATCACACAAGGGGTTTGTGACAAATCCTCCACCACAGAGTAATTATGGGCATCCCTCGCATTTGGATTATGTGAAGCTTTCTTGAACACCCCTTTCAGGATGCATGTCATTGTTTCTCCCATCGTATTCTCAATCTGGAGAGGAACAGACGGGTTTACGACTTCTTTACCCTTTTCAGCAGATTCTGGCATTTCATAATCATGTGCCCTAGTTTCTATATAAGCATAACCTTTCATCATATAAATGTTCATGACCATGGGATTACTATAAGATGGAGAGGGTCCCTAACTACCCCCATCCGTGATCAAAGAGGCTTGAGTCAAATTTCTCCCATGAGGAAATGGGTTCGTTAACACAACAGGCTACTGCTACGCTAATAAATTATGGATCTCCGCAAGCCAAGGGAACAGGTGACGCAGATGGTCTTCCTTGCAAAGATTACACCGATACCTCGACTTTCACTTCTCTGTGTTTCCCCCGTCAACATTGTTTCTAGGTTTGTTATCCCTCTTACCCTTCTTGTTTTGCTTTTTTTTCTTCCCTTGAGGCTACTGGCTAGACTTTGGGTTCATTGACTGCATACTGTGTACATCTGACATTTTAGTAGGAGGATTAGTTGAACTAGAGGTTTGGTTGCTTGTTGTCTACTCTATAGACAATTGTTGCAATTGATTCGATAGCTGATCAGTGGGATTTTCTTGTACTGAACCAACTATACCATCGACATGTGGTCCTGAATTTTGTCTGACCTTGTCAAGGATGGACCACGGTGCATCTGGAAAAACCTCATAGAGTAAACCGACTGAGAGTATATCATTTCAAGCTGTTGAGCTCTCATTATCGCCTCTTCCTCGAAAAACACCCTCGACATTGCAACGTCCTTGGATAACTGAGGCACCAAAGACTTAAGGAACCACTCCAAAAGGAAATATAATGGGACTGGTACTTTTATCAGACTCTTCTGATGCCGCCATTCTCAGATGTGATCCGAGATATGATCGTCCTTTTTTTTCTCAAATTTGGTCAGCAATTCGGTGCTGACATCGTATCTCACAGGTAGTTGGAAATGGTTTAGGAAAACCATTGCCAAATCGCTAAAGCAAGAGTATCTTAAGTGGTCGAGCTCGATGTATCATTCTGTGGCACCCATGATAAGAGTGCATTGAAACATGAGCAACTGTACGGAGTTGTCTCGAAGTGAGTTCGATGAGCACCATAGGTGAAAAGTGGTCACGTGATCACCTAGATATTCATTAGGCTTACCTTCAAAATTCAAAATGTCTGAGGGAAACTTCATCGGTATGGAAGGCCAACACGGATCATGAAAAATTGGGTCATTTAACAACCTTAACAAGTCTGGCAAATGTAGCATTGCCAGAAATGGTAGCTTGGGTTGTTGACTATGTATAGGAATAAAGGAGCCTAGAGTTTGGTTGGCACCAGGTTGCTAGGAAACATTAGGTTGTTGACCATGGTTCTGGTAAATACCATGGCCTTGGCCAGTGAACAGATATTATGTTTGTTGGGACATCATCTGTTGATTCCTGTAATTGGACATTGAGGGATCGGTGGGGATTGCTCCCTGCGTTGTGTTCCAAAGATTCTGGAAAGGGTTTTCACCTACTGATCCAACATGAATAGTTACTAATCTTGCTCGGGGTTCCATTGACCATGGAAGGGGTTTCCCCTGGTCGACATCGCTGATGACAGAACTACTCTCTGCCATGGATTCTAGAGTCCTTGTTAGGAGAAGACTCCTATGTTTTCCCCTGGGTAGGAATAGTACCCTACACAATATTTTGTTGTCCAAAACTAGGGTTTCCCCCAGCTGAGACGACAACTAACGAGAAAGTGTTATTACCAAACACGCCGAAAAAAATGAACGACATTGAACCCACCAGTGTGGTGTAGGAAGAAGGTCCTAGACTTCCTGCTCTTAACAAGCTATAGTTCGTGTTCGGCCTGACGCATTGTTGGGGAGCACCACTGAGCGACGGGGATGAAGGAGGTATATGACCCCCGCCGTAAAGAAAAGAGTTATAGGGGTTGAGGTTCCCCCCATGGACCCTTCCAAAGGAGTGTTTGAGCTCCCTGACCCCAGGCCCATGGTTTGTAGGGTGGATTAGGCGAGGACAAACTTCGTATCAAAGTTGAGCATCTTGTATGAAAATGAAGGGACCGTCGCACTATGTATAAATGGAGAAATGATCATCACCATAGACGGAATTGAACCACTGCCCGAAGTAGAGGTGGTCCAGACCAGCAAAGGTGGGTTAGGAAGCGAAATTCCCCCAGAGGTGGCAACCATTGAGGGAGTATGAGAACTCCCTGATGAAGTAGCAACATTTTCTTCCATAGTTGCTTGAAAAAATATCTGACACTCGTGATGTATTACCCTTGGAGGGGAAACCTGTATCAAAAGTGGTGCCAACAAGTCAGTGATCATAGGGTTAAACTGACCAAGAGATTTTTCTCCAAGGTCATAAATAGTTGGCTCCACTTTGTGAGAAGATCAACGACATAGTAAGGCTTTAATAATGTTTGAAAACAAGCACACACTAGAAAATTTCCTACGAGATAAAGAAAGAAAAAAACTATCTAGTTGCAAGAACAGTTACACTAGCCAACACTAGAGAAACTTATCGATGCAAGTGAAACTCAAACAAGGAAGCACCCTCCAGGTATACTCTGCAAAGTGTGGCCTGACATCTTCCCTAGGTACCATGGTATACCCCTGCAATCACCTGTGTAAGTCCCTAAAATAAAGGAAACTAGGTTTCCAGCTCATGAACAGTCACCAGGAGGGTATAGTCAACATTCAGGTGGACCATAATGAGCAGGGTAACAAAGCCCAAAACCTACCAATGGTATTGGAACAAAGTGGTATGAAAGACAACTAAGGATATTGAATGGATTTGGGGTCCATGAAGCTCCTTAGGAAAATGAAACCAACAGTCTCCCATGACAAGTCCTCAATAAGTGTTCCCCACTAGGCTTGGTCCGACTTTGGAGGGGTTATCTCTGCTACCTTTCTGCACGTGACCTTGTGTTTATTCCCTGTGTTAGAGGGGGGTCTCGGATAACTTTCACGTTTAATATTATTTTTACACTCCCTAGCTCTGACTCCAATGTTTGTTTATAAGCCTTGAAGATTTTCCTCTCCAACCTAATTCAAGGCTCTAGCCTAGACTAGTTGATTGACCCTACAAACATAAAGTCTAGTTGATTTTAAATTAGCATTCATTTTAAATGGCTTGTTTTAAGTCAAAGAAACGACAATGAAACTAGTGGTGTATTTTAAGAGACGAAAAAGAGGAGAAGTAAACGAAATTGAAAGACAAATTACTTCTAGTTAGAAATAAAGATTTGCAACTAACTCTTTAACCAAATTTTTGTAACTAACTTTTTCTAAGAGCTTTTAAAGGAAAACCTAAAACGAAATTTTGTTCAACCACGAGCTACTTAATGTTCTAAGCAATCAATAAAGAACTTAAGAAAATAACTCTTTTTCCTAACAAGAAAAGTAACTAACCCAACTACTTAACCAAACAAAGAAATGAAATCTTTTTCTATTCTTTTTTTTTATGCTTCAAACAAGAAACTTGAAATAAATTCTTTTTCTTTTTCTTTAAAGCAAGCGAAAGGGGAAAAAGTGAAAAACAAGACAAGAGTGAAAAATTGACCTCTTGTCTACTGTGGATCACAGGGAATCACTAAAGACACCAAACATGTTGATCAACAAAACAAATACTCACCTAAAACCGTTTCGAAATAAACACAAGAAATCTTTAAAAAGGTAGCCAAATTGACATCAAACCTAGGCCTTCGACTGTAAAAACAGAGACATTGTACTTAATCAAGAAACCTTGAGAAGTGAAACATCAATCAGGGAAGAGTTTGAGTGCCTCTTATTAAAGAAAATATTTCTTGACACATGCACGTTACTGATGCTTAAGCAGCCTACATATGTATGTGGGCTATCTAAAATCAGGGTGTGTATGTACGCATGCTGACCCATAGCAGGTCTTGTACACCTCTGTACTTATTGAAAAAAAAAATGTAAAATAGACTAACTGACAGGGCAGGGAGAACTGGTATGACACCGACAGGTGACCAGAATCCATTAAAGAATCATCAAACTCAAGAATGAAACTCAAAGGTAAAAACCAATCAAACACCCAAACAATCCCCTAAAACCCTAGAGGTTTCCCCAGTATGGTCGCTAGTTTTTCTATAGTGGGAAAACCCCCCTATGGACTACACTAGGGTTCAACATGTAGGCAAACATAACCGTCTAAAATTCTCTTACCTTTATTACTACCCCAAATTCATACATGAAAGACAAAATGAAAAGATCAGGTAACTTTACATTTTACTCCGCGTTCGGTGTCGATCCTCTCGCGCTTGATAGATCCACTGACTACAAGCCTCCTCCCAAGGATGACCTACATTCACAAATAGATAAACATGAAACTACAAACATGCATATCATATATAAATCATGGGTTAGATGTTAGAATAAAGCATAAATCAAATACAAATATTTGACACATCATATTTGGAGACATGAAAAGTATTTATTTTATTGATATCACAATGTTTACTTACAACAAGGTCGGAGACTGCTCCATGAACCTGGTCCAGGCTTCTCTTCACCAAGCTCCAACTGTGCCTCCACCTATCTTTCTCCTCTCAAACTTCTTCTAATGAAATGGAATGATCTTATGATGGAGAAAAAAGGGAAAAATGGTAAATTCTAAGGCAAATCTCACAAGGTGGTTGCAATTTCGTGGGGCAAGGAGGGGATGTGAAATGGGTAGAGTTTCATTGTTCTTATGCTTGGCTTTGGAATGAGACCCAAACACCTCCTTTTATATGACAAAAGGATGGTTAATCGGTTGGGTGACAGGCTATAGTCGATGGATCAGTTGGGAAATTATCCAATATCCCGTAATCTCAACAAACTCCTTGCAACTTTTTAATTTTTGCAAATTTTGCAGGTATACGTAGGTTGTAATGGTGTTGCTAGCATACGTACGTGGGATATAGTGGTGCAGCGAGCATGTGTACGCGGTAAGTAGTGGTGCAGGGCATGTACATCTTCAAAAATAATGTTTTTAAGAAGAGCAACTGAGTGATGGCATGGCAAAAATAGCAAGTAAGAGGGCCAAGTTCTAGGTATGCATGTATGGAGCAATTTAGGGTTATAACAGGGACTTGGCACTTTTCTTGCTGGGATATTTTTCTCTCTATTTTTACAATTCATTTGTATTGGGTACCATCTCTAAGACGCCGGAGGTGTGGGTAGGATTCCCCAGGTGATTATCTTCTTCTTCCCCTAGAATAGTGTGGATAAATGAATTGATAAAACCCATTGTTAACATATGTTCCACAAAGATTCCTTTAAGGTCAAACCCTCTGATCTTTTCAGCATACTTGATATTGTGGAAGTGCTTTGCAAATTCATCAATTTTGTTCATACTTCTAAATACAAAATCCCCAACTTTCCAAGGCAAAGGAATGAATTGCTTTTTTTGTTTTTCACGAAAAAAGTGTAGCCAAAAGTTGTGTTTCCTTGCAAATTATGTAACCAAAAAATTGTCGGATATATGGCTTCATAGAAATGAAGGATTTTTCCTAGAACCGAAAATCCTGATGACATTTTAATTCTCTATTTTCTCCAAAGTCCCCTTTCTATCTAGGAATTTACTAGCTTGAGAAGATATTCTTGGGGTATCTCTTCCAAACAAGAACTCTTTAAGAACCGATACAAAGTCATTGAAAACTTCATAAAAATGCATGGAATCTTTGTGCCTCCATAATTATTGGTACCAAAAGGTTACATGGTCAAATTCACAATCACCTTTTTGCATATAGACAATTTAGGAAATTGACAGCAATGCGCTATCGTGAAAACCAAATAAGAAGACATAAAGAATTTCTTATTCTTTATATATTGATACAATTGGGAAGATATTTCAATGGAAATCAACTTCCCCCAATAGAAAATGGCTTTCTTCTTGACAGTAAAACACAAGATGTAAAGAATCATACGGGAAATGTTAGCAGTATTTTCTTGGCCCGTAACTTTGGTGAATAACCAGGAAATTTCTCGAAATGGGTTTTTAAACAAGTTGAATTGCAATTTGGAAATACATTCATGGATGGCCATGGGATTCTCCAACAATTTAGGTAATATATCGAGGCCATTGTCATGTTTTTTCAAGAAACCCATGCAATCTTCACTTTAAAGGTGAGTGTTGGCTCTGGGAGTTTCATCATTTTACAGAACACTTGAGGCAAGAGAGAGACGGGAGAATGGTCTTGGATTTGAATCATTCAATGGATTGGTATATACTTCTCAGTGCACCAAGAAACCAATTCCTTGTAGTCAAAAACTTCAGAAACACAACCTGCACGAGAAACTTCAGACGTCCAAATTACTTCCTTCTGAGCAAAAGGGGATAAATAATAAGAGAATGCTCTAGAACACTGAAAGTTCTTGTCCTCTCATCCAAAAATGTTCAAAGTATATCCACAAAACTGTTTCCGAGCTGTCGTTTCCATAAGTTGATGAGAGAATTCTTTTGATCCAAATAATATTTGAAATGGACGCTTGAGAGATAATATAAATTATTATGCAAATCATTCTTTAATGTGGTTTAATAAGGAAATTGCTCAAGCCCTTCACCTATTAATGACAATATTTATGGGACCCACATGATGATTTATTAACATTAAAATATACTAAATGGGTCTTGGGAATAACATGAAGGTGGCGGGGACGAACGAAAGCAAACAACATTTGGTACTTTTGTGAACCCGTGAACCCACTGTTGCAAAAGGTTAAGAATTGGCTAAGTCTTGTAATGCGGTTGGTCAGACTAAACATAGGAGGGATGAGATACTTACTATATTAGGGAATTGAATGTTCAAAATGTAGATCGCGGATGATTTGGGTACAAAGTGTAAATCACGGATCAAGGGATATGAAAGCTTGAAACCCACCAACCCCGTGACTGCAGAAACGGCTAAGTATAGAATAATGTGGCAGTCGGTCGGACTCATGATGTGAGAGTGTGGATGGACATGAGGATCCATGAGTCCGCCAACCCGTGACCTCGTCTTTTTGTAAAAATGACTAAGTATAAGAACTAGAAAGGGAGAATAGAAGCGAAAAAAGAAAAGGGGGACTTGGGTAAGTATAGAAGAGGGATAAGAAATGGAAAAATGGATTTGGGAAAATAGAGAAGGGGAGGGAAATTCTGGAAGTGAGAATTGATCTCAACAAGTATCTACAACTCTTATTGGTGGGGTTACAGTAGGGGTTGGTGCTTTGGCCACCTCACTTCATGTCTTTCCTTTCCTATGTAGTGCATGCTCGACCAATAGTTTGATGAGCCTGTGGTGTGAGAGGGATTCTCGAGGGCGAATGACTTTTTATTCCTATATGGACATGGTTTGTAGTGTCCTCCAGAGGGAGAACATGTTAGTCATCCTTCGATGTCATAGGTGGTATAATAAAAAGATGTGTTATAGGTATATATCCCAGTAGTGGCCCTCATAGGTGATGTATCATTGTAATACCATGGAAACATCTTACCATGGGCTCAATAATGAGGTCATGTTGAATATTGTGAATTTCTTGACCAAATATTTCTTGGTTCAAGGAACTATTTCAGAATTTTAGGCTTCAACCTTCATCGACAATACCATCGTTTTCCTTTTTCGGGAAGCCCAGTCACCTCTGTTATCACATCCTCTGTCACCTGCACCACAATTCATTCAACTTCGGTCCTAATTTCCCTAAAATTGATGGTCAATTTGAGCACCACATTATTGTCATACCCTTATATCTTGTTTAGGTATTCCAACCAACCTCCATGTTGGAAACTTTCTTCGATATTATCATATGATTCCAACTAGAGGGTATCTATGGGTTCTCTACGATTTAATGAGCCTCCTATTTTCTTGTTTAGATCTCAAGAAATTGTGGCTACAACTCAAAATGAATCGTTTGGAGGGTGGCGATTTCAAAGTATGGATGGGAATGATAGTGGGACAGGGTAATTATGTCACAATTTTGGTGATTATGAGTGTGTGATGGTGCTTAAGTGATGTGATTAGGGCATAATTATGTCAATCAATGCTTATTGATTACACAATTTCAGGAGTTGTACCTTCTAACTTACCATGTGTGGTCGTGATTTCTCGTACCTTCGTCATGCTAGCATCAGTGCTTCTGATTTACATCAACATCCTGAATTTCAACAATGAGGTTAAGGTTCAGAGATGCAAAAACATGCAAAGTTGTAGCAGTTTTCAAACTTGGAGCCATATTGCAGAGTTGCAACAATAGTGCATGGATTTGTAGCAAGGTGTATAGTTCTAGCAATAGTGCACAGAGTTGAAACAATGTTTTGGAGTTGCAACAATGTTTGGAGTTTCAACAATATGTGGAGTTGCAACAATGATTCTCCAAAATATAAATTACATGTTGGCTAGACTATGTCTTGACATGGTATCCCAACATGATTTTTCTTTTCCCAAATTGGTTATTGGTATCTTAGCAGTGGAGTTGTAGCATTGATATGCGGATTTGCATCAATGAGAATTGCAACAATAGGATTTCGAGGTGTAGTGACAATGTTCAGAGTTGTAGCAACAAGAGTTGAAACAACTAGAGTTGAAACAACCATAGTTTCAATGACCATACTTGCAATGACTAGAGTTGCAGCAACAAGAGTTACAACAACAACAATCCAGAGTTGCAACAACAATATTATTCTCTTATGCATATCCTAAAAAAAAAAGACTTTTTAAAAACAATACTTTATTGAAAACTTGATTACAAGGATCTTGACATAACCATCATGAAACTGTGAAGTTCCCTTCTTGTTTTTAGCATGCCATGTGCCAACATAGGATGATTTTCACAAAACATGCCCCCAGGTATGCCTCTAAGGGTTTTCATACATGGGATTATTATTATTATTATTATTAATTTATTTTGGAAAGGAATGAATCATTCAGGAGGGGTTCCTCCCTTGTTAAAAATCTCCAAATCATTGTCGGGCCATCCATTAGTGATCCTCTTCAGAAAGGATTCCTTGGATAGGGGTTTATAATACAATTGAAGCCTATGTCCATTTTCCATCAAAGGATTTTTCTCCTCGTCAGTGATGCGAAGTTTGATGGCTCCATTTTCATATACAATATCAATATCATAAGGATCGATCCATCAAGTGCACAATTTCCCTCTGGAATCTTTGAACCTAGAGTCAAATAACAAGGCCTAGTCTCTAGATTTGAATTTGTTCTTCTTAATGAACTTGTCATGCCATCGATCTCTCTGATGTTGTATTACTATTGTGTGTTGCAAGTCATCTTGGAAAAGTTCATCCAGTTCAATGATCTAGAGGAGTCTTTTCTTCTAAGCTTCACTTAAGTCCATTCCAAGTTGTAAAATTGTTCTAAGTGTCTGGATTGTTTTTTCAATCAACAATATTACTCTCTTTCCATACATTAATTCATATGGAGTGTAGCCAGTTGTAGTTCTCCATATTTTTCAGTAGGACCATAGATCTTCAGGTAGTCTGTCGACCCATTCTTTGAGGTGTAGTCTGACATTATTGGTGATGATGGCCTCAAGAATTTTGTTTATCAATTCTACCTGTCCATTGGCCTATGGGTGATATGGTGTAGTAACCATGTATTTTATCTTGTATTTTCCACCAAGTATCTAATAAGTATTGAAGTGAATTAATTTCCTCCATTAGTAACTATTTACCATGGTATCCTGAATCAAGTGAATATTTCTTCATGAATAAATCCCACTATTGTTTGTTCTATCGTGGTCGGGAGTGCCTTGGATTCCATCCATTTTGTGACATAATTTGTGCATACTAGGATGTAGGATTTATGATGGGAAGGATGATTGATTGACCCTACAAAATCCAGTGCCCATTTATAAAAGGGTCCCAATACCAGTTGTGGCTGCAATGGCATCTCATCCAATTGCACTGGTTTTCCCATGCATTGGAAACTATCACACCTTTTTAAATATTCCTTGAAATCCTTGAAGACAGTGGGCCAATAGTACCCTTGATGAAGTACCTTGTACCTAATCCTCTTATATGCAAAGTGGCTTCCACACAGACCGTCATGGAAATATTTCAAGATCTCATATATCTCGTCTTCTAGCATGCATCTCTTGGTAATGATATTTAAGCTGGTGTAGAAGAGACAATCATCGATCCATGAGAATCTCTAACATTGTTTAATGATCTTTTTCTGCTCATTTGGAGATAAATGATGTGGAAGTCTACTTGCAACCAAGTAATTAGCGATATCTAAGAACCAAGGAAACTTAGTAGAAACCAAAAATAGGTGCTCATTAGGGAAGGAATCTTCTACAAGTGGCTCATTTTTCTTAGATGTAAGTCTTGAAATAAAATCAACCACTATGTTATCCTTCCCTAGTTTATTCAAGATGGTTATATCATATTCTTGTAGTAACAATAGCCACCTAGTTACCCTACCATGAATGATAGGTTTGTTCATTAAATATTTTATGGAAGCATGGTCAATGTGAAATATTATTGGATGTCCTATGATGTAATGACGAAATTTATTAACTACATATACTACTGCAATAAACTCTTTCTCTGTTACCATGTAATTTAGTTTCGTGAGTGAGATATTTTATTGACATGGTAGATTACGTATGGATAATTTCCTTTTAGTTGTCCTAGAACAACTAAAATGGTAATTGTTGGTGATTAAAATCATCAATGAAGTTTCTCCCGCAAAGTGTTTCTAAAGCCTATTATTAAAAAAACTAAATAATAATAGTAGGTGGGACCCCCTTGAACTATTGAAGATCAGATCTTCTCATTTTGATGTTGTGATGATGTGCGACACGACTTACATGGTTGATGAGATCTTGTTGTTATTGGTTGTGATTTGAGCTTATGAAGTATTGATTCCTTATGTTACTATAGCCTATGCTATTCATTAATATCAATGATATATTTTCTTATCGCACCTGCACAACAAACATGTTAGTGAAATTACATGAAGGGCAGTTTTGAGAAAGGCAAAAATACTATAACAAATGCAAGGAAAAGGGATCTAATTCTGCAATTTTACTATACTACATGAAAACAATTGGAAGGAAATGAGAAACAATTGCAAAGGGGAAGAATTTAAAGCTATCCTATATGCTATACTACATGCATAAAAGACTTAACAATTATTGTTAAATCCTAGCTAGCAAGTAAATGGTTATGCAATTGTGATTGAGTTATATGGTTAATACACATATGGTATGAAATGTTGGTGGCACATTTGGAAAGGTAATAGTGTTAATGGTTATGTGAATTGTTGAATTATATGGACCTTGGTTGAATTATGTTATGGCATAAGTTAGAAAGGTGATATGGCCACGCTATTGGTTTTAATGGGTGATGGTTTCAATACGTGGGTTGATTGATGGTGTTAACGGAGAACTCGTTGGCATGTACTAATGAATTAATGCATTGTGGGTGGAGGTGATGTGCATTTACTACATGTCACCTTTACTCCTCCCGTTAGCCGACACCCTAGTCAGGCTATTGTTCGATCTTTCTACTGTGGTTATGCTCTGAATTCTTGGTATAGAGGAACCGCTTGGCCAACTCATATTTTAAAGAATTCGATTACAGGTATGTTCATTTTTTGGCCATTCGTGACTCTGCTCTGGTTATGAAATGATTACTGGCTCAGGTGTATTGGTTTGTGTTTTCCTAAGTGTTGCAACTGTGTGAAATTATGTTCTTGCAATGAAGAGTGGATGGTTCTTCCTACAATGATATTAATTTGTAGAAGTTATTGGTCATCATGGGTGGTAGCTCTTTGTTATCCTTGTTGGTTTAAGTGGAGGGTTTTTGGTTTGGTCTTGGGTGGATAACTATCTTCACACATTGTCACTAAATCCAGTTTTTGGGCTTTTATGGGTTTAATGGTTGAAGGCATTCTGCATCACTCTGTCTTGTTCATTTTGACATTGGTTGATTTCACCACTAAGGGTCATGAAATGGGTTTTCATGTTCTTACTCCACCCTGTCTTCACCTCTGTGTTGTGGTTGTTTGAGAAAAGAGCATGAGGGTTATACCCTATGTTCGTTAAATAGAATTGCCAGGCCAGATTAGAGCCCTACTTTCGGATATGGCCCACTGTCATGGATTTGTACCTATCCATGAATGATTCGTGGTTCTTTCTGTGTATGCACCGTTGGCCTCAGAGTTTTCACCATTACAAGGGGTGGCTCTGCTCTCCTTTTGTTGGCTACAGAACAAACCTTATCCCTTTAGTCTGAAGATTGATAGAGAAGACCATCTTGGCCTATTGGTTTTATGACTTGGTTATTGTTGGATGGTTGTATAATTGTCGACTAATTTGAGCACAGGCTCGCCCAGTTGGTCGTGTGATAATCGTGTTGGTTGGTATATAGTCGTTGCTTCTATTATAACAATGGTAAAACCTACATTGACAATTTAACTTTCAAATTATACAGTCACTCTCCTTATGATTAATAACTCAGTATGTTTTAATGGAGAGGGTCGCTTCCCCGATTAGAATTGGTATGTGGGTATGCATGGTTGTCACAACTTGTTAGGTCAATTGATTTTACAATAGTGATAAATTGGTTGCTTGATACACAGTCACTGGTATTTTTCACTAAGGATTGTTGGATGTTCAGCTCGCATTGGTTACAAATGCTTGATGTTTCTCACGCATGTCGCGTTGTGTGTATGGTGTTTTTGAAAAATGAAATATTGGTGTTGGTAACTGTGGTTTTCTTTTGGGGTTGAATGATTATTGAATTGGATGATTGTAGAAACTATATCCATTGTATCCTTATGATTGTTCGATTGTGTAAGCCTAATTTTGCACAGCATAGTCAATTAAAGTATGACTAGATCGAAGAAATATTGTATTAAATCAATCGCTCGGCATGATGGTTGATTTATTGCAGTGACTGTGTGTTTTTTTTGGTTAAGTGGAAATGTTGCATCATAGTGTTTTGGTGACTGCGCACTGTGTATGATATGGATAGCTTGGGTTTGCATAGGGTTTTGAGCATGTTGTTTTGCAAGCCCGATAATTTATTGAGACATGATTGTTGTCGATACCTCGTCGCATTGGATGGGTGACCCAACATTTTAGAGTCACATTAAATTGGGCTTGCATAGCGATGGAATTACACTTGCATGATTGAATTATTCGGTGCATAGCTTGTGTTGGAATGGTGGTTGTTGTCTGTTTAATTGACAATTTGGATTTTGCAATTTAATCTGGATTATTTGGTTACTACCTATGTATGTTTAATGAATCTCATTACATTTAAATGATAGGCCCGGTTGCAGTTATCGTGACTTCATTGTTAATTTAAAAACGTGACTTTTGAGTATAGTTATGGATTGAAGAAATGCATGGGCAGTGGTTGATTTTGATGGTTAACATAGTATAAGATGCAAAGTATATCAATAAAATGAACATAATCCCTTTACATAATGCATATTGTCTTGTAATGTCACTATATTGGATATTTGATTATAGACAATAAACTAGTTAAATACACAATAATTATTATTTGGTCACAATGATTGTTGGATGGTACATCTATTTTTTGCAGAATGTTTTATGGATCACTTAATTAATTTCATGAATAGTAATCTTCTTCTTCCCTTCCATTATTTCATTTTCCGCTAATTACAAACCCCGTCACCTCCCATATTCATTTTTCCATTCCCTGTTCTGAGATTGATTACAGTCAAGAGAAATTTGGTGTTAAATAAGTCAAAAGTGGCAGTGTCTTGTGTGGATTACAGTGATGTTTTATTAGTTTTATTTGCAATTGATTATTATTGTCATTGATCAGTAACCATGTTTGTTTCCCCCTCATTACACCATGTTTCACTCAATACAAACCCCGCACATATTCCATAACCCTTTTCACCCCCTGCTCATTGATTAACAGTAAAACAATTTGTATGGAATGGATTGCATGAGTCTGATGCATTGTTGAACCATATCTATTTCATATTTTTAAAGAGTTGTCATGTATGGTTATTTAAAAGACTATTTTCTAATCAATCACGCATGCAAGATCAATTTTTTCAGTCGAGGTAGCCATGGCCGAGGAAATAGAGGTAGAGGTAACTGGAACCAAGGCCCAAGAAGGCCCAGGTTCTCCATACATTTTGACGTTGATTCACAAGATCTTGGCCAATTGTTTCATGTTAGATTCTTCAATTGGATTGGGTAGGGAATAGTCCAACATAGGATTGAAAGGCCTCCTTTCCAAGCCCCGCAAGCCCCCGATGTCCTTGTACCTCTTCATGTTTCATTACAACCTGAGGTTCCTGAAAATTATGGATGGCAGGAGATTGTCCACCCAACAGTCTCCCAACATCGTGGCTGGCCCAACTTGTCATTGCCCGATCCTTCGCCTATTAACCCCATTGCCCAAGTTTCCCTTGACCACTTGCCAGTGAAATCCTCCCATGCTAGAAATATATTGAAAATTGGGGTCCACCATGCCCTTGATAAAGGAAAATCCATTGTTTCCCCTTCCTCACCATCCAATGGCTCTGACAAATCTGTGTCATCCTGGATGCATTTGAGGGATGATTGTTCCCACCTGATCTGTGAGATTAGGCATAAAGGCTCTGCACATCCAAAGGAAAATTCAGGAAAATCAAGAGGTGACAACAGCAATCAAGGAAGGGTTGCATCGAAGACTAGGAAATATGGATTTTGAGTTTTTATTTTATCTATTTTTTTATGACAGATGACTTCAGGGATATTTGGACAACATGTTTTATTTTGTATATATGAGTATTATTTTTGAAATAATTTCAAATTTCATGAGCTAAAATTGCCAAAAGTGAATATGTTGATGGGAGACACAAGGAGATGTGTTTTGCTTAAATAATGGTAATGTTATGATTGTTATGATTGTTATGAATTGATGGGAGTCACAAGGGGTCCCAACTACTAGTTATTATCTATTTATGACCCTTATTATAATTATTACTCTTCCCCCTAACTAAATTTAGTTGAGTATTTTAATTAACTTAATTAATGAGTTGGTTCAACTACTTCAACCAATTCTAATTTGTTAAAAGCAAAAGGAAAGGGAGGAACAAGAGGAGGATAGAAGCAGAAGCATGCTAAGGTTTGTTTTTTGAGTTTATGTTGAGATAATTTAGTTTTCATTCATTCATTATTAATCACAAGCCTAATTCTCTTTTATGATAGTAAGGTCTTATTGTAGACAACAATATTTAGGGATGAATCACATCATTCAGACACTTTCTTTTCAGAGGTGTTGATCTTTCTTTGATAGTCAGTGTAGACTTGTCTGCTTGTGAATTAATTTTCATGATTGACAAAGGCTATTGTGTAGAATTGAGTGGGCAACAATCTATGGCAAGTTGATCCAACTTTTAGAGTTTAGTTTTGGTTTTATGTCAGAGGTCCTTTTGTATGGTCCATTGAGGATGTCTAAGTTTGACTTTGGTCCAAAGTTTCTGCATGAGATTTTGTAAAGAAAATGACTCTTTGGTGAATTGGAATGAAATAAATGATTTATTTATGTCTCATCTGTCTTGATTATCATCTTGGTGACTTTTATTCTATCTTTACATTTATTTCAGCAACTGATATGTTCAGAAAATTAAATAAAACATGAATTTCCACCAAGCTTTTTGTTGATAAAAGAGTATCCTAAGCACTTGTAATTAATACTTGTGAGTTAGGATGTTATTTTTGTTGGCTATAAACATAGGGTGATATTACCGTCTATTTTTCTTTAGCCAAGAAGAATCTGAAAATGCTTGAGTAATATCATTTCATATCTTTCCCTCAACATTTATTTGGCAACCATACTGGGAAAATCCTTGACATCTCTCCGGTTAAATTTTATATTTGATTTTTCATCGATACATCTTTATTTTCTGAAATTGATTCTTTGACTGTTTTACTATTAATGATTGTTCATGTTGCAAGGCAGCCCAATCTTGAGCTCGGTCTCCAAGACCAGACCAACATTTCTTTGAACTTGTTTCATACTATTTTAGACACTACCAGGACTCATGTTGAGCTTAACCGTTCTTGGGCAACAATTGAGCGATATATTAGTGTTCAATAACAATTGGAAGCTAGACGTAGGCAACCCATAAATCAGTAGTAACCTTTTGTTTCTTCAGTTTTGGCCTTTATTTCATGTCCTTAGATTCTCAGGATTCTAGAAGAAGAAGAGGCTTGTCACCTGAAATCAATCCTATTGCAGAAATAGAAATAATAAATGTAGTGTTATCTATTCAACAAAGTTATCTAAGGAGGACTTTATCTTATTCATCCAGCTTGCCTTTCTTTCCCTCACCTATCACCCACAAGATGGTATCTAGTGGAGGCTTTGGTGGCACTGGAAGTGATTCATATTCTCAATCTTCATCATCATCAGTGATTGGTATCTTGTACAGCCACCATGTCCCTATCCAATCTACCACAAACCCCACTAAATTCATTAAAAATTATGGGCCTTTTCAGTTCAAAGAAGATTCCATAACCACATCATTGTATGTGTTCTCTCCTCTTAACCTAGCACTTGCTACTCCCCCTCTTCCGAAGTTTAAAGAGAACTTGCCTAAGTTTTCAAGAAATAAAAATGTTCGTACAAATGAACACCTGGTGGAATTTTCTAATGATTTTCATAATAGAGGGGCCAACGACAACGATACTTGCATGCACCTATTCATCAACTCCTTGGAAGGAAAGGTTGTGGCTGCCTTCTTTGACCTTCCTCCTAAGATTCTGTCTACTTGGGAAGAGTTGATTTATTGGTTCAGATCCACTTATGGAAAATCTAAAATCCTAGCCGAGAAGTTAAGGGAATACAATAATGTTACCTACAAGGAGGGTGATACCATCAAGTCTTTCAACTTGTGTTTCACCAAGTTATACAATCAAATCCCTGAACTTATCCGCCCTCATAACCAAGCCGCTTTCATGCATTTCTACAATGAATTTCCTTCCCCCTGCCGTCATAGGCTTGAGGAAAAGGCCATTGATAATCTCAGTTATGCTCTACATAGTTTCTCAAAGTATGAAGAACATATTGAAAGAACTGGTCTTCCCCAGGGAGAATCAGTTAGACAGACATACATGTATGCCCTCTTGCAGCTAGTACAAGATATGAACAATCATATGTTATCATTTGAGAGAAAGGGTACTATCTCCCCTCTCACCCTTGGAGCTTCATCCTCTTCTGTACCCCTTTTAGAAATCCGGTTGAAAACAATTTTCACCCTAAAGATATCCTGGCTCAGAGTTGGTGTAACTTTTGCGAGGAACACCATGAAGAAACCACATGTGAGGTAAAGAAGAATGTCAGAGATAAGATCTTTGGTAAAAGACCAGAAGCTACTATCATTGTCCTAGATTTTGTAGATCCATAATATTTCATGGTCATCAATACTAGAAACAAAGCTTATGCCCCCAAAGGCAAATTTGACCCTCCTCACAGTTCTTATAGCCCAAGTTCATCTTCAACCGTTGCTACGCTCCAGGTTCCTAAAGTTCCTGAGAGTCAAGGAATCACTCCCCCTCTCCCCTCTTCCAAATACAATATCTTGAATCAATTGGCCAACATCAAAGCAGATGCAACCCTCCTAGACATGGTTGTCATCCCTGAACAATAGATGCATCTGAAACAATTCATGGAAGGAAAATATTCTATTGTAGCCAAACTTTCTGAAGATTCATGCAAAGAGAATTCTTCTGTAAATAAAGTAGGTGTACACAACTTTAGATACCCTGTAAAAAATCCCCCTTTTTATTTATTTATGTAAAGATCATGGATAAGATTGCCCATTGTTGCCTCATCAATGGTGGTTCAGGACCAAGTGTGATGTCGAAGATTATTATGGAAGATCTAGGCTTGTATTATACAAATGAAAAAGCTAGAAGCATGCTCTCCTATAATAGTCTAAAACAAACAACCATAGGAGAGATTAAGGATGTAACCCTGGTTTTATGTACTCATCCTGAGATAAGCACAACCCTCAAAATTCAGGTAATTGATATGCCTATAAGAAACTACTCAATTATCTTAGGGAGATATTGGCAAGCCTTAACAGGTGGATACCTCTCGCTCGACAAGACACATTTATCCGTTCCTCGAAATGGAAATAATATTATAGTCCTTAGAGAGGGAAGAATTTCACCCTACATAGAGAATTTTTCGCAATCTAGCATAAACTATATCGAAGAAGACCTAGGAGTGTATTCCATCTTTGCTAAAGAGGATAATATTCCTTTGGAAAAAATTGATTTAGATGATGATATATGGCATATGCACTTTGATGGTTCATGCTCTAGTGAAGTTAATGGGGTTGTTATTATCTTGGTTTCCCCTGCAGGAAAAATTCATAATTTGTCATACAGGTTGGAGTTTGCTTGTACAAACAATGTCGCTGAATTTGAAGCTTTATTATTAGGCATTGAGAACGCCCTTAATATTGGTTGTAGTCACCTTTCAGTTTTCATAAGTTCCAAGCTTGTTGTGAACCTGATACATAATATATGCTCTCCTAGAAACAAGCTGATGGAACGATACTCCCAAACTGTTTGGGCACTTGTCTTGAACATTCTATCTTTCAACATCACTCATGTTAAGAAGGCGTTAAATTCAATGGTTGATTGGTTAGCTGTCTTTGCATCCTATCCTAATCAACAAATTTTGCCTCACAGTCCTGATTGTGCTTTTCAATATCTACATCGTCCATATATTCCTGAAAATGAAGGATCTTGGAAGGTCGTCCCTAATGATGGGAGCATTTGTGATGTCGTTCAAAATGAACCTCTTAAGCCCGAGGATATTATATCTGTAGAAAATAATAAGATTCTTGAGGGATTGACTCCTCTTGAGAGTTCGTTTTCATTGAGTGTTGTAGGCAATAAAGAAAAACAAAAAGAACAGGAGTTACGAAAAGAGGTGATTGAAACCATCCTCCTAAACATTAGGACATCTAAACCTTCAACGATTGTTAAAATAAATGTCCAATGTTCTGATAAAGAAGAGATGGGGTCCACCGGGCTACTTGGTGAACCCCAAAAGGTTTTTCCTTGGTCTTATGAGGATCTTCATGGTTTTGATCCTGGTCTTGTTCAACATATTATGAAACTAGCTAGGCAAAAACAAGGACTTGTTAGCTCTACACTAGAAGCACCCTTTCGAAGGGAATTGAGAGATTTCTTAAGGGATGGAATGTTTTTTTCAGCCCACTCTGAATGGGTTTCAATTGGGGAATTGGCCTCGAGGACCAATGATAATATCAGAACTTGTATTAGTCTTCAAACTTTCAGGCAAGCGATTATGAGAAATCCCTTCCCCCCTCTCAATATGGAATTTTTTTTGCAACAAGTGGTAGAATCACAGTTAAGGCCCTTACTTGGCATTTTTATCAAATTCAAAGGGGAAAATGTTCACAAAACCACTTTCATTACTAATTGTGATACCATGCCTTACAAATGTCATCTTTCTAGCTTACTTGACATAGGTACTGCTTTTAAAAAAACTGTGCACATGACTCTCGATGAATTGGTCACTCACCATATCTATCTTGATGATATAATTGTGTGTGTTAAGGGACTGATGATTACATCATATTTCCGAGTGATCAGTCCTTTCCAAATTTCTTTTTTCTTGGATACTAACTCTTATATCTTAAAACATTTACAGGAGCAGTTGTTTCCCTACAACGCTAATATCCTCGCTTGAAATAGGAACCAACCTAAAAAGTTCTACTGCTATCTAGATTTTTCTGTATATTAGTAGCTCAAATATACTTTCATTTTTGTGCTTCTATTTCTGTTTTTCTTCATCTTTCTGAGTTAAAAAAATTTCTTGTCGTCTTCTTCATTTATGACTTTTATTGTCATTGTTTTAGTTTCTGCAACTTAACTTTCTTCATGATTTTGTTTCCTATTATCTTTGGTTAATTTGGTCAAATAGAACGATGGATCAATTCTGCCATAGTGACACTCCTGCGAAGCATTGTTAGTCAATAAAAATCAAGCTTACACAATTGTTATGATGTATCCTCTGAAGAGCCCTTGAAATTTTTACATATTTCCACTGTTGTCTTATAAGGAATTGGTTATTTCCTGCTTCTTCTTTCCATTTCTTCATCCATTAAGATCTTAAGAGAAAGTCTATAAGTTTTCCTCCTTGAAATTTAAGAGCATATTCCAGTTGAATGATTATGCATACAGTGGTAAAAATCCCTCATACTTAAAACTTTTCATGAATTATTCCCAAATTCCCGATCATCTTTCCATTAAATCCGCTCACTTCCCCCTATTGCATAATTATTCTGGTTACGTATTCTAAAATTGTTGTTCTTGGTCTGCGAAGCCATGAGTTCTACATTCTAAATCTGTTGGAAACAAATTTTCCTGTGGAGTCACCAGTTTGTTGACGATTAAAATCGTCAATGAAGTTTCGCCCGCAAAGTGTTTCTAAAGCCTATTATTATAAAAAATAAATAATACTAGTATGTGGGACCCCCTTGAACTATTGAAGATTAGATCCACTCATTTTGATGTTGTGATGATGTGCGACACAACTTACATGGTTGATGAGATCTTGTTGTTATTGGTTGTGATTTTAGCTTATGAAGTATTTATTCCTTATGTTACTACAACCTATGTTATTCATTAATATCATTGATATCTGCTCTTATCGCACCTGCACAACAAACATGTTAGTGAAATTACATGAAGGGAAGTTTTGAGAAAGGAAAAAATACTATAACAAATGCAAGGAAAAGGGATCTAATTCTACAATTTTACTATACTACATGGAAACAATTGGAAGGAAATGAGAAACAATTGCAAAGGGGACAAATTTAAAGCTATCCTATATACTATACTACATGCATAAAAGACTTAACAATTATTGTTAAATCCTAGCTAGAAAGTAAATGGTTATGCAATTGTGATTGAGTTATATGGTTAATATGCATATGGTATGAAATGTTGGTGGCACATTTGGAAAGGTAATAGTGCTAATGGTTATGCGAATTTTTGAATTATATGGAACTTGGTTGAATTATGTTATGGCATAAGTTAGAAAGGTGATATGGCCACGTTGTTGGTTTTAATGGGTGATGGTTTCGATACCTAGGTTGATTGATGGTGTTAATGGAGAAATCGTTGTCATGTAATGATGAATTAATGCATTGTGGGTGGAGGTGACATGCATTTACTGCACGTCACCTTTACTCCTCTTGTTAGCTGCCACCCTAGTCGGGATATTGTTCGATCTTGTTGTTGTGGTTATGCTCTAAATTCTTAGCAGAGAGGAACCGCTCAACCAACTCATGTTTTAAGGAATTTGATTATAGGTATGTTCTTTTTTTTTCCATTCGTGACTCTGCTATGGTTATGAAATGATTACTGGCTCAGGTGTATTGGTTTGTGTTTTCCTAAGTGTTGCAACTATGTGAAATTGTGTTCTTGGAATGAAGAGTGGATGGTTCTTCCTGCAATGATATTGAATTCGTAGAAGTTATTGGTCATCCTGGGTGGTATCTCTTTGTTATCATTGCTAGTTTTAGTGGAGGGTTTTGGGTTTGGTCTTGGGTGGATAGCTATCTTCACGCATTGTCACTAAATCCAGTTTTTGGGCTTTTATGGGTTTAATGGTTTAAGGCATTCTGCGTCACTATGTCTTTTTCATTTAGGCATTGGTTGATTTCACAACTAAGGGTCACGAAATGGGTTTTCCTGTTCTTAATCGGCCCAATCTTCACCTCTGTACTGTGGTTTTTTGAGCGAAGAGCATGAGGGTTATACTTTGTGTGCATTAAATAGAATTTCTAGGCCAGATTAGAGACCTACTTCCGGATATGGCCCACTATAATTGATTTGTACATGTCCACGAATGAGTCGTGGTTCTTTCTATGTATGCACCGTTGGCCTTAGAGTTTTCACCATTACAAGGGGTGGCTCTGCTCTCCTTGTGTTGGCTACGGAACAAACCTTAGCCATCTAGTCTAAAGATTGATAGAGAATACCAGCCTTGCATGTTGGGTTTATGACTTGGTTATTGTCGGATGGTTGTATAATTTTTGACTAATTTGAGCATAGGCTCACCCAATTGGTCGTGTGACAGTCGTGTTGGTTGGTATATAGTCATTGCTTCTGTTATAACAGTGGTAAACCCTACATTGCCAATTTCACTTTCATATTACGCAGTCACTCTCCTTATGATTAATAACTCAGTATTGTTTAATGGAGAGGGTCGTTGCCCTGATTCAAATTGGTGCATGGGTATGTGTGGTTGTCATAGCTTGTTAGGTCAATTGATTTTATGACGGTGATAAATTGGTTGGTTGATACACAGTCACTAGTATTTTGCACTAAGGATTGTTGGATGTTTAGCTGCCATTATTTACAAATGCTTGATGTTTCTCATGCATGTCGTGTTGTGTGTATGGTGTTTTTGCAAAATGAAATATTGGTCCTGGTAACTATGGTTTTCTTTTGGGGTCAAATGATTATTGAACTGGATGACCGTAGAAACTATATCCACTGTATCCTTATGATTGTTAGATTTTGTAAGCCTGAGTTTGCATAGCATAGTCAATTTAAGTATGACTAGATCAAAGAAATATTGTATTAAAACGATGGCTCGGCATGATGGTTGAGTTATTGCAGTGACTATGTTTTTGTTTTGGTTAAGTGGAAATGTTGCATCGTACTGTTTTGGTGACTGCACATTGTGTATGATATGGATAGCTTGGGTTTTCATAGGGTTTTAAGCATATTTTTTTGCAAGCCCGATCATTTGTTGAGACAGGCTTGTTGTCGATGCCTCTTCACGTTGGATGGGTGACCCAGATTTTTAGCGTCACATTAAATTGGGCTTGCACAATGATGGAATTACACTTGCATGATTGAATTATTCGGCGCATAGCTTGTGTTGGAATGGTGGTTGTTGTCTGTTTAATTGACAATTCGGATTTTGCAATTTAATTCGGATTATTTGGTTACTGCCTATGTGTGTTTAACGAATATCATTGCATTTAATTGATAGGCCCCATTGCAGTGATAGTGACTTCATTGTTAATTTGAAAACATGACTTTTGAGTATAATTGTGGATTGAAGAAATGCATGGGCAGTGGTTGATTTTGATGGTTAACAGAGTATAAGATGAAAAGTATATAAATAAAAGGAACAAAATCCATTTACATAATGCATATTGTCTTGTAATGGCATTGTATTGGATATTTGATTATGGACAATAAACTAGTTTAATACACAGTAATTATTATTTCCTCACAATGATTGTTGGTTGGTGCATCTATTTTTTTACAGAATGTTATATGGATCACTTAATTAATTTCATGAACAGTAATCTTCTTCTTCCCTTCCATTATTTCATTTTCTGCTAATTATAAACCTAGTCACCTCCCATATTCACTTTTCCACTCCCTGTTCTGAGATTGATTACAGTCAAGAGAATAGAGAATTTCAGTGTTAAAGAAGTCAAAAGTGGCAGTGTCTTGCATGGATTACAGTGATGTTTTATTGGTTTGATTTGCATTTTATTGTTGTTGTCATTGAGTAGTAACCATGTTCTTTTCCCCCTCATTGCACCATGTTTTTCTCAATACAAATCCCTCACATATCCCAGAACCCTTTTCACCCCCTACTCATTGATTAACAGTAAAAAAAATTGTATGGATTGGATTGCATGAGTGTGATACATTGTTGAGCCAAATCTATCTCATATTTTTAAAGAGTTGTCATGTATGGTTATTTAAAATACTATTCGCTAATCAATCACGCATGCATGATGAGTTTTTTCAGTCGAGGTAGCCATGGCCGAGGAAACATAGGTAGAGGTAACTGGAACCAAGGCCCAAGAAGGCCCAGGTTCTCCATACATTTTGACGTTGATTCACAAGAGCTTGGCCAATTGTTTCATGTCGGATTCTTCAATTGGATTGGGAAGGGAATAGTCCAGTATAGGCATGAAAGGTCTCCTTTCCAAACCCTGCAAGCCCCTGGTATCCCCGTACCTCCTCATGTCTCATTACAACCCGAGGTTCCTGAAAATGATGGATGGTAGGAGATTTCCCACCCGACAGTCTCCCAACATCGTGGCTGGCCCAACATGTTCTTGCCTTCTCCTCCACCTATTAACCCCATTGTCAAAGTTTCCCCTGACCACTCGCCAGTGCAATCCTCCCATGCTAGCAAGAGATTAAAAACTGAGGCCCATCATGCCCTTCATAAAGGAAAATCCACTACTGCCCCTTCCTCACCATCCAATGTCTCTGACAAATCTGTGTCTTCCCGGATGCATTTGAGGGACGATTGTTCCCACGTGATCAATGAGATTATTCCTAAAGGCTCTGCACAGCCAAAGGAAAATTCAGGAAAATCAAGAGGTAACAACAGCGATCAAGGAAGGGTTGCATCGTAGATTGGGAAATATGGATTTTGAGTTTTTATTTTATCTATTGTTTTATGACAGTTGACTTCAGGGATATTTGGACAACATGTTTTATTTTGGATATATGAGTATTATTTTTGAAATAATTTCAAATTTCATGAGCTAAAATTTCCAAAAGTGAATATGTTGATGGGAGACACAAGGAGGTGTCTTTTGCTTAACTAATGTTTATGTTATGATTGTTATGAACTTATGGGAGACACAAGGAGGTGTATTTTGCTTAACTAATGTTTATGTTATGATGGTTATGAACTTATGGGAGTCACAAGGGCTCCCACCTACTAGTTATTATCTATTTATGACCCTTATTATAATTATTAATCTTCCCCCTAACTAAAGTTAGTTGAGTCTTTTAATTAACTTAACTAATGAGTTGGTTCAACTACTTCAACCAATTCTAATTTGTTAAAAGAAAAAGGAAAGGGAGGAACAAGAGGAGGATAGAAGCAGAAGCATGCTAAGGTTTTATCTTTGAGTTTATGTTGAGATAATTTAGTTTTCATTCATTCATTATTCATCACAAGCCTAATTCTATTTTATGATAGCAGGGTCTTATTGTAGACAACAATATTTAGGGATGAATCACATCATTCAGAAAATTTCTTTTCATGGGTGTTGATCTATCTTTGATAGTCTGTGTAGACGTGTCTTCTTGTGAATTAATTTTCATGACTGACAAAGGATATTGTGTAGAGTCGAGTGGGAAGAAATCTGTGGCAAGATGATCCATCTTTTAGAGTTCAGTTTTTGTTCTCTGTCAGAGTTCCTTTTGTATCTTCGATCCGAGATGTATAAGTTTGACTTTGGTCCAAAGCTTCTGCATGAGATTTTGTAAAGAAAATAACTCTTTGGTGAATTTGAATGAAATAAAGGAATTCTTTATGTCTCATCTGTCTTGATTATCATCTTGGCGACTTTTCTTCTATCTTTACATTTATTTCAGCAACTGATATGTTTAGAAAATTACATAAAAAGTGAATTTCCAGCAAGCTTTTTGTTGATAAAAGACTATCCTAAGCACTTGTAATTAATACGTGTGAGTTAGGATGTTATTTTTGTTGGCTATAAACATAGGGTGATATTCTCATCTATTTTTCTTTAGCCAAGTAGAATCTGAAAATGCTTGAGTAAGATCATTTCATATCTTTCCCTCAACAGTAGTGTATGATGGATCCGTAGAGATATGAAATGGGAGGGACTGATCAAGCCCTCTTAAAATAGGAGCCTCAAACACCTTGTATTTCAGTTCTTCAATTGCATGTTGACAACTTTTTGTTCGCAAAACCTTAGAGTATTTTTTAAGAAAAGAAAACAATGGACGAGCAATTCATGAGAAATTTTAAATAAAGCGATGATAATAACAAACATATCCTAAGAAAATTCATACTTGTTTTTGCGAATGTGGATTCAGGAAGTTTAATATTACCTTGATTTTCGTCGGATCCACTTGGATGCCTTTAGCTAAGATGTGGTACCCTAATATGATTCCATCAATTAACATCATTGCTCATTTCTCATTGTTGAGTAAAATATTTGATTCTTTACACCTTATCAATGTTTTCTCTAAATTTTCCAATTCCTTATCAAATTCATTTCTATATGCCATGAACTCGTCCATATATATTTCCACACAATCATGGATTATATCAGAAAATATACCAATTACGCCTCTTTGAAAGGTGGCAGGGACATTATATAACCCGAATGGTAGAACGAAATAGGAAAATATCCCCCGTGGATAGATAAATTTTGTTTTGTCTTTATCCTCAGGAACGATCTGGATCTGGTTATACCCATTGAATCCATCGAGGAGAGAAAAATATTTCTTACATGCTAAAGTATCCACGACCTAGTTAAATAATGGAAGTGGGAAACGGTCCTTGTGTGTTGCTTTGTTGAGTTCTTGATAGTCCAGAAAAATCCTCCATTTACCATTCTTCTTTGGCACCATGATGAGAGGGGAGACCCTTTGGCTATAAGAAATTGGATAGATAAAGTTGGTTGCGAGTAATTTTTGTAGTTATTCCTTAACTATGTTCTTTAGTGTCATATTCATCCTGCATTGGGGCTAGAAGATGGATCTAAATCCTTATTTAATGTATATATGGTCTGTGCATAGGTCAGGATGGATCCCCTTCATGTTAGAGTAATCCCAAGTGAAGGCAGCATTGTGCTTTTGTATCACTTTGACGAGTCGCTCTTTTTGTTGTCCATTCAGTCCCCGATTGATGTTCAAGGTTTTACCTAGTATGATTTCTATGGTTTATGTGGTGTACCCTTGATCTTTTTCAGGTGGGGGCTTGTGTTCTACAAGTGATATGATTATTGAGGAAATATAATCATGTGTTTCTTGATGCATAACATGCTCAAGAAGACATGAGTTAGTTGAATAAGATGTTATTAAATCATTTATTTCATCTTCCTTTGTTTTCTCTATGATGGCTAAGTACTTATCTATAGAGAGCACTTGATGAGCTTCTCCTTCTTCATCACTATCTTCTTCGTCAACCTAGAGTGGTGCTTCAAAAACTATGTTGGGTTTGCCAAGAGGATACAAGGTTAATTTTTTTCTAGAGGTGCCATGGGAAATTGTCATGTTATCTGACCTACAACAGATGTAAGCATCAACAATGGCTAACCAAGGCCTTCCCGGGATTAAAGGATATCCCCCTAGAGAGGTTTTGGGTTGTAGGATCATAAATTCGACAAGATATTCCCATGAATCTATGGAGATCATTATGTCTTCTAGGATGCCCTCTGGTTTGATAGTTGATTTGTCAGCAAGATGGAGTATGGTTGGGGTTTCCCTAAGGCTGGTGAGTCCTAAGGTTTCCATGGTCTCATGTGTTATAACATTAATGGAAACACCAAGGTCGATTAATTTGTTACTAATTAGTGTATTATTGATCTACACATTAAATATCGGGCTACCAGTGTTAGAATATTTGGTCGTGAGAATTCCCCCCATCATTAAGTATGACAATTTACCCATAACATGGACAATTTGGGGATCCTTCCTTTTTATACGATTTCCTAAACAAATTTCCTGTATCGTTTTTTAATAGATGGGTACACCTTTGATGGCTTGGAACAATGATATTTTAACACACACATTCTTGAGTTCCCCCAAGAAGTCAAACTCATACTGAGTACGAGGTTTCTCTAGGTTTAATCTTTCTGGATAGGGTGGGTTTTGAAGTTTAGGGTGGGCATGATCAACTTTCAAAGTTTCATTAGATTATTCCTATTATGGTTCTTCATTCTAGACACCCTCATTTAAATCTTCAATATGAAATAGGAGGTTGGTTCTTGGTTAATATCTTCCCAAATAAAAGATGGATATCATGGTAGTCTAGGGACGATATGGAATAGGTGGGATAGGTGGAAAGTTTGACATCTTGTGATAGTTAGGTTGGCCTCCTGTTATTAGGGTTAGGGGTGGGTTGTGTAGGTAATTGTGTTCTAGGAGGGGTTGATTTGGTTGCCTACATTTGGGGAGGGGGAACAAGTTGCATGGGTGGCTATGCTATGGCATCTTGAGGGCCTCTTAAAGTGTGATTTCTCCACCCATGTTGCCATAACTGGCTTTGAGGAGGAGGAGCCACCCATTGTTGTGTTGGTAAACACCATGGCTAAGAAGTATACTGCATTGAAGGGTTAGTCCAACATGAATTAAAATACGGAGATTGGTCTTGAACCATACCTTAAGGTGTGGGTTTCCATGGTCATTTCTGAGAGACAAAGCACAACTTCTCTAGTTCCTCATATTTTTGATAGATAACTTTTAGTCCTGGTAGGGATGGATAGTTGTAAGTAGCATGGTCCTCACTGGATATTCCACAAACCTCAATTTGGTCCAATGGACACTCCTTCCATGAGTGCTTTGTTCTTCATTTTAGGCAAAAGATAGCCAAATCTCATTCTTCATCTTCTTTATTCTTCTTCATTTGCAGTGTATCCAATTGGGACCTCAAAGAACTAAGAATATCATTCTTGAAGTCCTCTAACATATTCATGATCTCTACTCTTGTAACTCCACTTCTAGTATTATGTTCAGTCCTTGTTAATATATCTCTTGGTCCTTTTCCTATTTTTGAAGTACCTCTGGAGTACTTGCGACAAATTTCCAGGATGACATCATAATATTGTTGGGAAACATATCCTCTTCCCAGGAGGTTGAGAAGTTCAATGAAATCATCTTGGATTCCTCTCAAGAATAAGACATGTCGTATCTCAGGAGCCAAATATCCTTTCCTTTCCCTCTGTAAATTATACTTGAATATTTCGACGTAATACTCAAGGATTTCATATTGATGTTGTTTCATTATGAGGACTTCCTCCCTCCTTTCCTTATCCTTAAAATAATCGTGGTAATTTTCCAAGAACTTTTGCATCATCTGGTCCCATGTGCAGATCTTGTCCTTACCAAATCCCATGAACCAGCATAGTGAAACATTCTTCAATGTGGCAAGGAAAATTTCTAATTTTTGGGCATCCGATACATAATAATAACTTCTACCAAGTATGTTGAATTCAAAGAAGAATGTGTCAGGATCTTCTTTAGATATACCATGAAAATTTGGCAAGGCTAAATGAGGGATATTATTCATTTTGGTCTCCTCATTTGATCCTCTAATTGGAAATCTAAATGCAGAGGTTTCTTCCTTGATAGTTTCATGTGACATCTCCCTCTAAGGGTTGTCTCATGCTTCTAAATTAGATTCTTTAGGAAGGATCAAATCCCTGGAGTGGTTTTGTTCACTGACCAAATCTTCTGAAGGTGGAACCTCTATGTGCATAGAACCCTGTACCATCTCAGATTCTTGAGTGGAGGCCTCGGGTCTCTTTTTGGAAAGAAAATTTGTTGTAGGTAAAAAGTAGTTCGACTGACTGTGCTCCTTTCCCTATTGAGAGTGACCGGCACTATTAACTTTACAAGGATTTTTGGATGAACTAATGAATCTACCTTGGTTAAAAAAATTAGAAAACAATTCTACAAATTGTTGAAAAGAAATTATATCTGTCAATCTAATGTAATGAACATTCAAATGACAAAAAAAGAAAAACTATACTTTTGACAGATCCCTGACAACGACGCCTAATTGATTTAGTAAGAAACTAAAGAGTTGTGCATTTAATTATCAATCCAAGTTCATATTGAACTTACAAACTGTCATGCACCCTATATGAAAGTATAATGTTGTATTTTCCAATGAGTTGTAGTACTTTAAAAGAATGTCACAAGGAAAGATATCAAGATGCATTAGCAGGTAACCAAATTAAACTATAAAAAATCCATATTTGTAGGAATGAAAACACATGTTTGGAGAAAAGAAAATGACACACATGTAGAAAAGTAAATCACTCTTGCAAGAAAGTAAATCACACTTGCAGGAAAAAGTAAAGGTGACGTGTTCAAGTATTAAGGTGATCTTGATTATTGTGACAACTATGTTATGGATCATGTACTAAGACGTAGAAAACCTCAAGCTATAGGAATCAAATCACATAGTGCTCATAAACAAAGTAAATAAACTAAATCAAACTGCAAAGTACACGATTGCTAATTAGAAAGATAGATGCAGATTTGCAGTAGCCAAAGCTGCAACAACGAGAGTTGCAACAGCTAGAGTTGCAGCAAAAAGAGTCACAACAATATGAGTTACACCAACACAAGTTGCAGCAACTGGAATCGCAACAAGGGAGATATTAAAGTCACAACAAATTTTAAATAGAGGAATTGTTGGAAATAAATGAAAATGAATAAGAGATGCTACAACTACACATTAACCAATCAAAAGAGAAGGCTCTGCAATGTCAGCATGGAGTGGCTCAATAGAGTTGCAGCAACAATAAAATGATAGAGTTGCAGAAACAATAAAATGATAGAGTTTCAACACGATGTTAATAGAGTATTTTTTGGAAATATATATAAGATACTACTACTATTCACTTATTCATAAAAAATCACTACCCCGTAGTGTTAGCATTGAGTTACAAAAATCAGCAAGATGTTAATAGAGGAATTGCTGGAAATAAATGAAAATATTGGAAAGATGCTACAACTATTCACTCATCAATGAGAAAATGATTCCCTGCAACGTTAGTTTTGAGCTACATCAATCTAGAGTTGCAGCAATGAAAATCACTAGAGTTGCAAGAAGATGTTAATAGAGGAATTGTTGGAAATAAATGAAATGATAAAAATAAATGCTACAACTAATTCTATAAAATACAAATAGTACTGAGATAAGGAGGGGGCCCTACCTCCTTAGACAAGGTAATGTTATAAGAATGTAGTAGGATGCTTAAATACTAAACATGCCATTAATTGGACAAGAATGAAACATAACTTATATTAAACAGAAATGTGCAGAGCAATACAATTCTATTCATAGATTTTCTTATGATTTTTCTTCGTCCCTTGGCTTAGAGAGAGCATGGGTATTTATACAAAATGGTTTCTTCCTAAATTAACTAAAAAAATCGATGGAAAACCATGAGAATTGGGTTGTCTCATCTTGTTACAATTTTCTCTCCAAGGATGGCAAAAATCAGGTGCGTGCCTACTAAATCGACCATGGAAAGAGGTGGTTGAGTTGTCCATTCCATTTTGGCATATGTTTTATCTTGTCATGTTCTTGTGTGTTTTTTTCTTTGATTGGTCAATCCCTGGTGGTAGATGTGTGGATGACTATTGAGTTGTTACGAAAGACGTGGAGTTATAGCACCCGAATTAGAGTTGCAACAACGGTCTTGTAGTGAGAGTTGCATCACAACAAGAGTTGAAACACTAAGAGTTGTAGTAGTGGGAGTTGTAGCAACGACCAGAGTCGTAGCGCTGGAAGTTGCAATAACAAGAGTTTCAAAAATGACCAAAGTTGCAACAACTACACTTGAATAGGGATTGCATCTCTTGTGTTGGGAAGGTACATGTGCAACTTTGTTCCTATATACCATTGTAAGCACAAAAGGTGATAATCTCCTGAAAATACATAAGAATAAGTATTGAAATGGCATGTTGAGTGAGTGATTATACCTTGACAAAAAATACATCATTGTGGATGAAAATTGTATTAATATAGAAATGGAAATGGGAAAAAGGTGTACAAAAAGTATTGGACGGGTGCTACAAAGATGACAATTTGAGCTTCCATCATGAGGTATCAAGTCTCTGTCGTCGAGGCGTCATCTATAGTTGAGGTATCAGGTCTCTGCAGTCGATGATGTCTCTTCAGCCGATGTCTCTCTGCAATCCATCTATCCATTGCATCAACAAATGCTCTCATGCAAATTGTCGCATGTTCGCATGAGCATTCCTAGAAGGAAGCTTGCATGGAAAGATGGAGCAAGAATCTAAATCTATGTAGAGTTAAATCTAATGCCCAATGCCAACACTAAGTTGATTCCATTGTTGTTTGTCCTATGTAGTCTCTGCCTCTAATGACATTTCACTAGCTCATCCCTGAGTTGGTGTTTTTGTTTCTCATGTTGCTCCTCCTCCACCTCTACTAGTAGAGATCATGAGAAAACTAAAGACGATAAGGTTGAAGTTAGCAGTGAATGGGTCTAGGTTCAAAGCATCTCTAAGAAAAATACAAGTTGTTGTAAATAGAAATGAAACAAAAGGTAACAAGGTAATGTTTTATACCTGTATTGAGAGAAGGGCCACGTTGTAGTTTTTCACAATTTTTATGCCGAGTCCAAAGGCTTTGCACAGATTTCTCCAGTTATAGTCGTAGTTGGGGCCTTGTCAGTCCATCTAGCCACTTCAAGGTCATCTTCTTCTACTCCATAGCCTCATGTTGAGACCCTTTACCGGTGCTACTCCTGGAGGTAACGATTTATTCTACCTAGATTTAGATGTCTGTGTGGAAATACTCTCTGAGTTGCGCATCAATATCTAGGTTTTCTTTGATTGTTGTGCATTTGCAAGGGTGCTTAACTTAGTTTATTTTTCTTTAAAACACAACCACTTAATTTTCATTGAATATTATTAAAAGGATCAATGGAGAAGTACAAAAATATTACTGGTTATCGTTGTTATTATTATAGCTACCACCACTACTACTGATGTTGGTATATATTCTTGAAGAAGAGAAGACACCACCGCTACTACTGTTGCTGGTAGATATGAAACCATTGCTGCTACTGGTAGATATGTTTAGAGAAGAGAAGAGGGAAGGCAATATGCAAGATACCAGATATAATAAATATGCAGAACATAAATAAAATGCTAGAAATGGCAGAATAATAGTAATATATCCAGCATAATCTCCACAATAACACAGAAATGATATAAGAGCAACAACAGAAATAACACTTTGATTCAGAAAGCAATGTTCATAGGCCTCTTTGAGGGGGCAACCTCCAATCGAGCAGTGCTCTATTAAAATAATCTCCAAGCTAGGGTTTTCATACCCTCGACCCTTATTTATACTAAATATGTCTATCAAGAGAATCATCTAGAGGAAGATCCTTCTAGAAGTGGAAGATTCTATTAGGTCTTCTTACATCCGCCTTATTCTATTTTATTGAAAGGCCTTATTAATATTAACCTTTATTACATCTAAATATATTGATGTACCTATGTGCAGATTAGGACCCTAACATGTCCGCCCCCTTAAAAAAATCCTTGTCCACAAGGCTTGAGATGTGGAAACTGTTGCAGAATGGTAGTTGGTTCCCAAGTGGCATCTGTTGGAGTCATATCTTTCCACTGGACTAGCACTTCCTTGATGGTTCTCTGATGTAGGCGATGCTCACACTGGTCCAAAACTGCTTCTGGTTGTAGCCAAATGGATCCTTCTTTAGCTAACTCGGGAAGGTTGGTTTGAATTTGGCACCTAGTTCCAATCACCTTCTTTAAGCATGAAACATGAAAAACTGGATGTAGCTTCGACTGACTGGCCAGAGCTAACTGATATGCGATTTGTCCCACATGCTTGAGAACTATATAAGGACCGTAAAATTTGGACACTAGCTTCTGACAATGCTCGGCCTTGAGGGAAGTTTGCGTGTATGGTTGCAGTCACAGAAACACCTGATCCCCTTCTGCAAATTGACGTTCAGAGTGACCTTGATCTGCTTGTTGCTTCATGTGATTCTGCGCCATAACCAAGTTCTCTTTAAGGGTACGAAGAATATCCTCTTTAACTGTAAGTGTTTGGTCAACCGCCTGGACCTTCGAGGTACACGGTAAGTATGAGAGAACTGAAGGTGGCTTCTGTCCATATACCGCTTCAAAAGGAGTCATGCGAGTAGTTGTATGGTAGGAAGTGTTGTACCACCACTCGGATAGGGGTAGCCATTGAGCCCACTGATGTTGCTTTTTAGAGGCAAAACACCTCAGATATGTTTCCAAACACTTGTTGACAACTTCCATTTGACCATCAATTTGGGGATGATAAGTTGTGTTAAGACGCAATTGGGTGCCCTATAGCTTAAACAGTTCTTGCCAAAAATTGCTTGTGAAAGTTGGGTCACAATCAGAAACAATAGAGTGCAGCATGCCATGAAGCTTGAAGACCTGTTCCATGAAAAGTTGAGCCATCGTGGATGTAGTAAATGGGTGTTGAAGAGCATAGAAATGAGAATACTTGGAAAGGCGATCCACAACCACCATTATGACTGATTTATTCCCTGATGTGGGTAAGCCGGTAATAAAGTCCATAGAGATATCCTTCCAAATAGCAGGTGGAATCGGAAGCGGTTATAGGGTGCCCAGAGATTTGACTGTTTCTCTCTTGTTGCGTTGACACACCTCACATTCAGCGACAAAATTACGAATGTCCTGTTTCATACCATCCCAGAAAAAAGAACGTTTGACCTTGTCATATGTTTTGGTAAACCCTGAGTGCCCCGTTGTGGGTGTAGCATGAAGCTCAGAAAGTACTGTGGATTTAAGCTTTGATTGTTTACTTAAATTCAAACAGCCTTTGTATCGAAGCTCATCTTGGAGCCAAGAGTGCCCTAGGGGAGCCGGAGCCTTGGTCTGCAATTGCTGGATCAGATGTGAACTTTTGGGATCTTGAAGCCGTTCCTGGCGCACAACTTGGAGCCAATCAAGTACAATGAAGGAAAGGGAAAAAACGAATCCTTCTTCTTCATATTTTCAGGACAGTGCATCCGTCACTACATTGTTTTTTCCCTTCTTGTAAATGATCTCATAATCATAAACAAAGAGCTTAGTCACCCATTTTTGTTGCTCCTGGGAGGAAATGCGTTGTTCCAGAAATTACTTGAGGCTTTGATGGTCGATCTTAATTTGGAAGCGTTGCCCCAAGAGATAAGGGCGCCACAGATCAACGACATGCAGAATAGCCAACATTTCCTTTTCATAAATGGGTTTGCCCAGATTCCTTTCAAACAGTTTCTTGCTAGTGAAGGCCAAAGGTCGACCCTTTTTCATAAGGACAAAGTCGATTCCTTTCCCTGAGGCATCACATTCCAACACAAAGGTCTTTGTGAAATTAGGAAGGGCCAGAACCGGAGTGGTGCACATGGTCATCTTCAAGGTTTGAAAAGCTTGAGCAACGACTAGAGTCCAAGTGAAAGAGTTTTTTTTTAGGAGAGCAGTGAGAGGTGCTGCAATCTTTCTGTACTTCTTTACAAACTTGCGATAATACCCCGTTAAGCCCAGAAATCCACGTGAGATTTTGAGATTCTTTGGGTGTGGCCAGTATTTCATAGCTTCAATCTTTTTTGGATCCACCCTGACGCCATCCTTGCCAACCAGATGACCCAAGTATTCTACTTCTGAGGCACCAAAATCACATTTAGACTGTTTCAGGAAAAGTTGG
>JZKD02S1618729.1:142839-157914 GCA_000966675.3 Picea glauca
TTAGGTCTTCTTACATCCGCCTTATTCTATTTTATTGAAAGGCCTTATTAATATTGACCTTTATTACATCCAAATATATTGATCTACCTATGTGTGGGTTAGGACCCTAACACAATCCATGAATTGCAAGAGAAAGAGGAACAAATTCCTTGGCTAAAGGATTCAATTTCATGGAGATATCAACCAATTCTCTCATGTTTTTGTTCAATTCTTGCATTCCCTTTCCATTTTCCTAAATTTTTATTTCCAATTTTATCCTTGTGCAACATTTGTTATGAATTGTGTTGTGAATTGTTGCAAACTTTATTTGTAATTCTTGAACACGTGGTGATGAATTCTTGAACCTACACATAGTGATTAATGAAGCAGGATTGGTGATTCAGTTGACCAAGCAACATGATCAGGGATTAACTCAAGTGCACATGTTAAACTTTATGTATATGTTTGAAGTTGGTTTTTAAGTATTTTTTTAATTAGATTTTCTAAAGCTTTGAGTGAGATTATATTTACATATTTTATTTTATTTTTGGGCACTGCATTAAATCCAAACAATGTAAAATAATATTAAGCTCGGCATGCAAGATGTTCAAGGCCACTAGTGTTCAATAGTGATAAGAAGACCTAAAATAAGATTTGATTTTAACATTAAATTAACTCAACACTCTTTTGTTCCTTGAGAAGGGATGATTGCAACCTGAACAACCTGTTGCTCTTCTTAAAAGAGTCATCTCCACATTGATTTTTTTTTGAGAAAGATAATAAGCTCAAGTGAAATCTCTGAGTGGTATTTATAGAGTTTAAGTATGAATGGTATTCCATTCAAAACAATAAGAAAACTACAAACACTCATTTTTCAGTTACCCCAGCTCCTTTGCTCTTCATACATTTGCCGATAAGTTAGTTATTGGACTAGAACAAGGTAAGAACCCATGATCGAGTGGAAAAAACTATAGACGTTAGTTACTAATAGCAAGAAACAGAGGAGTGGAGCATTGAACACAACATCTTAGATGCAAATGATGTTTATGATTAGAATAATTCTTTCTCGATTATTCTTTGTTTGATTTCCTCTACCATGGGTATGCTTCCTTGGATTTCTCCCTCTAGAATGCTCCTAATCATGGATACTTGTGATTGCAACAAATCCCTCGACATTGTTTCACTGTCTCTTTGTAGTTTTTATCTTCATGTAATTTTTGGTTATCACTTAGGGTGCAACTATGGAGACATTCATCACTCTTTTTTGGAAGGCTTGACCTCAAGTTGTATGAACAAATAATCAACATCGACCATTAAATATGTTTTTGATCTACCACTGCAAACTCTTCTTTTTGTGTGGTTGTTGTGTGTGTAACCTCTTCCAAAGGAATGTAAGCATCCTTTTCCCGCAACCGCATTGTCAATATTTCCTTTGGTATGAAAGGATAATCAACATCTACCATTAAATATTTTTGTTAGTTTGCCACTATAGGCTCTTCTTTTTTTGTGGTTGTTGTGTGTAGAACCTCCTCCAGAGGTGTGTAAACAACATTTTCCTACAACTGCATTGCCAATATTTCCTTTGGTCTCTTTCCCAAGAAAGACCATCACACATTATTTAGATCATTGCTCAAGCATTTCTTTAAAAATGGTTGCATCTTCATAACTTCATATTCTAATATGCCATCTTCTTGGTGAATGAATCTTTAGAAATCTTGTTGTAGTTCTGCCTCCTTTGTGTGTTGTAACCCATTTAATTTTTCTTTCTTTTATCTCCAACTACACAACAATATTGCACAAAACTGATTGATAATTTTAGGACTTGTAGCATTCCTAGATATGTCCCTTCTTTCTCTTCCATCTACATTCACCAGTAATGAACAAGATTAGCTTCAATATGTGCATCTCATTATTTTGATAAAATAGAACCCATATATACCTACATTTTCATCTCTTAACCATAATGTAATTGTTCAATCATTCCATTGATTGAATTCATGCAATAAAATATTAAAAGAGTTTAATGGTGAACATATAAATAGAACTATCTTAGTCATGATGATTGAAGGGTGAGTAGCTATGCTTCTTGCTTTGCATGTCGGCTAAAGCTTAAACAAAACCTATAGCACTTTGCAGGCCTTCCCTGCATTATGCCGTCCAAATATTCACAAGCTATCACATACTTCCTTGGGCCGAATAAAGCCCAGCCTTTTGGGTAGAGCAATTTGAAATGGTCAAGATCTATCCATAAGACCTCATCCAAATCCCCCAGCACCAGCTCAAATTCCCTTATCTCCAGCCTTTTGGGTAGAGCAATTTGAAATGGTCAAAATCTATCCATAAGACCTCATCCAAATCCCCCAGCACCAGCTCAAATTCCCTTATCTCCAGCCTTTTGGGTAGAGCAATTTGAAATGGTCAAGATCTATCCATAAGACCTCATCCAAATCCCCCAGCACCAGCTCAAATTCCCTTATCTTCAGCAACATTTCCACGTAGTTGGAATACACTTGGAGGGGGCATGTATTGATATATGTAATATATATTATTATGTCACATATGACAATGAGTGACTTAAATTTAAGGAAATGCGTGACTCGAATTAATTTATTAAATATATGAAGACCTATTTGCGCATATATCTCCATCCATATTTCATATTCCATTAAATTTAAACGATATCCTCTTAACAAGAAGAATTAGAGTTGAAAGTGGATACATTGCTAAATTTTAAAAATCATTGCACGAGTTGTCAAATTAAAATGTTGTTCGTTCAAGTCATATCATTAATAGTTTTCATAAGAAAAATTTACTCATTCTTAAATAAATAATTTAGTTAAATACAATTGACTTATACAAAATTATTTACTTATAAATTTATTTAATAAATTAAAAAAATAATTTTATATTTAGCATAGAGCATGTACACTTTAAACTAACAACCTTCCATGCATGCAGTGTGTAAAAGCAATAGTCATTTTGGCAGGTACTAGCCACTACGTGGCTTATTTGCTTGTTTTAAAATTACTTTTAAAGATTTGACGATACTCATTATGAAATTTTGAAAGATACGATGATACCCATTATGAAAGCTTCCATTTTATATTTTAACGATTTTGATTTTATTTATAATTAAATAATATTTAATTTATATATTTTTGTTGTGAATTAGAATGGATTTTAATAGATAAGTTTGGGAGTTTTACTATTCAATTAAGATATTTGATGAATGGTAATACTATTTGAAATTCTATATTATTTAAAATAATGTTTAATGCTTAAAGGAATGGATGTGAGTTAATAATGTTAGTTTTTAATGGATATATGAGATTTTAAAGTATTGTTCTAAATTATTTGATAAATAATATTTTATTAAAGTTTGTTAGAGTAAGCAATTATTAATGAGAATAATATTTTTTATTTTGTTAGACATACTTACTAGGTTATATATTTATAATAAATAAGTTATATATAAGATTATACATCTATGATAAATAAGTTATATTTTTGGTAATTTTTTATTTTATCAGTAATGAGAGATAGAGGGAGTAATCTAATTGTGTAGAGGTGCATTTTAATGAGTTAATGATATATTTAATATTTTAAAGATATAAAAATATAATTTAAATGAAGAAGTTGGTACTTGTCATCATCTTGTGTATTTTTTGTTTTTATTTTTAATGTTTTCCTTGCAACTATAATACACCATACATGCTAGATTAAATCTATTTTATCTTAGATATCTCAAGTGTTCATAGAGATCAAATCATCTAAATACAAATTGTTTCTAAAGATTTTTCATCCTTAAAAAGGTTTGCAACTTCAAAGTTTTAATTTCTCTCAAAAATCAATAAATGTGAGATTAAAATGAATCTAAGTTCAAAAATCAATAAATGTGAGATTAAAATGAATCTAAGTTAATGTGATAATAATTAAAAATGCATTAAATACAAAAAATGGAAAAAAATCCAAAATTAATTGATGAATTTTGTTTTCTCCTTAACAATATGTTAATCGTTATCCCACATTGTCTCGCTTTCCAATGTTCTTGAACGCCTCCCCACCATTATTTCCTCCGCCAGTTCTGCCTTTAGGCCAAATTACTCAAACACAATACTCACTCCATACGTAGTCCCTTCATTCATATAATATTTATTTATTTAATCTTGTTGTATGCTTTGGTTTTCTTCAAGTTTTGTCCCACCAAATCATCCATCAAATTCTCAAATATAGTTATATTTTGGATTCCAAAAACTATAGGACCATTGTGATTGGATATACATTTTCTACGCTCTATGCCATGGTTCATCACTTGGAGCTCTTGCAAGAGCTTGAGAGGTCTCTCAGGGCACATGGTCAAGTAGATTTTCACCTAAAATACTAAACTACTTTTCACATCTTTACATTGAGGGCCATCATTGTGAAGTCCCATCATCACTCTTTGAAAGAGTTCAACTTCTTTTTGGACTTCCCAAAAGCATTTGATACATCTTTGCATGAGGTCATGCTCCAATAGCTTCGTGACATTGGCATCTTTGAGGTCCTTCTAACTTCTATCATTAGGATTTATGAGTGAGTTGTAGGTTGTCTTTGCACAACACTTGGACTCTTATAGTTCATCCAAAGTACTATTATTGTGAAGTAGGAGTGCCCCCTTTCACTGATCTTCTTTGTGATTTACATCGGTAAGTTGGAGTCTTTCCTCCACAAGCTCAATGCACATTCAAGAGGGAGATAATTGCTTCATTCACCATGTATTGATATCCATACTTCTCTTCCCTAATGATTGGATTCATTTGTCCTCCTCCCCAGAGGATTTTTAGTGGTGGTGGATTCCCTCTCCAACTTTCACAACCTCCGATAGTTGATGGTTAACCTGGGTAAAACCAATTTCATGATCTTCAACACTTATATTAATGCTTTCAACGCCTTTAATTTATTCTTCCAAGGTGAAGAGATTGATATTTCTACATCTTATAGTTTCTTAAGGATTTAATTCACATGACCACACTTCAATGTGAGATACACTTTGTAACCTTAGCTCAGTAAGGGCTATGGATCATTGGCCTTTCTTGAATGCCAATTCTTTCACAATCATTCTCTTGGACAACTCATTGAAGATGCAACTAATGGACACCATCACCAAACCTAATGTCCTCTATGGTTCAAAGATTTGGGGCCCAAGCATCCTTCAATCACAACGGGTCAATATTGAGAGAATTAAATCCTCCTCTTTGGGTGCATCATTTGAGGCAAATGAAAGGTTCCACAACCCATTGTGCAGGAAGAGTTTGGGGCCCAACCCTTCTAGTTAAAGGCCATCTTTAGATGGGTATTTTTTTTCTATAGGATTTGTATCTTTAGGAACTCAACCCCTGGGAGAGATCAATACCCTTTTCTTGTTCTTTTCTTTGAGGCTATAGCCACTGCCACCCCCACATGATAGGGGAGTGGTTGGTTCTCTAAGGCATCCAAATTATTCTAGTGCATTGCCATCTCTCCTAACCAACTCCCCCCCTTCAATTACTCCATGGAAGCTCTTGGACATCTTCTGACATCTAAGGAGCTAAATAAGGTGATTAGAGAAGACATCTATCAACAATGCATTCATATCACTTAGGTATCACCTCCGAAGGGTCGCCCCCTATGATGGCCTCCTATTCTAAGCACTTTCTACATTTCTAGGATGCCATTATCATGCATCCTTAGTATATACATGAGCATTGGCAACGTGCCTTTGAACCCTATAGGGAAGTTATGTGTTTCCTCTCATAGGCTTTAGATTTAGACAAATGACCACATCTTAAGGTCAAATAGAGTATGGTATCTTTGTCACCTCCGAGCACTAGAGATTGAGGAGCAATTTATCTTTAGAAGTCCCCTATACTATGAGATCAGAGGGTTATTCCATTGTCCTTTTTAGGACATAGGTGGCTCTATGACCATGTTCTTCCAATACACCAATCTATGTTGTCTTTCTCTCTTCATAAGAGAGGTTATTGAGCACAAATCCAAGACTCTCCCTTTGTCATTCAAGTTGGATCCTCTCAAATAGGTCACCTCCTATTTTCGAGTTGTCTTAATGGGTTGGTGCAACAAGAGGCAAGGGGATACCCATCATCCACTAGCATATTCATCGAAAGCCCATTTTGTGACACCTGAACTCTGGAACCATATATCGAACTCCTTAAGCAATTACCACTCTAAACCTTAAGCACCTCACGGTGTGTAGCACCCACCCTCCATACATACTAGTAGACAATGTAGATTAAAACAATCTTAAATCCATACCACCTAAACATTAAACACTCTACATCCAGAGTTAGAGTTGTTCGTCATTCATCTATATATTTTTCTCCTTACCTATAATATGTTAGGAGTGTGGGGTTCTCTCATTAATGCCTCTCCCTAAGATCATAATTCCAAACCCCGTCCTCTCAATACATAAGAGGATATCTTATATAGGTGCATTAATGATTTTCCTATTATTGATGATTTTGACAAGGAGACCATCTCTTGGCCCTCCTCGTCCTCTTTAGACACGAGCTTTGCAACACTTTGACATCTTCTGAAGTTTTGTTTTGGCATCATTCACTTTACGGGTGGTGGCTAATCACTTGCATCGTGTCTTTTATATCTTATCCTACCTTTTTTTGGTGGTGGCTAATCACTTGCATCGTGTCTTTTATATCTTATCCTACCTTTTTTTGGTTGCATTATATTGTACTTTAAGAACTTAATGTTTCTTGCTTCTATAAGGAGATGCTATGGGTTACAATTTACATTTTGATTAATATACTTTACTTGCACTTTTAAGAACTTAGTGTTTCTTGCTTCTATAAGGAGATGCTCTGGGCTACAATTTACATTATGATTAATATACTTTTTAAATCTGATTAATCTACTTTTATAATGATTTGCTAGACATTATTAGATATATTTATGTAGTATCACGAAGTCATCATGGATTTTTAAATACAATGTTGGGTTGAAATAATTATATATTTATTTTAAAAATTTAAAACTAAACTAAATTAAAATTAACAGAATAATAAAATAAATAAAAATAAATAATTTAATTTGATTAAAACAAATAATATTATTTAAAATCATATTAATGAATTAAAAAAAAAAAAATTATATATTAATTTACCAAATAATAAATTAAAATTTATACATTCAAAATACCCAGCAAATGCTACAACGGATATAGGAAGATATTTTTGCTTGTGGAAAGACATGAAATTGATTTTTTTAGCCGTTGGAACTGTCTCTATATATTTGTTATATATATATGGCAAACCACAAAGCAATTTCCTTCCTCCTCACCCGCAAGGCTTTTTTTCTTACTTATTTTTTGAATTGTTTTCCATGGATGCTTAAGGTTGTCTGTGTATTTTTATTCTTATGAGCTTTGTTTCTTGCTTGTTTTTTGAATTGTTTTCCATGGATGCTTAAGGTTGTCTGTGTATTTTTATTCTTATGAGTTAGTGATTTTGATTTTTGGATTCATTCTCTTCCATTCTTTTTTTGATTAGTTATATATTTTTGGGTTTTCCATTATTATGGTTTCCTGTGTATTTTGGTCGTTTGGCTTTGTGGTTTGTTTTCATCCAATTTGATTTCCATGATCTGGTTTCGACGTAGTGTTTTTTGTTGTGGTTTTCATTCAATTTGTGATGCAGGGGAAATAGGTATCTGAATAATTTATGGTATCCATCTCCTTGTGCCCAAGGGCAGAGAATATGACAACATTTCCAATATTTTTTAAGCATATGTTTCTTTACAACATTTGAATTCTGACTATTTTGAGTATAAATACAATGATTCAGATATGAGCAGTGGTATCGGGGAAATAATGACTGCCGAAAGGGTTGATTCTACACAACCATTTGGTTTTCCAGAGGGCCAAAGGTAATACAGAAATCTTAAACTTGTATCTTAATTGTTTTTCCACTTATTTTTCTGCACTTCATGTATTATTTGGTTGGTTATTTTCTATTGGTCTCATAATTTCATCTTAAGCACTTAGAATGTAGCTTTCACTTCTCCTTTTAGTGGGTTCTTCTTACACATCATTTTTGGATAGTGGTTATAGCATTTATAAACCATAATCCAAAGGATGTAAATAATTTCAAATAACTATTCTATTAAGAATCGTTTGCTTTATAGTTTTTTCATTTCTCTTTCAAGCCTCATCCTTTCTTTGAAGAACAAGAAGTGCATTTTTGGAGCTCTTTCCCAAATTCTTTCTTCTTCACCTTTATGACCGTGTGTTTGAGCCTTTTGTTGGATTATTTTTGTTTCATATACATGGTTGTTGTGCTTATAGAGGTTTTCCATGGCTATTGTGCATAAAGAGGTTTCCCTTGGCCCTCGTGAGTTTCTGATTTTGGGAGCTATTACCCTCTTCTTCTCTTTCGTGAGTGCTTGTTTGAGCTTCTAGTTGTGTTCTTCCTGTTGCATATTCATGGTCACCATTCTCCGAGAGTCTTCCTTCTCATCTCGCCAGTTTCTCATTTTCATGTCATTTTTGCTATTTTGTATTGGCTACTAAATTTTATGTTTGGGTTTTTGTTTTTTCCATGATTGTTGTCAGTTGTTGTTTGATTTTTATGGGTTTTGTTGTCTACTTAGTCTGGATTGTTGATAGTTTTAGTTTTATGGGTTTTGTTGTCTACTTATTCTAGATTGTTGATAGTTTTATGGGTTTTGCTATTTTGTATTGGCTACTAAATTTTATGTTTAGGATTTTGTTCTTTCCATGATTATTGTTGTTGTTTGATTGTTATGGGTTTTGTTGTCTAGTTATTTTGGATTGTTGATAGTTTTATATTATTCATCCTAGTAAATTTTCATAGGAGAAATTCTTTCGTAATTATTTAGTATGTACGAAGATAGTTTGTCCTTTTTTAACCAATAATTATTGGAGTCTCAGAGTTGCTTTCTTTTGGCATCCTTAACTACTTTGTGCAAGGTTATTGGTTTTTCTCCATTTTCGCTTCAATTTTCCTGGAGTCCTTGTACCTATTGAGGCCCTTCACCTCACCTTGAAACCTTCTGGTGACGTTTACTGATCTTGTTTATGTACAATTTAACAAATTGATTATATTCTTTAGATTTATCTTTCAATTGAGACAAAACATGTTTACAGGGGTCATCCTGAACCCCATTGAGGCCCAACCACAAAGATGTAAATCAACTTTAACCGAAGGATGTAAATCATTTCAAATAACTATCATGTTAAGATGTAAATCATTTCAAATAACTATTATGTTAAAAGTCGGTTTCTCTATAGCTTTTTAATTTCTCTTTCAAGCCTCATCCCTTTTTCAAAGAGCTTCATTTTTGGAGCTCTTTCCCAAATTTATTTTCTCTTCTTCACCTTCAAGATGACCACGTTTTTGAGCTTTTTTTTCCAGATTCCTTGTTGTTGTGCTTTTGAGAGGTTTCCTTCGGCCCTTGCAAGTTCCTGATTTTGGGAGCTATTACCTTCTTCTTCTCCTTTGTGAGTGCTTCTTTGAGCTTCTAGTTGTGTTCTTCCTGTTTCATATTTATTGTCGCCATTCTCTGAGAGGGTTCCTTCCGATCTTGCAAGTTTCTGATTTTCATGTCATTTTTGCTAAATATTTTGTTTAGGTTTTGTTTTTTCGTTGATTGTTGTCTGTTGTTGTTTGATTTTTGTGGGTTTGTTGTTTACTTACTCTGGATTGTTGATAATTTAGTCATGTTCAGCCTGGTAAACTTTCCTAAATTTATTTGGTAGGGAGAAATTCTTTCATGATTATTTAGTATGTATGAAGATAGTTGGTCCTTTACCAATAATTATTGGATTCTCGGAGTTTGTTTTATTTTGGAAGGCTTGACTGCTTTGTGCCAGGTTATTGGATTTTTCTCCATTTTCCCTTCAATCGAATTGAAGGCCTTGTACTTATTCAGGCTCTTCATCTCACCTTCAAACCTTTTGGCAATGTTTACATATCTCAGATCTCATCTATGTGCGATTTAATAAATTAATCACATTCTTCAAATTGATCTTTCATTTTAGAAAAAACATGTTTACATGTACCCACAAGCAAAGAGTAGCATTTATTTGGAATTGATGTACCTTAAAGACATTTTCATTTCTTTGTAATTTTAAGATATGGATTGGGGCAAACATCCATTATCCCTTCAACGAGTTCCCCGATGTTTTGGCATCAGAGAGTTCCCTTCTTTCCATACTTCCTATTTAATAACCCAACCATCCCTTGCCATCCTCGGACCTTTGCAGCCCAGAAAACTCAGGGTTATTTACTTGTTTAAATAATCATTCATTTTCCTCAGAATAACACCCATTGTTGGACCAATAGTTGACCTTACTGGGCTCATTATCTAGATAGTTCAGCGCAATAAAATGAAACACTCTTTGAGAGGCTTTTAACGCTACCCATCTTCTTCTTGTCCATTTGTGACCCTCAACAAAATTTCATATCTATCTAGGTGCATTCCATTGGTTGATAGAAATATTCTATCCATTATATCAACTCTCAACTACTGCTAGCCCTTGAATACTACAATTCGATTTTTAGCTTAATCAATTATTTAGAAACGGATTTCCTAAAACTATAGATCTGGATATTCAAATGTCATTTTATTTGGCGGACCTATGCCCTGAATCCATTATATGTTTTTCTAATGATCTCTGATTCTGTATATAATTATATGATTTCGGGCTTCGAATGTCATTTTCTTTTCCAGAGCTATGCCCTGAATCCATTATATGTTCTTCTAATGATCTGTCATTCTGTATATAATTATATTTTTGATTAATTAATCATGGACACAGAAGTTATAGCTACTTGTGTTGTGTTATGTCCCATACCAACCTTGAAGGAAAACTTGGAAATTTTTTTCACCAATGTTCACCACTTTAAATTGGAACTTTTTTTCACCAGCAAAATACTTTTCCATGTTGGTGGATGGTAAAGATGCTAAATGATAACCCAGGGACACAAGGCTTGAACCCATGACCTCCCCAGTACCTAAAGAGTATATGTGCACGTCTCACCAATTGTATTATCCCATAGAACTATAAAATACAATTAGTAAATTAAAACTTAAAACATAGATTTTAATGTAGCCTATAAACTATAAACACTTAGTACAGCCCTTAAATCACAGGTTTTAATATTAAAACCTGACTTCACATCCTTTGCCTTTCACGTTTGTATCAATGCTGAATTAATTTATACATCTTAATATTTTTTTTTTTTTAAGTAAGTATAATATATTAAAGACCTCCCAAAAACAGAGTATCAGAGAGTATTACATGATGTTCAGTCTGAGGTAGATGGACTGCCCCAACAGAGGGGAAACCAGTCCATGAACTCAGAAGTATCAAGTTGTTCATTTATTTATCTAATTACACGTAAAACCTTTAACAAAAACAGCAGGAAATTGACAAAATAAACATCTGGTATCTGCATCTTAACTGAAGAGCTAGACATACGGAGAGTACTCGGGCCACTTGGGTTGGAAGTCTTCTGTCCTCGGCTCCTCTTCTATGTAGGGGACCCCATCGTTCACAGTATTATCAGGTTTGCTGCCCGAGGTTGCTCCCACGTCCACTTCCATAGCTCCTACGTCCACGTCCACGTCCATAGCTTTACCCCTGGTCGCACTCGGTTCCTGGGCTGGAGAGTCCTCGTGCTGACTAGGGAGCAGGGAGTCCTGCAGGGCGGCGAGAGTGTTAAGGAATGTGTCGATCTTGACATACGTTTCCTGGAGGCGGAATTTCAGGTCGTCCACGCCCTGGCGAATGCCAAACGCCAAATCATACAGTGCCGCCAAACTTTCCCACATCTGCTCTGGAGTAGTAGCGTCCCGGGGAAGAGGACCTGCGCCCACGCGAGGGTCGTCAGGAGAACGAGGGGGAGGAGTACCCGCATAGGGAACCAGTGCCCACGCGAGGGAGTGATCCTGCTCCCCATGAAGCGAAGTGGAGGAGAGATGGCCGGAATTGCTGCGGGAATGGTGACTGCGACAGGAGGAGTCCAAAGAGGACGAGGCTGAGCAGGAAGTGGATGGACGCCGAGGCTTCCAGGGCGCTCCCCGCCTTGGCCTTCCCCGAATGCGCGTCATGGTGCCCCGGCTGCTGTAGACAAAAATCAAAAGAACAGAGAGAACCGAAGCGATGAGAATCCGGAGCTGCTGCAGAGCTTGCTCTGCTAACACCCCGCTGCAACAAACAACAAACATTGCGAACCACTGCATGATTTGGAGCCCGGAGGGAGGACTGTCTGCGTTAATGGGCGCATTTACAACCATCGAAGTGCGCTTACGGAGCATTTAAGCTCTGGGGGGAGGCACGAGTATATCACGTGCCTCCATGTCTAAGAACCCGTCATCTGCCTCCAAAGGCTGTCGCGTGTTCGGGGGGAGATCCCGCCCTGCCACCCCATCCGGGGGTATACATCTTAATATTAAAAACTGACTTCACATCCTTCTTCTTTCACGTTTGTATCAACACTAAATTAAAATTAATTTATTGTGTGTGAATAATTAATAATTTTGCAATATAATGTAAAGTATTACACCTAAAAATTGTATGTTGTATTTTTTCCATTTTCTACCATCCTTAGCTTGGCTTTGTAATTGAGAACAGAAGCTACCTTTAATGTTTTTGAAAACAGCATAAAAATACCATCTTCCCATGTTATTTACTATCTCTGCCCCACATCACATTACACCATAATCATAAATATGATTAAATCAGATATCTCTCGCCCACATCACATGGTAATGATAATGGTGAATATCTCTTCCCTATGATGATAAATATAACTTGAACTTTTTATGTTGAGGGACATGTGTTTTAAGGCATATGTTGGTAAGTCAAAATTTTGATCATTGTACAAATCCCACATGGAAAAACTACCGTATAACAGGGAGCTGTTGAAACCATATAAATGTTCATGGAATCTTGCTTAATATGATTATAAAGTATATTGTATTGGTTTTAGAGATTAAGTATGTTTAATATGTTGGTAAGTCAAAATTTTGCTCATTGTAGAGATCCCATGTGACAAAGCTATTGTATAACAGGGAGTTGTACAAATCATTGTTTGTTTTTCTTGAAGTCATTTGTTCCATCATATTTTTTTTTGGTAGTTTTCCTTTGATCAATGTGAAAAAGAGTGATTCTTAAATTAACAAGTAATTATGGAGAATATTCTTCTTATAGTTTGGAATGTGTTATCTCTAATAGATAAAATTCTATTAAATTTGAAAAATAAAGGTTTGATTGAAATGTGATTTTGCCAGTTGTCAATAGTGATCTATAGGCTGTTGATGTTTGGATTTTTTGGGGGTTTGGCTATCTAGTTTTCTCATAAGGTATTCGTGTTTTTTTAAGATGAAGTATTATATAAAAATAATATCAACAAATTGTTCAGTTTAAATGACTACTATGTTTGCTTGGTGGGAACAAAATTGCATGGTTGTATTTTTAGGTTTGATCTCTACTTTCCCTCATACTTATACTTGGTCAAGGTTCAAGCCATTCATTTCACTTCAAGTTTCATTTTACAGAATCCAGTAAAATAGGAGTTGTTGTGAGTATTTTTTATTCGCTATTTGCTCATTAGGACATTTTTCTCAGTGAAATTTCACCTTTAGCAGGTGGTATGGACTCTGGAGTCTCTAAAATTGCTAGGAATTCCTCTTATTTGTTGTTTTTCCTTAAATCCTTTTATTTCTCAATTAAGCTTCCTATCTATTCATTTACAAAATATTTTTTTGGAAAAAATATATATTTATACTTTCAAAAGAAAACGCAAAAACATAAAAAAACATAGGCAGGTGGTATGGACTCTGGAGTCTCTAAGATTGCTAGGAATTCCTCTTGTTTGTTGTTTTTCCTTAAATCCTTTTATTTCTCAACTAAGCTTAAAACCTTTTATTTCTCAATTAAACTTCCTATCTGTTTGTTTATAAAATATTTTTTTGGAAAAAATATATATTTATATTTTCAGAAGAAATCTCAAAAACATAAAAAAAACATAGTGCTAAATCAAAACTACAACGTATGTTTTACTAATTTTTTATTCTTCCTAATATGTCTTCATAACAAGGATTTTAATATTTTCACACAACTTCAAACAAGATCACTCAAAACCAACATTTCTACTTAACATTTACTAAAAAGTCAACATGATCAGCCATAGATTGAGAGTGAGGTAATTGACACAAACCTCCATCAATCCTTCTCACAACCTTAATGCTTCTTTGGATTATGAAATAAAACATCCATTTCCTTTCTTTTGCCTTAATAGTTGCTCTGATAAGTGTATTTGATGAACATTCTTTTTCCTTCCATTTTTTCTGCTTTTATGTTCCGCTGATTTTTATGTTCAAATTATAGAGATTGTTGCTATTAGATTAACTAGTATGGTAAGAAATTACATGGACTGGAGGGAGAATCTTTGTATTCAATTTTTTCATTGCATTATCATGTTATTTATTGTTAATTGGGTGGAATTGTTCTACATATTATCAGAGTTGTTCATATTATCGGAGTTTGTTCTACATGTTATACCATTGTTTTCTTACTGTTAAGTAATTGGTTATACCATTGTTTTCTTACTATTTATAGTAGTGGTGATAGGCTTTGCAAACTTACCCAAATCCATTCTACTGGAGAACACATCCTTGTAGTTTTTAGGGACTATTGTTCGATTTTTAGGTGTTAGGATTTTGTGTGCTGCCACTGTTTTGTGTGTTTAGTTTGTTTGGAAAATCAATTAATCTTTTAATGAAGTTATGGGCACAACTTTCTCCATGGGATTTGAATTTTGAATGATAGCCATTGTAACTTTCTGCTAAATGCTTCTCTATTTGGTTATCTAGTCTTAAGAATCACGCTGTAGGATTTCAAAAATTATTTCTAGGTCTCTAATTTCCCTTGGCCTTTTCTCTGTATTGGTCCTTCATTTCACCTTCAAGTTTCATTTAGTAAATTCTTTTGTGGGTAGTTTGTTTTAGTGTGATATTTTTATCTATTAGATTCAACTTTTTAGGTTATGTATGCATATTGATGAATACCCATATATGTAT
>JZKD02S1618740.1:0-18498 GCA_000966675.3 Picea glauca
TCCCAGGATAAATGTTGTGTCTATTGTGGATGTGTATTTCTCAGTGATCTTGTGGTTATTATGCTCTTGTCTTTATGAAATGCAAATAACTATAATGATAGCATAAACATTAACAAGTCTAAGTATGCTTGTGACCTTCTTCGTTGCTTTCACATGGACGATTGTAAACCAACCCATTCTCCCTTCCAATATGGATTCAATCTTTCTTCCACCTATACTTCTCCTGAAGTGGATGCCACCCTATACCGTCGGTTAGTTGGTAACCTCTTATACTTGAATCATACCCGTCCTGATCTTTCCTTTACTGTTGGTCATGTTGCCCGATATATGCAAACACCTAATGAAATCCATTGGAAAGCATATAAAAGGATACTTCGCTATGTTTGTGGTATAGTTCAGTTCAGGATACATTACAGTTCAAGGGGGACTCCTTTATTGGTTGGTTTCACTGATTCAGATTGGGCCGGTGACCCTGATGATCGAAAATCTACTGCAGGTTATGTTTTCAGCATTGGTTCAGGACCTGTCACTTGGGCCTATAAGAAACAATAGGCTATTGCACTTTCTTCAGCAAAAGTAGAGTACTGAGCAGTGATAAATGCAATTCAGGAAGCCCTGTGGCTTTGACGGATCCTTTCAGAGTTTGGATTCCAGCACCAGCATCTGACCAGCCTTTGGTGTGACATTCAGAGTGTCATCAAGCTCGCCAAAGACCCAGTTCAACATCATCATAGCAAACACATCGCACTACACATGCACTTCATCAGAAATCTAATTCATGATCAAGTTATTAAAGTGCTCTTTTGCCCTACAGAAGATCAAGTTACAGACATTTTCACAAAGTCTCTTACAGAGCAAATTTTTCCAAACTTCGATCTATGTTAGGAGTTCAGGAAGTTGTCATTGAGGGGGGATATGCTCTAAAGCCTCCTTCCTTCTCCTATTGTGTCACTATTGTAAATCCTTCAATCCTATCCCAAGTTGTTCTTAAGGGGGGATGTTAGGATATTTAGACACTAAGGAGTTAGTTAAGATCTACTTGGTCTAATTTTTCATTAGGTAAAAGTTTGTTTCTTAGTGTGTTTCTTTAGTATGCATTAGTATGCATTTGTAGTTAGGAAATCTGACAGTCACGATATATTCCCGACATAGAGTGATCCAACGGCTCATACTCTCCTCGATCTTAACAACCATTGATCTGTGGCTTAACACTGGATTGGTCCATGATCTCTATTTAAAGATCATGGAGGGTCATTTGTCGATGATCAATTGTGAGAAACTCTCTTGTAAAATCTCTCTGTAATCGTTTTCTTTGCATTAATAAACTGCTCCAAGTGGTCGCGTTGGATGGGGCCATGGATGTTTCCCCGTAAGGGTTTTACCACGTGAAAACATCGGTGTGTTGATCTTTGATCTAGTTATGTGAGTGGTTATTGAAGGTGTTCATCCTCTGTTGGAATACCTGTGTTGTCGAACAAGGTTGAGTATGTTTTATTTCTTGACCTTGCAATCTCCCCATTTTTGCAGTAAAAATAAAAAATTTATTTCACTACCAATACTCCATAATACCCATTTCACATGTTTATTCCCATTTGAAAAATTCATATATGCCTAACAATTATGAGTCTTGGAATTATTTCTATGACACAAAAACCCTCTTATCTAAAAAAACTTATTATCCATTTCATTGAAAGGATCAATCTGTCATAAGATGTAAACCTCAATAAAATATGATCCTTGTATCATTGAGGGTATCCACAAGGGAGTGGTGCCTCTTTTCAACATAATGGTTGATTGGTTGTGGGGGTGATTGTGTTTTTTGCTCAGCCTTCTCCTCTCCCTCTTTGAAAAAAAATAAAATGTCCTTCACTAATAGTAATTTGTAGTACCCCTTTAAAATGTTTCCCTGCATGTCCATTTAAAAAGTTGAAATGTCTAACCACTATGCATCTTTTGATTTTGTGATGGCCCCTCTATTATGACAAAGAATAATGATGTACAAAAGATAAAATTGTTTTTTTTTTTTTTTGCATTAGGAAATCAAAAACATCACAACATAATTAATCGCATCACAAGCTCACATTATCATAATTATTAATGACACAATCAAAGAATTAACATAATCAAAAATAGTGACGTGATTCAACACATCATGATCAACTAAAGTGAAATATAGATAATAGATCAACCATGTCACTGAAAATTTAAAGAACTACCCGCCCAACCTACCCTTCAAGGTTAGGACCTCCATGACACATAAGAAATGCTCAAGCCCAGGATTCATCTGATTGATTTTGACCACTTAAGGTCTCAGTGCTAGCGACTGTTCTGAGGAACAAGGAGCTATCTATGCCCCCCTTAATCAATCACAACTCATAAATCCAAACTAGATTATCAATCATACATCAACATTATTTTCATGGCGCAAGATAAATCTAATTACTTAATCAATCATACATCAACTTTATCTTCAAGGCACAAGAGTAAGCTAATTACAAAATCAATCATACATCAACTTTAATTTCATGGTGCAAGAGTAATCATCAATTTTATTTTCATGGTGCAAGAGTAATCATCAACTTTATTTTCATGGCGCAAGAGTAAGCTAATTACATAACCGATCATACATCACATTAATTTCAAGGCACGCGAGTAATATAATCGCTTAACAACGTCTTGGTATGAATGACTAATTTAGGTGGGTCAATAAACTTCAACTTGAAACATAACCATCATAAATATAGTTTATAGACCATACTCAATTCCTCATATATCAAGGACAAATTCACAACCCATACATCAACCCTTCATCTCTAGATAGTTTTTCCATTACTCTGCAATATAAAATAATTCTACCAATGTTACAATAAACTCGATTCTAGTGCATCGAAAAAATATAATCAGATTAATTAACTTACCATTAAATCTCAAGATCCTAAAATTCTAATTAGGGAGAGCCATAGCTAGAGACGTGCCCTCATATCCATAAATTTATTTTATATCCAATGATTGTATTAATGAAAGGTTTACTTATTTATAATAATTCTTCTCGATATTTAAAAGATAACTAAAAGAACATAAGTTGTCTCCCTTGGAAGGAATTATTAAAATTTATTCCATACAATATTATGTTATCCAAACTTTGAAATATGTAAGGATGAGTCAATGATCCTCTTAAGAAACCATAAGGAAGTCAAATCTTCTTTAAGCAATGCTTTAAGAATTCACTACTACTTGAGTATATCTTAAAACTTTAACAAGATAATTCATAATAAGAAAATGAAGGATTTAAGATGCTTGTGTGTCAATCTAAGAGAATTTTAAGGAAGGTCATCACCTTAGAGATGTACAAGGATTCCAAACCCTAATTTAAATTAAGAAGAACAATCTATTAAGGCCATAGATATAAGAATTCATTCCTAACTTAATTTCAAATTTTAAAAATTTAAAAGAAGGACCCAACCCTTTTTAAAACAAAAAGAGAACTCAAGGMTTTKCTCCTTGCATATCCATTTCACAAAGGGATCAACAACTTATTGGACAAAATTATAAGGAATCTCGCCCCCTTCATATCTATATACAAAACTATAAGAGGTTGRATTTATAGCTTTAGTAAATCAAGACTATACTTGTTTCCTTTATTAGCTTCTTCCAACATCTTATACACAGTCTAAAAAATTTCAACTTCCAAGTAAGAATTTWTAAATGTATCATGCTGGGAATTACTTCTCTAAGGTAAGAAATTATAAAAAATTCAATCGCAAAAKAAAAGCTGAGACAACCAAGTAGATTCGAGGAAGGAAGTGAGCCATCASGAGGACCAATTTGTAGAYAGCCTCTTGGCRGATTTCACCATCCTCACCCTCCYCAAGCCATATATATGGAAAGGTCCACACTATCATACAAAATGGGTTACAGAGTTGGATGTCTCCCTCAGAAATTTGAACAACTATTTGTATGCAAGGGAAATGGATGGAAGACGGKATTCACTAGGAGATCGAAATCTTCARGGCATCAGAGAATTTCCTTTCAAGCAAGCGAAGGAGTATTGAGTAAGCTTCAGGAATTYGTTGAGTAAATAGYAGGGTAAGTCAAGAAAATTGTTGAGTAAAAATGCAGAGTAAGTTCTTGAAGATTGTTGAGTAAAAACACAGGGTAAGATCAAGAAAATCGTTGAGAAAAATGCAGGATAAGTCATGAATATTGTTGAGTAAATACGAAGGGTAAGTTCATGAAAAATTATTGAGTAAAAATGCAGAGTAAGTCCTTGAAGATTGTTGAGTAAAAACATAGGGTAAGATCAAGAAAATCGCTGAGAAAAATGTAGGATGAGTAAATGAATTTGCTGAGTGAAATCCAAGAAAAATCCCAGATCAATTTTTATGAAAAACATTGGGTATATTCCAAGCAAAAACAAAGAGTAAGTAAATGAATTCATTGAGTGAAATCCAAGAAAAATCAAAGATCAAGTTTTGTGAGAATCATAGGGTATATTCCAGGAAAAAACACAGAATAAGTAAATGAATTCTCTAATTAAAATCCAAGCAAAATCACAGATCAAGTTTTATGAGAATTGTTGGGTATATTCTAGGAAAAAACGCAGAATAAGTAAATGAATTTGTTGAGTGAAAGTCCAAGAAAAATTGCAGATTAAGTTCATGAGAATTGTTGGGTATATTCCAGGCAAAAATGCAGAGTAAGATTTATGAAAAACATTGAGTAAGTCCAAGTAAATCGCAGATCGATTTCATGAAAATCGTTGAGTGTCTTCATTGCAAAAACACAGAGTAAGATTTATAAAAAATGTTGAGTAAGTCGAGGTAAAATCGCAGAGGAATTTTTATCCTTCAACAATAATTGTTCAGGGCCAACATAAATGAGATGTCCTTCTCTAGGCTTCACATATAGAATGAAATATCAATTTAAAGAGTTCGATACAATACACCATTCAATGTCAGCAATCTAGAATTCATCCTCTGTCTAGGAACCTATACCATCTAGCGGTGAATAAAAATTGGTAGTGATTTAAAATCTAGAAGCGATTTGATAGTCAAGTTCCAGATTGTAGTTCAGTTTTGTAAAAATTGTGATGACACTCAAGTAGCGATGCGCCATTGTTTATAATCCCAAAAGAACTTCATGTAATATAAATAAATTGTGGAAACAAGTAATTTCCATGTAATATAAATAGTAGACAACAAATAAAAATTTTAATAAACTTAAGATGGATTTGGGTGATAGTCAATCTAAACACCTCTTCTATAACACAACATCAAGAAGACTTGCTAACCCCAAATTTTAGAAATCCATTACAATTCAAAATATTATCTAAATACATATACAATTTTTAACCTAATACAAATATAATTGTCAACGAGAATACTGTAACCGACGAAGATGGTCTTGGTAATGTTCTTCGACAACTGGCATTTTCTCCTCGCTCTCGCTTTCTAATCATTGAGACATCACTGGTACCTCCCAGCCAACTCTATGGGTACTCTTCTTCCCCCTTATCCCCCCGAGTCGCAAAGGGGCCACGCACACAACCAGAAAAATACTTTATCTTTGAGCTTGCCTCACAAGGTAGAGCCACCACTATCTCTCAAGATGGGTATCCCAACTCTCACAAGTAAAACCAATCAAAACTTATGCCGCATAACTTTACCCATAACCAGTGTGATCCATTTTCCCTCTGGACCATTTTCTTTATAGGAGTTTCATCAAATAACACATCCCCACTTGCACAATTAATTTGCTTTTTAATTAATTAATTGAGAATTATTTTCCCCTTACACTTGTCACCCTCTCCCCAAGATGCACAAGTAATTACATATTATAATTTAATTAAAAGTCAAATTGCCACACCCTTCCTAAAAGTGCTCCTTAATTCGCTCCTAGTTGTCTCTTTATTCCCCATATTCCCATTTAATGATTGGCGCCTTACTAAATCTGAGTTGAGTTAAAATATGAATCTTCCTCTAGTTATACTAGTGTTAACTAGACTCTAGATACCTTTTTGTGCATACACCTTCTTTCATCTTTATTCATTTCTTATCTTAAATTCCAATTTGGTATTTTCTTCGACATATGTGTATTAAATCAATATTTAGGTTTATTTCATTTTTCTTAATTTCTTAAATTGATTTACCTCATTCCTATTTTGATTTAGTTAATAATTTAGTTTTAGTCTTCTTACCAACTTATGCTTAATTTTTTAATAGGCTTAGACTTTCATTTGGGAATTCACAGTGAATAATGTCAATCCTTAATTAATTAATTAAATCCAACAATGCTTAAAGATTTTACAAGGTTTAATTATTCGCTCAAGGTTTTCTAGGCCACCTAGATTCATTGACTCAAGATTTATTTATGTGACGTGCCCTTCAAGACGCACTCTGTGCTCCAAGGGTGATACTCACCTTTGAGTGGTTTTGGTAGTTGTACAACCCTTGGAGTCATCACTCCATTCGGGCGACCTTGTGAGAGACTAAGGGATTCTAAGGAATAAGGACCCTGCCTTATTGTGTGCCCCTTAGAAATCTTTGTGAGAGACTATCTTAGTCTTCCCTCACGACATCGTGGACCTCTCAAACTAGGTAATTGTTAACCTACAATTCGAGCCACGATGAGAGTGCTAGTAGGTTGTAAAAGGGACTTTGCCACACCTTTCCCTCAATATATGGTATATGTGCATGGACCATTTACTCCTTATGTGAGTCTGATTAGAAAGCATTCGTTAGCCTACATTCATTAACAAAACACTATCAGCGATCCATATAAAACATCATAATATAATCGATCATATGTCACATATGCATAAATGAAATTCTCAAACCAATACAATCCATTCCCTGACTGAATCCGAAGTCCAAGGAGGTCCATTGATTCCATCGGCATCCACAATTTGTCAACTATCATGCACACTCAAGGAAAACTCTTCAATAGAATATGTCAATACATATATATCAAATAGCATTAAATCACAACCATCAACATCATCATAAAAATCCATCAATGAAACAAATAACCATGTACTATAACCAGATCACTTGCACGCAAGTGTCCTCAAAGAATAAGTTGATAAAATGTGCTCGCAAGAGAGGGATGTTACATACACCCCCTCTTGTTTTTAAACTTCGTTCTGAAGTTGTACAGTGTATAAAAATGCAGTAAATAAAGTATTTGACAAGATCTATATGTCTAATCTATCAAACACAGAAATTGTTGGCGCATATCATATGTGTCCTCCCAGGTAGCCGAGTGTGGAATATAATTTTCCCACTGGACCTTGCCCTAATTGACTGTTCGATGTTGTAGTTGTCGAATGCAATGGTCTAGAATGTAGATTGGCTCTGCTGTGAGTGCACCCTCATCCAACACCTACAAATAACTCATGTCAATCACATGTGTAGGATCACTAACATAATGTCTCGAAACAGATACATGAAAAACATAGTGCATACACCTCAAAAAACTAGGAAAGGCTAGTCGATAGGCCATGGGTCACTTCCTTTCCACAACTTCGAAAAGTCCCACAAACCCAGGAGAGAGTTTAGCTCCCTTTCCAAACTTGATCGAACTTTTGTGCAGTTTCACCCGCAAGAAAAATCAGTCGCCAACTTCATAATTGAGGTCAACATGATGCGCAGCAACATAACTCTTCTGCCTATATTGCACTTTTTTAATCCTTTGTATTATCATTTTCATTTGTTCTTCCATTTCTTGGATCACTTCTAGTCCTACCATGACCCTATTCTCAAGTTGATCCCAACTCAATGGCGTCCGACACAGTCGCCTGTAAAGAAACTCAAACTAATGCAGGCACGTGCCTTCACAACCCGTAGGCCAGAAGGTCCACGTCCTCAGGATCTTTCCTTTACACGGCCCGAAGAACTCTAAATGGTCCTTCTATTTCCCTATCAGGAAATCTGCACCCACAGCAACTCTCACGGGATCCCCACTTTACACTTGGGAGATCGGACTTCAAGACTTCGCGAGGTCAGTGGTTGAGCATTGGTCTCTTGAATTCCCGAAACCCCGATATAAGTCAACGCTGACCTTTTTCCCTTCTTATCGGGATATTCCCTATCGCAATTTCGGCGATCGCGAGGTCGGGCAACTTGTTTTCCTGACTCCCGAATCCCGATATACCGAAACGCTGATTGACTTTTCAACGCTTCCTACTCTATCGGAATTTCGGACTTCACAATATCGTGAATCCTAATGCAATGAGTTCGGGATTTCACTCGACGAAAATCCGAAATAGTATGCCACCTGTCCGCTCATTGACCCCTCTATGGCCCACATGATCCTTTGACTTTCGAGATATCGTGGTTCGTGATTTCGTGATTTCTGTTGCAATGATTTTGGGATTTCCAACAACAAAACCCCGATACAAAAGGCCACATGTAAATCCAATGGCCCCACCTTGGATCGACAGTCCTATCCCTTTTGAGATTAGAACCTCCGAAAATACCTACGGTATTCCTCCTGCTCTTCCGCGAGATCTAACAGCTCTCGAGATTTCGCGAAATCTCCTCCGAGAATTTCGATCGTCCGTTCCTCTCCTGTGGATCTGCACATGAACTAATTATTCCTCCACAAGCTTGTCCTCGTGACTCTCAAATTGCCGACGGACTCCCAATCTCCACCACGTGTCCCAACTGATGGATGGGTCAGATCGAATCCTGGGACTTTCACCATGGAAATTCCCAATTTCCCGTCATCATGATTCCCGATTTCACGATGGCTGATATCCCGATGGGCCAACTCCTTTCAGAAATTTTCTCGTCCTGTTCACGAGCTTAACCCTCATGCAAATCTTGTCAGATCTTACAGCTAACAAGTAATTGGATCAAGATCTAACGGTCCAGATCCATTCCTCCTGTGCCCTCTCTCTAGAGACTAAACTCTGTGCATCTCCACCCGATCCAACGGTTAATGGGTATCTGAGTGAGATCCAATAGCTGATGATCTCCTCTTCTGTGTGCTCCCTCTAATGCTCCCTAGACGTGAAATCTTCAACGGTCCAGATCTCTTCGGCTGATCCAACAGTAGTTGTGCTCCCTCTGAGCTTCTGCGCACTCTTCCCAGACTTGGAAGAATTTCCAAAGATCCAAAAGGCCTCGACCTTTGTTCTGTTTCTGCAAACTCCATGACTATGGATTCTCAACTGCACATGTAAAAACATTGTCCCTCCTGAGCTTTTATGTAGCTTCGACCTCCAAGGAAACTCGTCCTTTCCTCAGATGGAGAATTTGGATACCTTCTTGGCTATCCTTCACTCAAGCAACCTGATTTCTGAATCTGCAGGGTGTTCAGCAACCCTGTGAAGATCCTTCAATGGATTCTTCCTTCAACTCTAGAACTCAAAGAGTTCTCTTCTCCTGTGCCTGTCTGCACACTGACTCAATACCCCCCTAACAGAGTATCTTCTCCTAGAACTTCCAACAGTTTTGTCTCCTTCTGTGCACCTATGCAACTGCTCAATGCCCACTTGGCAGAGCTCTCAGAATCCTCAATGGTTATGGCTTCTGTCTGAACTCGCAACAGAGTTCTTCCTTAGCACCCTGTGCCTATGCTCAATGCCCACTTGGCAGAGCTTTACAGAACTCCTCAAAGCTTCTATCTGCAACTGTGTCTCTCCTACACAGCCTTGCCTCCAAGGTATTCAGTAACCTCAAAGGTCTTATTCTGAGTTGATTATTTCAGCTGTTGTGCCCTCCTAGCACACCTTTGTCTGAACCCGCAGAATTCAAAAGTGCTTCAGTGCACTGGTATTCAGAGACCGCAATACTCTGTCATGCCCTCTTGACATGAAACCTCAAAGACCTCTCAAACCTGAAACCAAAACAACTCCTGCAAATGCCTAGCATACATCTACAGCATAAATTCACAGCATAAAATAGAACACACCAAGACATCCACATAACACAGAAATACATGCAGGAAAAATTGCTTCTGTTTGTATTAATAAAAGTGCCTCTTTACAAAGGTGTTCCTGAGCTCAGAATTTAACAGAGTCTCGGCTCCTTCTCTTCTGCTCTCTACTCACAGATTCTGACTCTACTCTCCCATACTCTTCTCTATGTTAGCTCCTACAAAATGAGATCCTAAATCTCTTTTACCTGAGGGGGCTCTTCGAGCTCTTCCCTCCAAACTCACCTACCCTATTCAATTACATTGAATGGTTGTCTAGTCCAGCATCAGATCTAGATCTCAGCCTTACAATCATTTAAAGCCTACCTACTCTAATGCCTACACAAAGGCACAGCTTCATGGCTCAACAACCTAAAACATTTAATTTACATTCAAATTAAAAATTGAAAATGAGGGCTGCGCCTCTTTTCAGCTTTGAATGCGTACGATTGACTTGGATGGATGGCTGGTTGGCTGACGTGGAGAGATGCTCATGCATCATACTCCTCAGCTGCAAAATTCATGAGCTCCTGCTCATGAGCTTCCCATCTTAGCTGTTGAAATCCTCCTGGATCCCAAATAAATATCTGGAGTTGTTCATCTGCTCCATCTTGTTGTTGCTACTACTATTGCTTCCTTCCTTCTACCCAGCCTCTCCTTACTAGTAGTCTTTGTTGACCGGATCATCAGCTCCTTGATCATCTTGATCACTTCGTCCAGCTGCTCCAGTGGCTGGCTCTACTCATGTAGTCTCCTCAGCTGCAAAAATTTTCTGCAGATGGGTAGATCATCATGATCTCCCATGCCTTCTTCATCTGCTTCCAACTTCACCTATTGGATGTGCATGCCCTGCACTTTCACCCTTCTCTCCAGGGCTTCAATCTCCTCATACAGATCATCCAAACTAATTTTGTCTGCTTATTCTTCTTCTTCTTCTGCAAACTCCCATGTTGCAGTCTTTTCAGTCTCCTGGCTGAAAATATGGAGCCATTCCTCAGAATGCTCATCATTCCCTTCTGCTTCTTTTGTTGTCAGCTTCAGTGCTACAGCTTCCCCAGCTTCCTGGCTGAAAGCATTGAGACACTCCTCAGAATTCTCATCTTCTTCTTTGTCTGCTTGGGCAGTCTCAACCACCTGCTCCAATTCTTCTTCCCTGACAGTCTCAGTTAACTGTTCTTCTGCTTTTGTTGTTGCTACATCTGCAACACGGTTTTCTGCATCCTCCTGGGCAAATGGTAGGAATATTTCAATTCCCCCAATCATTAAGATATTTCTCCGTTCTTCCTCTGCTGTCAGCTGCATCTGCTGATCTAAATTCATCTCCAAGCTCACCTACTCAGTCAGCTCCTCGGGCTGATTCTGACTCACTCCTAAGTTTATGAGACCTTCAGATAGTCTCATCTGCTCATCCCTTCCCACCTGGCAATATGGGATGCTTCCACTACCCTCCTGGCAGTCTTCGAGATACCGCAGCGACCTCATATCATTGCCCAGCTGGCAATGTGAAATTCCTTGGTTGTCCTCCTGACAGTCCATGAGATCTTCAGCTGATCTCAACTCTTTGCCCACCTGGCAATATGGAATTTCATCTCTGCTCCCTTGGCAGTTCTTGAGATCTTCAACCGATCCCATTCCACTGAGATCTCTCCCAGTCTCTGGTTCACATACATGAACCATTTCTTTAGGTCCGTCGAGGTTTTCAGCATGCCTCAACCATCCTTTTAATAGCCTATGTTGTCTTCTATCCATCAACTCCTTGACTGGCCATTTTGCTTTTGCCTTCCTCATGGGCCATTCATACACCCATCTCGGCTTGGCTTTCTGCTGCATCCGTAATGCAAGCTTTTCTATTTCCTTCTTTATATCAACGAGCTCTTCATCTATATCTTCTTGGCTCCATAGCTCTGATTTTTTCCTCCCAGCATATCTACAGCCTTCAGTAGCCATGTTGTTGTCCCTGTCTGCCCTCCTGGAAAACCTGCTGATATTACTTTGTACCCCAAGTGTCCTAGCTTCTCTTACAGTCCCCCTGACTGTCTTCTTGACTGTTGCCTACCCACGAACAACCATCACAGAGTCTACAGCCACCCTGTCTTATTTATCCTTCTCCCTCTGCTTGAAATATGCAAACAGAGTCCCGCTTTGATACCACCTGATGTGTATCAGAGTGCTCTTTCTCTCTTGCTCCTCTTGCCTGAAATATACAGACAAGAATCAAGCTCTGATACCTACTGACGCAGACATGTGCCTTCACAACCTGCAGGCTGGAAGGTCCACATCCTCAGGATCTTTCCTTTACACGGCTCGAAGAACTCTAAACGGTCCTTCTATTTCACTATCGGGAAATCTGCACCCACAGCAACTCTCACGGGATCCCCACTTTACACTTGGGAGATAGAACTTCGCGACTTCGCAAGGTTATTGGTTGAGCGTTGGTCTCTTGAATTCCCGAAACCCTGATATAAGTCAACGCTAACCTTTTTCCCTTCTTATCAGGATATTCCCTATCGCGATTTCGGCGATCGCGAGGTTGGGCAACTTGTTTTCCCGACTCCCGAATCTCGATATACTGAAACGCTGATTGACTTTTCAACGCTTCCTACTCCATCGAAATTTCGGACTTCGCAATATCGCGAATCCTAATGCAATGAGTTTGGGATTTCACTCCACGAAACTTTGAAATAGTATGCCACCTGTCTTCTCATTGACCCCTCTGTGGCCCACATGATCCTTTGACTTTCGGGATATCGCGGTTCGTGATTTCGCGATTCCTGTTGCAATGATTTCAGGATTTCCAACAACAAAACCCCGATACAAAAGGCCACATGTAAATCCAATGGCCCCACCTTGGATCGACGGTCCTATCCCTCTTGAGCTTAGAACCTCCGGAAATACCTGCGGTATTCCTCCTGCTCTTCTGCGAGATCTAACAGGTCTAAGGATTTCGCGAAATCTCCTCCGAGAATTTCGATCGTCTGTTCCTCTCCTGTGGATCAGTGCATGAACTAATTATTCCTCCACAAGCTTGTTCTCATGACTCTCAACTTGCCGACGAACTCCCGATCTCCACCACGTGTCCCAACTGATGGACGGATCAGATCGAATCCCAGGACTTTCACCATGGAAATTTCTGATTTCCCGTCATCATGATTCCCGATTTCACGATGGTTGATATCCCGATGGACCAACTCCTTTCGGGACTTTTCTCCTCCTGTTCACGAGATTAACCCTTGTGAAACTCCTATCAGATCCGACGGTTGATGGGTAATTGGATCAAGATCTAACGGTCCAGATCCATTCCTCCTGTGCGCTCTCTCCAGACACTAAACTCTGCACGTCTCCACCCGATCCAACAGATGATGGGTATCTGAGTGAGATCCAATAGCTGATGATCTCCTCTTCTATGCGCTCCCTCTGATGCTCCCTGGACGTGAAATCTTCAACGGTCCACATCAATTCGGTTGATCCAACGGCAGTTGTGCTCCCTCTGAGCTTCTGCGCACTCTTCCCAGACTTGGAAGAATTTCCAAAGATCCAAAAGGCCTCGGCATTTGTTCTGTTTCTGTGAACTCCACGACTGTGGATTCTCGACTACACGTGTAAAAACGTTGTCCCTCCTGAGATTTTCTATAGCTTCAACCTCCAAGGAAACTCTTCCTTTTCCTTTTCTCCCTCAAATGGAGAATTTGGATACCTTCTTGGCTATCCTTCACTGAAGCAACCTGATTTCTGAATCTGCAGGGTATTCAGCAACCCTGTGAAGATCCTTCAATGGATTCTTCCTTCAACTCCAGAACTCAAAGAGTTCTCTTCTCCTATGCATGTCTGCACACTGACTCAATACCCCCCTAGTAGAGTATCTTCTCCCAGAACTTCCAATAGTTCTGTCTCCTTTTGTGCACCTATGCACCTGCTCAATGCCCACTTGGAAGAGCTCTCAGAATCCTCAGTGGTTCTGGCTTCTATCTTAACTCGCAACAGAGTTCTTCCTCAGCACCCTGTGCTTATGCTCAATGCCCACTTGGCAGAGATTTATAGAACTCCTCAGAGATTCTGTCTGCAACTGTGTCTCTCCTACACAGCCTTGCCTCCAAGGTATTCAGTAATCTCAAAGGTCTTCTTCTGAGTTGATGATTTCAGCTGTTGTGCCCTCCTTGCATGCCTTTGTCTGAACCCGCAGAATTCAGAAGTGCTTCAGTGCACTGGTATTCAGAGACCGCTGTACTCTGTCATGCCCTCTTGACATGAAACCTCAAAGACCTCTCAAACCTGAAACCAAAAAAACTCCTGCAAATGCCTAGCATACATCTACAGCATAAATTCAAAGCATAAAATAGAACACACCAAGACATCCACATAACACAGAAATACATGTAGGAAAAACTACTTCTATTTGTATTAATAAAAATGCCTCTTTACAAAGGTGTTCCTGAGCTCAGACTTTAACAGAGCCTCGGCTCCTTCTCTTCTGCTCTCTACTCGCAGATTCTAACTCTACTCTCCCATACTCTTCTCTATGCTAGCTCCTACAAAATGAGATCCTAAATCTCTTTTACCTGAGAGGGCTCTTCGAGCTCTTCCCTCCAAACTCACCTACCCTATTCAATTACATTGAATGGCTGTCTAGTCCAGCATCGGATCTAGATCTCATCCTTACAATCATTTAAAACCTACCTCCTCTAATTCCTACACAAAGGCACGGCTTCATGGCTCAACAGCCTAAAACATTTAATTTACATTCAAATTAAAAATTGAAAACGAGGGCTGCGCCTCTCTTCATCTTTGAATGCGTGCGCTTGACGTGGCTGGATGGCTGGCTGGTTGACGTGGAGAGATGCTCTTGCATCACAAATGGTGTCATCTTAATGATGCTTTGATAGTTGTTGTTTTATGCAAACTCTACTAGTGGCAAGAAATATTCCCAACGCTTCTATTGGTCCATCACATACATACGCAACATATATTCCAAAATTTGGTTCGTTCTTTCTGTCTTCTCGTCTGTCTCAGGGTGATATTTTGTACTAAAGTTCAATTGTGTCCCCAAAGCCTCTTGGAATTTGGTCCAAAAACATTTTGTAAACATCGATCCTCTATTGGATAGGATCCTTTTTGGAACACCATGTAACCTCACAATCTCACTGACAAAAACTCTAGCTATTTCTGGCACCCGATACATCATATGCACAGGGATAAAATGTTTACTCTTCATTAGAGTGTCAACTACCATGAAAATCGAGTCGTCCTTCCTTGTTGTTAGTGGCAATCCAACAAAAAATTCCATCGAAATGACCTCCCATTTCAATTCCGGAATGACATGTGGTTGTAGTAATCATGTCGGATGTCTATGTTCATCTTTCACTTACTGACATTCTAGACATCTCGCCACGTAGACAACTATGTTTGTTTTCATCCCTTTCCAGAAGAATAAAGGCTTTAGGTATGCCCTCATATTTGTGACTCCCGGATGAGAAATGTATACTTCTCTATGAGCTTTGCTTAAGATCAAATTTCTCAATTCATCGTTAGGCGGTACGTAAATCCTGTTATTCAACCTCATCAATCCATCATCGTCAAATGTGTATCCTTTGAGCCTTGGTACCATCATGGTGCCTTGTCCAACATTTTCCTTAACCTCCTTGTACCAGTCATCGTTGATCTATATAGCTCGAATATTTTCTCGAAGATTCATTTGAAGAGGCATTACTAGGAATATGTGTGGTATCCAACTCAGTGCATCCACCACTCTGTTCATTGTTCCCTTAATGTACGTAATCTCGAAATCATATTCTCCAAGTAATTTTGACCAACACCTCTATTGCACATTCAAGTCACTCTGCGTAAATATATGTTGTAGTCCATAGTGATCTGTCTTTAGTTTGAATTTTCATATGATCAGATAGTGTCCCCATATTCTTAAGTCAGATACAATTTCCAATATCTCCAAATCATGCGTTGCATAGTTCTCCTCATGCTTTCTTAATTTCCTTGAGATGTAAGCAACCACTCGACCGTCTTGCATCAATACTCTGCCTAAACCTTCCTTGGATGCATCCTTGCATACCAAGAATTATATGTCCATGTCGGGTACTTTTAGTATCAGCGCGGTCATCAACAATTCCTTGAGCCTTCGAAATTCTTCCATGCATTTCTCAGTCCATAAAAATTTCGTGTTTTTCTTCTGTAATCCCATCATCATTTTTTCTATCTTCAAAAAACAAATATACGAACCATCGGTAATATCCCGCTAAACCCATAAAGTTGTGCACTTCCCATACATTTGTCGGTGCAGGCCACTCCATAATAGTCTCTACTTTCATTGGATTTGCAGTGATACCTTCATCAAATATAACGTTCCCTAGGTAATGAATCTTTGAATGATAAAAAGAGCATTTCGACAGTTTCCTGTATAATTGTTTTCTCGTAAACATTGTAGTACCAAGATTAAATGTTCGTCATGTTCTTATGTCATCCAAGAATATATTAGTATGTCATCAATGAATACTTGAACAAACTTTTCCAAAAATTCGCAGAACACCCCATTCATCAAACTCATGAAAACCCCCAGGGCAGTTGTCATTCCAAATGGTAAAACGATAAACTTGTAGTGTCTAAACCTCGCCTTGAATGCAGTCTTCGGAATATCTTCCTCTAATATTCATAACTAGTGATATCCTGATCTCAAGTCAATATTTGAAAACATCATCGCTCCCTTCATTTGATCAAACAAATCGTCTATTCTAGGCAACGGATATTGGTTCTTGATCGCCACCTTGTTCAATTGACGGTAGTCAATACAAAGTCTCCACGACCCATCCTTATTTCTTATGAAAATAACAGGCGCACCCCAAGGTGACACACTTGGACGTATAAGTCCTAAGTCCAACAACTCCTTCAGTTTCATTTTCAACTCATGTAACTCAGGTGTTGACATCTGATAAGGCGTTCTTGCTATTGGTTCAATTCTAGGTTTCAAGCCGATTGTAAACTCCAACTCTCTTTCGGGCAGTAAACCTGGTAGCTCTTCTGGAAACACATCATCAAAATCGCATACTATCAGAATGTTTTATAATCCTTCCACCTAGCCCCTTTCGTTTAGCACTAATATTACATATAACTTACATCCTTTTCCCATGCTCTTCTGCAGTTATAGGGAAGAAATGAACCTCAAGGACACTCCCTGGTTTCTTCCCACAATCACTCTTCTCTATCCCACATCATTTGTCAAGATTAACCATTTCAAATTACCGTTGAGTATTACATCGTGTGATTCCAACCAATCCATACCGATCACTATGTCATGCGATCCTAAGATCGTGACATATAGGTTGGCCTTCATTCCAAAATATCCCAAGTTAATACTATAATCAAAAATATTTTCCCTAATGTTCAGCTCTTCCTTTGCTATGAGGACCTTCTGAATTGCATCGTGTAACATTTGAGTAATTTGGATCCTCACTTTTTCTTGAAGGTTGGAGCTAAGGTCGAACACAAACTCGTTGACCTTTGACCTTTCCATGTTCAGATGTGGGGAAAACCTAAGCAACTCCATGAATCTGGCCTCATACTCTAGCACCGTATGACCACTCTTTCCTAAGTCGTTGAACTACTTAAGTTGTTGCTCAATGAACTCCTTGGACAAGTACCTCTCCCGGAACCTTTCCTCGAACCATTCCCATGACAAGTCTTCGATGACCATGTTTAGTTGAGGTAGGAGTGTCTTCCACCATAGAAGAGCACTCCTTTTTAGCTAAAATACCGCCATGTGGACCTTCATGTTGGAGGGGTAATCATGAAGTGTGAGGCACATTGCCATGTTCTCCAACCATGTCTCAGCGGATGAACTATCTGTAGCACCCATAAACTTGGGAAACTTCACTTTCTTGAGTTCTCTGTGAATGCTACCACTACCAACTGGAACATCTTTCGAACCCTAATTGGGTACAGGTGCCCTAACCTCCTTTCTATTTAGTTGGCTAATCAAGGCCTTTCACATCCTCTGAAAGGACCTAATCAAACCAACCACATCCCCTAGTGCAACCTGCTCCTGCCCATTGACATTTTCTTATCCTTGGGGGTTATACCCCTCTGGCGTGGATTCCACAGAAGGCATCGCACCTCCTCCCCTAGCACCACGTCGTCTACCTCCATGGCGTCCTCTAACCATCATTACTTCATGGACAAATTTTAATTTTAATTAGCGACAAGTTATTAATCAAGTGTTTCATACAGTGGAAGTCGTAACGATCCCAAGTCGCAGGGTTGAACTCGCTCTGATACCATATGTAACGGCTCCTCCGTTACGAAAATGAATAATGACGTACAAAACATTAAAAAAAAAAAAAAAAATTGCATTAGGAAATTTAAAACATCACAACATAATTAATCGCATCACAAGCTCACATTATCATAATTATTAACAACACAATCAATACATTAACAGAATAAACAATAGCGACCTGATTCAACACATCATGATCAACTGAAGCGAAATACAAATAACCAATCAACCATGTCACTGAACATTTAAAGAAATACCCACCCAACCTACCCTTCAAGGTTAGGACCTCCAGGACACATAAG
>JZKD02S1618740.1:59609-78737 GCA_000966675.3 Picea glauca
TTCCAATGAATGTAATTCTTCAAGACATATAAGAAAAAGCATTTCGTGGTTTTCTCCCAATTTGGGTTTCCACGTAAAACACTAGTGTACTGTGTATGTGTGTGATTGTTTATTTCTTACTACTCATTATTGGATAATAATTCTATATTGATATAACATTTGAAGAAAAAAGATTATAATTACACTATTAATGATTTACCCCCCCCCCTCTCAGTAATCTAACACCAATCCATGTCCTCGTTTTACTGTTATATTTCCTTAGCCTTTTGTGGATTATATGCAGTAAAGAAAAGGATTATATTACCAAACAGTCTGGGTGGCTATGGCGGAAGTTTGTTTTCACCTATCGCTTTGTAAAAATTAATTAGCTTAGTTTTTTGTATACAAATAAGCTCTATCATGAGCAGGTGTGTTTTCTTTATGTATGTAAGCAGAATAGTGTGTGGGTCGGCCTGGATTCCTCAGCAGGATGTTTTTTAGCATGACTCCATAGCCCAATACTAAGGCATTGAAACTACAAAAAGAGTTCTTAGAGCCTCACAAGGAGGAATCTATCCCCAATGGATCCTAATGTTAACACATATCCTTGTTCTTCCGCCTTAGCTCCTGCATGTTGACACCTGCATATTCTCAGTCATTATCCATTCATTTTTCATGTCGTTTGCGCCATATCCTCGTCATCATCCAACGTAGATCCAAATGACCAAGAGTAGGGTAAGGTCGTCATGTTTCCAGGTTCCAAGTTGACTCAAGCCTATCCGGACCCTTAGAAAGACAGTTAATGAAGTTGGGGAGCGATGTTTGAACATAGTTTCCCCCATAAATGGAAAGATCAAAAGGACTGTCAGCAAGTCGTCTCGTCTGCAGGTCCCTCCCAAAACCCAAAAATCAGCAGGAACCATCTGATTCAGAGGGACACGTAGAACTAGATCCAAAGATTCACAGTTTCTCAAATCGTAGGTTTTAGCATGGAGTCATTAGGATATTGTGGCATGGTCGATGGTTGAGCTAAGCTCCTGCATTGTAAAGCTTTGATAAAAGCTCTGGTTATTTGTTATGTAATAGGATTTGAGATTTCTTGTTTAATATAAGTCGGCTTCTTTCCATCTCTCTGTAAAATCTGTGTTAGAACACTTGGACATGGAGGATCGAGTCGAGGGTCATATGTTGTTGTTATGAAGGTTTGATTTCAACAGTATTGTGACTAGTTTTAATCGGTTCATTTTGTTATCTTTTTCCCTCTCACACTGAAGAGCTTGGGCATGGATGATCTAGTCAAGTTGTTGTAGCTACATCATGATGTATGTTTGATCATTGTGATGTTATGACTGTGTTGCTTAAATATACTTCAGTTTCTAAAACTTTGAATCCAATAGGATCTTTTGTTTGAGTTTTTTCTCATTAGGCTACTGGAAGACTTGATGTCCATAGTAGACCTATACATTCTCCTCACCAAGTCTTCCTTCTATTCACTTTTAATCCAACTTACTGACTGAATTTGATCAAGACCTCACTTGCCTGTGCATACCAGTCCAGTTTTTTGTGTTAAAGCGATATCATCTTGAGTTTTCACCCATTTGACCTCTTTAAAATTATTTTTGACATACAGACTAATGGGTACTGGGATTACTCTCTCTGCAATCAGAGAGTGACTTCCAGTGCTAACAGATTGAAAACCTGTCCCAGACGGCACAATAGCCCATCTTGAAGATGGAAATTAGTGAAAAATGTGTTTGCACCCAACATTTGATAGGTGGTTGCGAAGTCTAGGTCTGTCTCATAGAGTTGGGGTCGTCCAGAGGTCTCATGGATGCAAGAGTATAGCACCGTGGTGAGTGTCGTGAATGGAGGTCTATTGAGGAAATCAGCGACACGGTTAGTGCTTCATGTTTTATACTTGATTTTGAGGTGGAATTGTTGCAAGTATGTGGACCACTTCTGATGATAGTCATTCTGAAATTTGCCTTGTGTCTACATGAACTGCAGTGGCTTATGATCAATGTGGATGAATTTCTCCTTCCCAAGAATGTAATGTCCCCACTTCCTACAGGATTGCACAATGGAATACATTTCCTTTTTGTAAGTAGGGTACTTAAAGAAAGCATGTGATAGTGTCTCACTATGGTAGGCTATGGGTTGGTCATGTTGAGTGAGAATGGAGCCCACGGCATAGTCTGAAGCATTTGTATCGATCTCAAAGTGTTGTTGTAGGTCTAGTAGTGAAAATATTGGGACTGAGCACAAGTGTTGCTTCAAATCATTGAGCTCTTGTTGGTGGGACAATCCCCACACAAATTTATCCTTACCACCACCCCTAGTTACTTGGTTGAGGGCCCATGCAATATGGGAGAATCTCAACACGAACCTTCGGTAGAAATTGGCAAGGCCCAAGAAGCTCCAAAGCTCAGTGAGTGTGGTGGGGGTTGGCCAGTCACAGATGGCTTGGATATTGGTTGGATTCACATGTACACCATATTGATTGTCGATGTAGCCCAGGTAATGGACCCTGTCCATGCCAAAGGAGCATTTTTACAAGTTGGTGTATAGCTTGTGTTGTCGCAGGGTGTGCAGAACCTACTGAATATGTTGTAAGTTTTCTGCCCAAGTCTTGTCGTAAATGAGAATGCCATCCAGATACACCACTACAAAATTATTGGTGAATGGTTGTGGCATATTGTCCATCATCCTCATGAAAGTGGTTGGATCATTTGTCAAACCAAAGGGCATGACCAACCATTCAAAAATACCTTCCTTTGACTTGAAGGAGATCTTCCATACATCTGTCTGTTCTATTGGGACCTGGTGGTAGCCAGACTTCAGATCAATCTTACTGAAGTATTTGGCCCCCGTGAGTTGATCAACGAGGTTGTCGATTCGGGGAATCGGGTACTAGTTTCTGATTGTGATTTTATTCAGAGCTCGGTAATCAATGCAGAGTCGCCATGTTCCATCTTTCTTTTGTACCATCGTGATTGGGCTCCCGCAAGGTGATGATATGGGATGGATGTGCCCCTTGTGGAGCAGTTCTTGGATCTGTCACTTGATCTCCTCATTATATAACAAAGAGTGGCGGTAGATTGGCCCAGTACAGAGGTACCTCGATAGGTGAGTAGAAGATATATGAGTATTCTTCCATGACCTTATCCACTTGCTTCTACTATGTGGAGAGGTCAGTCATGGAGACCCTGGATGTGGTTGTGATCTTTCGCTCATTTTGAGAGAGAATCATGAAGAAGACAAATTTCCTCATCTGAGAGATGACCTTCCTACATTGCTTGGCAGTGATCAAGGAAATAGCACTAGGTGGGACTGCCTCAAGTATCCTGTACAATTTCTTGTTCAAAGTAATAATAACACTGTGAGACCTAGACTCATATACGGCATGGGGTTTCCATAAATATGGTTGGCCCAAAAGAACATTACAAACTTCGAGAGGGGAAACATCACATAATACCTCGTATTTGAAGGGCTTGATGTTGTATGACATGCGACATTGTTGGTTGACACGGATGTCGCTTCCTTGTTGGATCCATCCGATGTTGTAGGGTTGTGGGTGCGGCATTGTCGACAGGGAAAGCCACTTGAAAACCTATGTTGAGATGAGGTTCTTCTAGCTACCGCTATCAACGATGAAGTGCAGTGAGGTACCTTTCACCCACATCTATGACTGAAAAAGGTGCTCGCCTTCCTCTGGCTCGTCTAGTTCATTTGGCTGGATCTTGGTGGTAGCAATGGTAGCACTAGGTTTTGCATCGATGATATGTCTCCCTCTTTCTAGTTCTGACTCGGAGTTGGAAACTGCATCTGATTCATAGGCTTTCACCTCAGCCACCAGCGACTGCTTTGAGCAGCAATCAACAATGTTATGTCAAGGGCTCTTATGGAAGTCACACCACTTCTTGATATCTTTCTTTGTCTTTTTGGTGTCCTTCTTTATTGGCAGCCTGGTCTGGTTGTCCCGAGGCAGTTCGTCCTTGCTATGTCATTTGTCCTGCGGTTTGGGTCCGCCCTTTCCTAGCTTTTGTTGTGAGGGGTTCCCAGGACCAAATGGTCATGTCTTTTGTTTGAAATTATGCTCGATTTTGACGGCATATCGGTAGGTTGCGCCCAAGGATGAGATGTCCAGAAACTCCATTTCAACCTGGATGTATTTATGCAGACCGTCGCGATACTTGAGAACAAGATGTCGCTCAGAATATTTGATACCCATCTTGGTGCACAAGGTATGGAAGATATTTGTGAACTCGGGCACTGCTTGGTCTCTTTACTGTCGCAGTGTAGTCCATTTTGTGTACAAGTCGTCATAACTTCCAACAAGTTAGTATTGTTCCTTAATAGCATCCCTGAAGGATTCCCAGGTGACTACGACCATAAATAATGAGGGTTCCTTTGTTTCCTTCTGCTCACAGAAATTCTACCACCAATACTTTATATGGGGAACATCTTTGAGGAGCGCAAAAGTAATATTTTCTCTATTCGAGAAGTTATGGATAGATAAATACCCTTCTATAAGATTCAACCATTTGTCTACAACATCTATGTCTATATGACCTTCAAATATACGAATGTCGAAGTTTATTTGTACCTTGAAGGGGGCGGCGCCTCTGTTTGAGTAAGATGTGTCGTCTGTTGGTAGTCACTAAAAGATTTGTGCAAAACTATCCATCATCTCGTTCCTCTATTGCATGAGGGCTTCCTCGAGCAACATTTTGAAGGGATCTCATGTCTCGTATCTTTCTTTTCTCCCGCCAAGAGAGGTCACTTGGACATGCAAGATATTTTTTCCTTAAGAGAAACAAGCTCGAGACCCAATTTCTTGTACCATGACCTCATTGGGGACATGAATTAAGAACAACAAGGAGAAGACTGCTTTGATACCACTAATCCTTATTTTCAGAACAAAATGAATGTCAAAATATGCTTAACACAAAATAACAGATATACAGTAAAATTGGTTTCTATTCAATAAGGAAATAAGTTGGAACTGTAAAATGCAGCGAAAAACAAGCTTGCTAGAATGGTGGTGGCTTATCTCTGAGAAGAGATGTGACAGTTATGCTCATTCGCAAGAAGATGATTACAATGAGGCTCTGAAGGCCTTTTTACAATAAACAGGAATGTCAAAAACCCTAGACATCCAAAAACCTAACCCTAGGAGATGAAACACCAAAAGTCATGTGAGCCCCGTTTGGGTAAGTTAGTACATCAACTTCTCGGGGTCGTAACTTTTTCATACAATCTCCATTTTAGGTGCACGCTAGCTTGTTGAAAAGGTCTATCCGAGGAATACACATGTTGTCGTTAGACTTTGACTCTGTTAACATGCTGACTGTGGCGAGCCCTAAAAACGTTTTTTAGGGCCTCAAATGGCCCCGGAAGTCAAGGACCCAAAAACTTGGAAAAAACTGCCAAAATGAGCTAGTTGGAATAGGTGGGAGGCCACCGAAATCCATTTGAATCATCTATGCACCAATATTGTCCAAGTATTCGAACATCATATCACCTTGTGTCGTCAACCTTATATAATCGATGACAAATACAAAAGATTATGCAACCAATCAAAAAACCTTTTTCCTTCACTATGCTTTGAGGGAAAAGCATTTTTAGGGGGGGAGACTTGTAATAAACCTAAATTATGTTACCCATATGTAATAATGTATAAATCATTTTGTATTAAATAGTCATATAAATCATTATTATATATTTATTATATTGTAAATAATAATAGTCATACATTTTCCCAAAGGACATTATTTAACATTCCTTAGATGTATTTATATTCACGTCATTGTAACTCATGACATATCAATGAATAATAAATTATTATTATTTGTCCCTTGTCGAATATATGGATTCATCCTTGTTATTATGGATGCTTAGGTGAAGTGGCCAATATATTTGCTTCATTGTCTTTACGTTTTCCAATGATGTGTGTTCTTTGATTTCTTGCTCTTCAAAAAATATTTAGTGTTTTACTCAACCCATTCATAAAGGCTGGTTCGACCACCATTGATTAGCTTTGACAACAATTCTTCATATTTTGTTTAGTTATTCACATGTATCCCTATCAACAAATTTCGGTATCTCTTCGAGGATTGCTTCTAGAAATTTTAGTGGATTTCCATGAAAAACTGCACCCTAAGTCCTATGCAATTGTTAGTTGATTTCTCCTAACATATTTTTTCAAGTAATTCTCCAATTTCCTTTGCCACCACTCACAGATCCCATCAACATTTACCATTTATGCTTTACCATGACTAATATACAGTCTCGGATCATGTACTACTAGCAACAAAACTAATGTTGTAATTTAATCAGGAATTACACAATAAGTAGTTACCAATAGTGCAATCACATACCCATAATATATAAGGCTCAAGCATGCATACATAGAAGGAGGAATAGAGAAAAAGTAGTGGTGAAACTAACAAGCAGTATTCTTTTATTATATGATTGATAACAATCACTTTGTATCACATACTCTTGTCTATTTATGCATTACAATCAGTAGAAGGTAGTTGCAACTTCCATAACTACCTTGATTGATTGATTTGACCCAGTGATCAACCGACCTAATTATCTAGACGACTAATCTTCATAGTCAACTTATTCTTTCCATTCGGTTGATTCTTTGGCCTAGTCAATTAGTTAACTAGGCCCCTCCAATAATGATATACATAAAATTTGTATTAATTATTGATCCACATCATTCTCATATGCAAATTTTTCCAACTCACTTATGTTCACTAACCACCTACTTAACTTTATATGTAATGACCCATCACCCAATATATTATATGGTTATATTTGGAATTAATTTTTCAATGCCACATGCAACAATAAAACATGATAATTACACACAATGACACACATCAAAAATCTTAAAATGACATAAGCACTCAACAAATCAGGCATAATCCTAAACATCTTCATGCATAAGCAACGTTAGGTAAGAAAAATGAAATTCTATGTGAACTAAACTTCATAAAAAAACCATAAATGAGTAAGCAAGAATGTATTTAATGCAATCAATCAAACTTAAGCATGAATCAAAATCTAACTTTTCATGCCATCACAAAGTGAAAGGGACCAATCATTCTACTCAATCATTATAAAAGATACTTTAAGGATGTCTTCAAGATAAGATGATTTGAGAAAACATTTCGAAGATGAAGCTTAATGTCAAATTCAAAAATAAATATTATACTAAGTTTGTTCAAACTTAGGGTGGGTTGAAGCCTCAATAATACCTTAACTGCATTATTGATTCATGATATTTGAGTGCACATGAATTCAAAAAAAAAATCCATAGGGAAAAAAATACCACCATGTGTTTGACTAATTTAACAAAATTAACTGCGTTATTGATTCATGATATAGGGTGGGTTGAAGCCTCAATAATACCTTAACTGCATTATTGATTCATGATATTTTAGTGCACATGAATTCAAAAAAAAATCCATAGGGAAAAAAATACCACCATGTGTTTGACTAATTTAACAAAATTAACTGCATTATTGATTCATGATATTTGAGTGCACATGAATTCAAAAAAAAATCTATAGGTAAAAAACTACCACCATATGTTTGACCAATTTAACAAAATTATGAAATTTTTAGGGCTTAGCTAATTTCTATGAAAGATTTTTGTTGGAATTATCTCATGTTTGCAGCCTCTCGATTATATATTCTTTGGAAAGAAAATGAAGATTGTATTCCAATGGGACACAACATAATAGCATACCTTTGAAGAATTAAAACATGGGTTATGCTTTGTTGTAGTCCTACAAGTCCCTTATCTGCACTAGCCTTTGAGATCAAGATCAATACCTCAAATATGCACACAGCTATTATCCTCTTTATCTACACTAGCCTTTGAGATCAAGATCAATGCCTCAAATATGCACACAGCTATTATCCTCTTGTAGCATGGAAAATATCTTGTGTACCACTTTGACTTCTTTATTTATTATATCATTAATTATTCACCCTAAAATGAATAGTTTAATGTGATCGTCTAAGATATTAGGAAATGTTGCCATTACCTCTCATATAAGGAGACTCTTAAACACTAACCATGAGAATTCTTAAACACTAACCATGAGAATTTGTAGTTTGTGCAAACATAGAGCAAGTTTCAAAATGCGTGCCAGTCAAAGGATGGCATATATGTAATAGTTCCACATGCATAAGCACAATGCATGTGGTCGAATGCTTTATTCAAGTGCCACTACAATTCTTATTGACTAATGTAATTACTCCATGCTTATCTAGGAAGCATATTACTCAAGTATAGTAGCTTATCTAGGAAGCATATTACTCAAGAAAACATAATTATATGTTTTCTCTATTATTCCCTCCAGTCCCACTCTCATATATGGTAAGGGTAGGGGGAATAATAGAGAAAACACATTATATGTTTTCTCAATTATTCCGCCAACCCCCACCCCCACCCTCATAGGTGGGGGGAATAATAGAGAAAACATATTATGGGTAGGGATGGGGTTGGGGGGAATAATAGAGAAAACATATAAGATGTTTTCTCTATTATTCCCCCCACCCCCACCCTCACCCTCACCCTCATATTATATTATGATAATCAAATTTACATTAATGGTGGTTTGACAAGTTTATAAAATTGAATAGTTAATATAATTTTTATTAGGTTTTAATTTCTATATGTGGGCATGTTTGTACCTGTGTTCACATTTATGTAATTGTGCTCAGTAATAACAATAATTGGAACTAAGCGCAAGTCTTAAGCAATTTTAGAAAAATATATATCAATTAAGTGTTTAAGTTAAAGGCAACCAAATTAAATAATGTTAATAGTTCCTCCATATTATTGAATCAAAATGTATTAACCTCATCTTAATAATTAAAAAATTGGTTAAAAAATCAAATTTATACATACCACTCGTTATCACATAAAGTTGTCATGGGTCATATGTAGTTGTTGTTAGGACCTAGATCTACACCTCTACCTTGTCTCTCTCTTTTCTGCATACCTTCCTATAATTTTTTTCTCTTCTGGTTGATAAAGTCAAGCCGGTCAAGTATGGTGTATTCATAGGGAAAAACTATGAGCATAATGCAGCATTCAGAGAAGTCCATTTCGGGCTTGAAATACATGCAAACAGACAGGTTCAATTTTCAACGATGGAGATCCCATGTGTAGTACAGATTAACAACTCTCGTGTATTTGGAGTTTCAAAGTCGCACAAGGATTAACAACCAAACTTAAGCCCCGAAGTTTCGAAGTCCCGAAGTAACAAGAGACTTCCACGTCAACCAGGAGAAAGTTACTTCGGGATATTTCCATCCAAACATCTCAAAGCCCCGAAGTGCCTAAGTATTGAAGTAACGAGAGGTTTCCATTTCAACCGGGAGAAAGTTATTTCAGGAGATTTCCATCCAAACATCCAGAATCCTCAAAGTGTCGAAGTGTCGAAGTCCCGAAGTAATGAGAGAATTCCACATAAACTGAGAGGAAAGTCACTTCGGGAGATATTCATGCCCGCGTTCAAAAGCTCTCGAAGCCCAAAGCGTCGAAGTAACGAGAGGCTGCCACATCAATCGGGAGAAAGTTACTTCGGAAGATTTCCATCCAAACATCCTGAAGTCTCGAAGTGATGCCAAGATGACATGTCGCTTCAGGCCCTACCACTCCATGGGTGTTTTTTCAATTCAACACATGGCACTTATCCACCGAGGACGCATAGCATTCATTTCAGGCTACCACATCACTCTGGGCCCGTACCACTCTGGTATTTTTTCATGCTTCACAATCCAAAACCCCTGAAGCTCGAAGTGTCGAAGTATCAAAGACACATGGCGCTCATCCATCAGTAGTTGTGACAACACACGACGTCAGTCCACCACGTCATATTCGGGAGATCATCCTCTCAGAGATATTCATCTCAACATTCAAAGCTCCCAAATCCCAAAATTGGATCCATCTCTAAACATGTTTAAAAGGATTTTGGAGTTGGCAGACGGATAAATTTTAGCGGGGGCACTAAAATAGCAAGGTTACCCATATCGCAGTTTGCAACAGATCAACGACCACGCTTCATTGCGGGGACGGAACATGCTTGAACATTAAAATTCTAGAGCGGTCCCACAATCAAAACCATGGTATAGTGTAAGCGGTATGTGGCAGTTGGTGGTGGATTGCGAGGGTTGAAGCGGTGTGGGCCCAAACCTCCCTTAACAACTTCTGCAATCACGTGTTGATGTAGGGTCCATCCGAGAGCAGTGTGTGGCAACAAAACTAGGGCATTCCAAAATCATGGATTGCGACAAGATCGACAGCCACACTTCATTGTGGGGATAGAAAGTGATCAAACGCTAAAATCTTAGAGTAGTCCCATAATCGAAACCACGATATATCTAAAGAGGTATGTGGCATTTGGTGGTGGATTGTGGGGTTTGGAGTGGTGTGGATCCAAACCGCCCTTGACAACTTCCGCAATCACGTGCTTATATAGGGTCCAATCCGAGAGCAGCGCATGGCAACAAACTAGGCATTAGGCCTCATCCTAATCTCAAGGAGAAATCAATTGATGAAAGAAGGATCGGTGGCTGAAAAATTAACTACCCCCTTAAATGGAAGCATGGAGGGTCTGGCCAAGGAGACAGAAAACAGTCAACCCAAAGTACCACAGAGGGAAATTTTTCTTGCTGGCCCATACTGACATGAGTTTCCTTTTGAAAGAAGGAACAGGATAGACAAGAGAAGACACACGACACTGGAGAATCCTAGGATAGGAAGGCCAGATCATACTTCTAGTAGTGGTGGACATTTTTTATTATAAATAGCCCTGATGAATGATAGAATAGAAAGGGGGGCCCAAGACTGGAGGAGGTTTTGGAGAATGGAATGACTGTATATTTCAGTTTGTAATCTGGAGGGGAATGTGGTTGTAAATTGTATGTTATTGAAGATTCATATGAGTTGTTTCATCAAATCTATATTCTATGTTCTATGTTCTATTCTTCATCTTGTTTGAATGTATTGTTGATTTTAAGGATTGAAATTTCCCTTTGATTGATAGATTCTTGATGCAGTAGAGGATCTGTTGTAAGCTTGCCTATTTATCATTGTTTATTGCCCCAACACATCTAAATTCTCTTTGCAGAGAGGATATTTTTTTAGCGAACATTCGTCTTTATGTTAATTCTCTCATTCTTCTCTTCATCATTATACAAATCTTTTGTTTGATAGGGAGCTTAAATACCTTCAATGAGCAGACTTTTTATGACTCCATAGCCCAATGGTCCATCAGTGATCTACAGTGATATTTGTTGTATTTTCCTTTCTTTAAAGTCTTGTTGATCCCTCATCTCAAACTAAAATAAAATCAATTTGTATGTTACCAAGTTTAATCCCATTTTCAGTTTGGGGGTGACTCTTGGAGTGATAACATTAATGGCGTTGTTTTCGGGGATGAAAGTGAAGATATCTTCTTTGGGAGAATGACAATGAAGGGATCCATTTTGAGATGGTGAACTGAAGCTGGACACATTGTTCTGAATGCTCATATTTCACCATGGTGACTCAATTGTTCGAAAATCTATTGGCGACTCCACTGGTTTGAAATGGACAAGATTTTACCTCAGAGGTATGCTTTATGTGATTTTTCAAAGATAGTTGGTTTCCCTAATCCAAAGCCTAGTAGAGATGAATGGGAAAGTAGCCTTCCTAAATTTCGAGGAGAAGAGTGGGAGGTACCAACTGAACATTTGTTGGATTTTCATGATTGTATTCATCAAATTCATATCGTGCATGAATATGTTCATATTAAGCTTTTCAGGTATTCATTAGAGGGGATTTCTCGTGATTGGTGTCGATCTCTTCCCATTGCAAACATCATCTCTTTGACAGGTTTTCATGTAGCTTTCAATTCATTTTGTAAAGAGTATTTTTCAGTTGAGTATCTTTATGAAAACTATCGTGATGAGTTTTATTTGATTCATAAAGATTTTGCTAGTCACGAAAACCATATTTGTGATGAAGCATTTATAGTGGAAGAAATCATTTTCCATGAATATCAAGAGGTGTTGAATGATATTAATTATGATAGAAATAACATAGAAACATGTGGCATCATATCATATGTATATGTTGTTTTAAATGTTTATGAAGATCAACATGTCTCTTTTGAATATTCTGATGTCGAAGAGCAAGTGTATACATCCATAGATATTTCTCCTGACTATGAAGTTGAGATAAATGATAAGTTATTTAAAAAAACTAGGGAAGATTCCTCTCTGTTTTTTCCTAGATTTTCAGAATTGAAGGCATATTTTGTTTGTTGCTCTTATAAAGAAAATACAGAGGATATTTTTGTTCTTGAAACAGATATCTTTAGCAGCCTTGCTTATGATGAAGAAGTTGTTTCAAATACTGACCAAGAACAACCAATTTTTGATGAATATCCCAACGAATATGATGAAGAGTATAGTTTTTTCATAGCTTCTTTGGAACCTCGTAGCATGGTTCCTGTATATGATAATTATGAATCTGATCCTTGGGAGAGAAATGGAGAAAAAAAGGAAGAGATAAATGTGCATCTTTTCTCATCTCTAGCACTTATAAATGAGCGGATATCACCCGGGGTTAGGAAGCCTGCATCAATCCTTTATCCACCTGTACACACTGAGAACATCAAACAACATGTGAGAAATGATGAAATAAAGGAGGTAATGTTTTACCAGTTTAGCATGCCTTATTATAAATTTTATGACTCTGTGGGGTTATATATGGACTTGAACTTTCCCAAAGCATTGGAGCCTGCAAATTTAATCATCTTATCATCATTTGGAGGTATTGTAAATGTTCCAAAACATGTTTTCATTATGTTGTCATACCTCCCTTACCTTTTATGGATCATTTACAGTGAAAAGAAGAACTATGTTACCAAACAGTTTGGGTGGCTATGGTGGAATTTGTTTTTCACCTGAGCATTGTAAAGGTCAGTTAGAGTAGGGTATTGTATATAAATAAGCTCGTGTGCAAGATTTTCAGTTTTGAATTTGCTTTTAGTATTTGAATAAGTGACCCCGTAGCCCTAGGATAAGACATTGAAGCTGCTTGTTCTTGGCATCTCACAGGGAGCATGCCATCCCCTTTGGAGCCAAATGTTATCACATAAAGTTGTCACGGGTCATATGTAGTTGTTGTTAGGACCTAGGTCTACACCTTTTCCCTGTATCTCTCTTTTTTTCATACCTTCCTATAAGTTTTTTCTCTTCTGGTTGATAAAGTCAAGTCGGTCGAGTATGTTGTATGCATAGGGAAAAACTATGAGAAAAATGAAGCATTTAGAGAAGTCCATTTTGGGCTTGAAATACAAGCAAACAGACATGTTCAATTTTCAATGATGGAGATCCCATGTGCAGTTCAGATTAACAACTCTCGTGCATTTGGAGTTTCAAAGTCACACAAGGATTAACGACCAGACAAAAGCCCCGAAGTCCCGAAATAACGAGAGACTGCCACATTAACCGGGAGAAAGTTACTTCAGGATATTTCCATACAAACATCCTAAATCCACGAAGTGCCTAAGTCTTGAAGTAACGATAGGCTGCCACGTCAACCGAAAGAAAGTTACTTCGAGATATTTCCATCCAAACATCCAGAAGCCCCAAAGTCTCGAAGTAATGAGAGACTTCCACATCAACCAGGAGAAAGTCACTTCGGGAGATATTCATGCCTGCGTTCAAAATCTCCCAAATCCTGAAGCGCCGAAGTAACCAGAGGTTGCCACGTCAACCAGGAGAAAGTTACTTCAGTAGATTTCCATCCAAACATCTCGAAGTCCCGAAGAGTCAAAGTCTCGAAGTGATGTCAGGCCGACACGCCACTTCAGGCCCTACCACTCCATGGGTGTTTTTTCAATTCAACACATGGCACTTATCCGCAAAGGATGCATAACATTCATTTTAGGCTTCCACGTCACTCTAGGCCCATACCACTACGAGAGTTTTTCATGCTTCACAATCCAAAAATCCTGAAGCCAGAAGTGTCGAAGTACCGAAGACACATGGCGCTCATCCATCAGTAGTTGTGACAGCACATGATGTCAAGCCACCACGTTAGATTCGGGAGATTGTCCTTTGGGAGATATTCTTGCTCGGCATTCAAAGCACCTGAACACAAAAATTAGCTCCATCTCTAAACATGGTTAAAAGGATTCTAGAGTTGGCAAATGGATAAATTTTAGTGGGGGCGCTAAAATAGCAGGGTTACCCAGATCACAGATTGCAATAGATCGACGACCACGCTTCATTGAGAGGACGGAACATGATTGAACATTAAAATTATAGAGCGGTCCCGCAATCGAAACCATGGTATAGCAGAAGAGGTATGTGGAAATTGGTGGTGGATTGTAGGGGTCGAAGCGGTGTGGACCCAAACCGCCCTTGACATCTTGTGAAAAGACGTGAGGAGGTAGGGTACATCCGAGAACAGGGTGTGGTAACAAAATCAAGGGATTACCAGATCGCGGATTGCAACAAGATCGACGACCACACTTCATTTCAGGGACAGAAAGTGCTTGAACGCTAAAATCTTAGAGTGGTCCCTCAATCGAAACCATGGTATAGCTAAAGAGGTGCATGGCAGTTGGTGGTGGATTGTGGGGGTCGGAGCAGTGTGGATCCAGGCTACCCTTGCAAACTTCTGCAATCATGTGCTTATATAGGGTCCAATCTAAGAGTAGCACATGGCAACAAACTAGGTGTTAGGCCTCATCCTAATCCCAAGGAGAAATCAGTTAATGAAAGAAGGACCGATGGTTGAACAATCGACTACCCCCTTGAATGGAAGCATGGAGGGTCTAGTCGAGGAGACAAAAAACTGTCATCTCGAAGTACCACAGAGGGTAGTTTTTCTTGCACACCCATACTGACCAGAGTTTCCTTTTGACAAAAGGAATGGGACAAACAAGAGAAGACACACAACACTAAAGAATCTTAGGATAGGAACATCGGCTTACACTCCTAGAAGTGGTGGACGATTTTGATTATAAATAGATCTGATGAATGATATAATAGAAAGGGGGGCCCAAGACCGGAGGAGGTTTTGGAGAATGGAATGACTTTATATTCTAGTTTGTAAGTCGGAGGGGCATGTAGCTGTAAATTTTATGTTATTGAAGATTCATATGAGTTGTTTCATCATATTTGTCTTAAATGTTCTATGTTCTATTCTTCATCTTGTTTGAATGTATTGCTGATTTTAAGGATTGAAATTTGCATTTGATTGATATATTCTTGATGCAGTAGAGAATATGTTGTAAGCTTTCCTATTTATCATTGTTTACTGTTCAGACACATCTAAATTATGTTTGCAGAGAGTATCTATGCTTAGCAAACATTCATCTTTATTTTCATTCTCTCATTCTTCTCTTCATCATTATACAAATCTTTTGTTGGATAGGGAGCTTAAATGCCTTCAATGAGCAGACTATTTATGAATCCATAGCCCAATGGTCCATCACTGATTTGAAGTGATATATGTTGTCTTTTCCTTTCTTTAAAGTCTTGTTGATCCATGATCTCAAACTAAAATAAAATCAATGTGTATGTTACCAATCTTACTCCCATTTGCAGTTTGGGGGTGACTCTTGGAGTGATAACACCACTTATGTTAAAGGATATGTTATTTATATTAATAGGACTATGATGCAATTATGACATATCATATATTTTCAATAATATTAAGTATAGGTACTAAGAGAAAGTGATAGATGACTTTTTTAAAATAGTCTATGTTGTGATATACGATTAAGCCATCAAAAATAATTCTGATAAAGGATTGCTTCTCAAAATTTGTTTTCCTTATTAAACAAGTTGTTTGTATTAATTAAGTCCAATAGACTAACTTAATTGGTTAAGTGCTTTGAGCTTCATGTAGGAGGTTTCAAGGTCAATTTACCAATTAGCTACCTTTATTATGTGACTTTGCATCCCTCACTCGATGTCCCTACCTAGTTAGGCATTGTAATCAACATCGATAGGTTTACACTAGGTAACATCATTGAAATAGTACAGGCAAGTTCCATGGGGTTCCTCACAAGGTTTTCCTTTGGGAAAACGTTGTATGTACTACTTACATATTCAATCCAATTTTAATTATTTTATTTAATTGAAAGGATTTTCTTTTAATTGTCACCATTATTTTGACTAAAATGAGTGAGATGGAAGTAAAAGTGTACTTCTCTATGACTTGATAAAAGTAATGAGGTTTTTAATCCCCAAGAGTTAGCTGTATTGGTAAGATACTTTTGTGTGAAATCCAAAAAGGTCTCAAGATTCATTCCCATAAAGTCCTTTAGGGTTACCAATGGCCTATGTTGCTTGTGTTTGGTATGTTGTCTATTTAGAAATTATGGGGAAGATGGGGGACGTTCTCTGCAAAGTTATTTCTTTGGGAAAAAAAACAATGAGTTTTTTCTACATCCTACATGACAATCATTCATTTGATAGTGATCCACAGTGTCTGTTTCACATGCTTTCCTTCATAGCCATGAAAAAAAGTGGGATGTGTTTAACAATTATTCGTCTTGAAAATGTTTTTACAACATGAAACCACTCATATGTAAAAAAATTAATATTCCAAATTGGTAAGAGGATTTGTTTGTGGTAACATATAAACCCCAATATGTCTTGGTCCTTATGCCAATGGGGACAACTTCAAGGGAGTAGTTACTCCTACTAACATAATGATTGATCGATTGTGGGTGAATATGCTTTCTTTATTAACCTTCCCTTATCTCCCTTTGAGTATTAAAATAACTAGTAGTATTCCATAATAGCCCTTTCATTTTTTCCTTGGAATACAATTCATCCCACCCTCAATCCTATAAGAAAGAATGAGATTGTTGGTACCTTTCCAGCCCCAACAACAATTATTTAACTAGGAGCTCCAATCAGCAGTTAGCTCACAAAGAGTGAACATGCCACAAGTGGGATTTGAACCCAAGTGAAGAGGATAACATTTTCCCTCTCAACCACCTTAGCTATACCCAATTGACTAGTAGTCCTTTCATATATTGTCCTAGATTCCCACTACAAAAGTTAGATATGCTTAACATAAGTATTCCTTGGAATTTTTTATACAACATCGAAACCCTCATATTTAAAAACTTGATATCCCACATTCGCTAAGAGGATTGGCTAACGGTAGAATATAAACCCCAATATAATATTGGCCTTATGTTAATGGGGGAAAACCACAAGGGAGTGGAAACTTATACTAACATAATTGTCAATTGTCATATCACCAATATATCATGATCCTTATGCCAATGGGGGAATCCATAAGGGAGTGATCTGGATTTAGGAACGGAATGAACTGATTACAGACTGAATACTATAAATGTAGAGATATGAAGAATAACACATACATCCAATGAACAATATATGTTATTAAATAAATGACATAGGCTAAAACTGTAAAACTGCAGAACTAAAACACTTGCTCGAATGGTGGTAGCTATCTCTGAGAAGAGATGTGGATGCTACGCGCATCCATCTGAGCGGAATGATTACAATGAGGCTCCAGAGGCCTTTTTGATATTACTCATGAATTCCAAAACCCTAGACATCCAAAAACCTAACCCTAGAAGGTGAAACACCAAAAGTCATGTGGGCCCCTATGGGTAAGTTGGTACCTTAACTTCCTAGGGTCGTAAATTTTGCATGCGATCTTTGTTTTAGGCGCATGATATCCCGTTGGAAAGGTCTTTTGGAGAACTACACATTCTACCAATAAACTCTAACTTTGTCTATAGTTTGACTGTGGAGAGCCAAAAAAACAATGTTTAGGGCCCCAAAACAACCCTGGAAGTATAGCAAGATGTGCTGACATGAAAACATAAAAAATGAGCCATTTGGATTAAGAGAGAGGCCACAAGTATCCACCTAGAGGATTTGTAGGGATTCAAACAACCCCAGAAGTGTAGAACCCATAATTACAAAGAGATAGAGAAGAACATGTTGAACAAAAATGGACAAGAGGAGCCAGTTGTAATCGGTGGGTGGCCACCAATATCCACCTGGATCAGTGGTACCTCCTACTAACATAATGGTTGATTGGTTTCACAATAAGTATGCTTTCTTTCGATACCTTCCACTCTCCCCCTTTGTGAGACAAAAATAAAAAGTTCTTACTTGGAAACTACTCCATAATACCCCTTTCACATGCTTTCCTACATGCCCATAAAAAAGGGGAAATCCACAAGGGTGTGGTGCCTCCTAATAAAATAATGATTGATTCATTGTATGTGAGTTTGTTTCCTTGCTTTACCTTCCCCTCTTCCCCTTCATATATTTTTCATTAGAAAATAAAATAATAATAATAATAATAATAATAATAATAATCTTTCTTTAAATCTTTAATTGGAAGTACTCCATAGTACCCCTTTCACGTGATTTCCTACATGCCCATTAAAAAAAATTGAATATGCCTAACAACTATGTGTCTTGGAATTGTTTCTACGACATAAAAACCCTCCTATCTAAAATACTTATTATCCTTCATTGATTGAGAGATTGGTATTTGGTAAGATATAAACCCCAATATACTGTCATATTTATGCTAATGGAATATTGAAAGGGAGTGGTGCCTCTTAAAAACATAATAGTTAATTGGTTGTGGGGTAAGTATATGTTCCTTCTCATCCTTCCCCTATCCCCCTTTGTGTGTAAAACATTAAACAAAATATCAACTAAAAACAATACTCCATGGAAGCCTTTCACATGCTTTCTTACATGCCCATTTAAAAAACTCCAACACCTAACAATTGTGCATATTGGAATTGTTTCTGACATAAAATCCTATCTAAAAAACTTGAACCTTAATTAGAAGTACTCTATAGTACCCCTTTCACATGCTTTCCTACATTCCCTTTAATATAAGTCAAATATGTCAACCAATTGCACATCTTGGGATTGTTTCTATGACATAAAAGGCCTCATATCCAAAAAACCTACTAGACATTGGTTGAGGATATTAGTTTGTCGTAACATATAATCACCAATGTTCCATGATCCTTATGCCAATGTGGGAAGACACAAGGGAGTGGTTCTTTCTAATAACATAATGGTTGATTGGTTGTG
>JZKD02S1618740.1:86638-99049 GCA_000966675.3 Picea glauca
GGAGGTGTTTCCCACCATGTATCCTCCATTGTAGGGCGTGGACCCTAGATATGATTAGGAGGGGTGGAGGAATTTCCCACCGTGTATCCTCCGAAACCTAAAGTCATGGGAGAACGGTGCTAGTTCACACTCCCCAAGACGTGTGATGATGACTGTCAGTTGCCTGCTAGGGAAGCTCGGTCGAGATAGCGACACTTCCACTTACGGGTTCTATTTGGAGTTAGGTCAATATAGTTGATGCTCCAAGATAGTCTAGCAGAGGAGGGATAGGAATGGAGATGGAAGTAGGTTAGGGAGGAAGGATGAGTAGTAATAATTGAGATAATATGGAGATTTGTCTGGTGGTGGAATTTAATGTCTTCCCTTCAAAAAAAAAAAGAGAGAGAAATGTGTTTATGAATATTCATTATTACGTAACTAAACAACAGTTGTTTAAAATAAATTATTGAACCGGATAATTGTAATTAAAGGATTTCTCACACAATTGATTGATTGTTGTATTTTATAAAAGACTAGTCTTGCTGACTGGATTGAATGCATACATAAATTACTAAAGGATGACAGTTTTGATTATTAGTACATGCACGAGATTTGCATGTACTAGCTACACATGCATTTCTTGTACATATACACTAGTATGTATGAGCTTTCTTGACTTACTTACTGATAATGTCAATTACTTGTTATGAAAGTGTGAACCATGCTCTTTTCCTTTGTACCATAAGATACCTAAACTTCGGGACGAAGTTTCCTGAAGGGTGGGTGTATGTAATGACCCTAGTTGGATAAATGTTTAAGAATTATAAAGTAAAACTAATTAGGGGATTAATTGTGTTAACAAGGTATTAATTAAACAAAGATGATTTAATGATATTAATTAAGTAAGTTATTAATTAATTAAAGGTTATAATTGTGATTAATTAATTGATAATTTAACTACAGATTACATTTGATGACATGAGTAATAAATTTAAGAGATTAATAATATATGCTATAAAAGGTTACGTACCCAACAAGGGATAACCTGTTAATCCCGAGAAGATAAAACAATAAAGGAAGGATCAGAGACATGGATGAGGGCAGGTAAGGGAGTAAATACAGGAGTCAGTGAAGGAGGGATAGGAAAAGGAGGGAGGTTTACATGAGGGGCATTCGACAGAGGAGGGGAAGGGGGAGTTGGAGGACTATTGGATTTGCAGGGAGTAGAGAGTTTATGGCAATGGCATTCTGATCAGTTGAGGCACCAGGTTGCTGGAGGTTTTGGGCACGGGGGCCAGGATATCCATAGATATCTTGGAGCTAGGTATTTTTCCTAGTTGGCAGGGAGGATAGTAGGTTTGGGCAGTTATTTTTTGTTTTTTTTGTGGCAGTATAGGTCTGTGCATCAGGTAGCAGGAAGGCAACAGCAAGGCAGCAAGGCAACAGAAATTAGCATCAGAACTAGGTAATTTGTTAAACTATGTATTTATTTCATTCTGCCATGAAATCATTATTCATTGATAAATTTAAGTTACTGAAGTTGCTATTATGAAGATTGTTGTTATGTTATGAAGTTATTATCTCAGTTCATGAAATAAATTGCTTATGAAAGTATGTGATGTTTAAAATTTATTTGGTTGTTACATATGATGACACACAATCCCCACTGAAAAAATTTAAATATGCCTAACAATTATGCATCCTAGAATTGTTTCTACCATGTAAAAACCCTCCTTCCATGTAAAGTAAGAATTATTCAAAATGTTTGTTGTGTGTGTTTAGAAGTATATTATTTATAGAATCAAGGGCGTGTATTTCATTCTTTTAACATCTTCATAATTAAAATATTCCATTTCATTTACTAGGAATATTGTTTATAGAATCAAAGAATTTCACATCACTCTCTTAACATATTCACATTTGAGATCATCCATTTCATTGATTAGGAATTATGCATCTTGGTATTGTTTCTATGACACAAAGTCCTCCTTTCACATAAAGTAAGGATGGTTTAGTATGTTTGTTTTTGTTTGTTTCGAAGTATATCATTTATTAAATCCGAGGAATATCATTGTCTTAACATATTCCATTTCATTGACTAGGAAAACAAATCACAATAGCTAATTTAAAATTATCATTATGTCAGGAAAAACAAATGTGTGTTTTTAATAGAATATTTATATTCTATTGATATGATAGAATATTTTTCACTATGGTATTGATAGATATAGGAGGTTTGGTGTCATCTATTGTTATGTGATATTTATAATTCTTGTAATTCTTGGTACCACACTAATGTTTCCTTATAATATCCTTCGGTTATACATGACCTCAAGCAACGGCTAGGTTTTGATGCCTCGCACCTGTACAAGCCCTGACAACCTCAGATTCCCTCTGCTCACATTCATTGTAGCTTCGCATGTCTCTACCCCTAACACAACAGTATGACCACAGAGGGAGGGGTGAAAAACCCCTCTTATCGAAACATTATAGCAATCGAACGATGATGGACGGGCCAAGCAACCTCCCTTTGAACCTCTATCGCACCTTTGTGGTCAGTTCTTGTGCGATGAGCAGGAACAAAAAAATGAAACAGACATGGACGTGAAGTCGTCACATCCAAAAGCCACTCGCGTCTGGGTTCCATAGAAATGCATCCCCCAGGCACCAATAGCACCAAAATAGGTGATCAAACCCACTAGAGTTAGAGAGCACACCCAATTTATGAAGGACCATGCTCTGATCAGAAACATTTTAGGGCTTTGGCCCTCAGAAAAATACCTCACTCGATGGATAAAAACCTAGTGGAATCCAAAAGGGGACTACGAGCTCCAACTAAGCTCGAAGGGATTCTTCACAGTCATCTTTTATAACCTGGAGGACAAGGATCAATTTTCTTAGAATGGCCCCTACTTCTACAAATCCACAGGTATGTACCTACACTTTTGGACAGATCGCTTCAGCCCAAAAAAGGAGGACTTTTCCTTTGCTCGAGTCTAGATCCACCTCTACTCCTTACCCCAGGAGTTCTATCTGGAAGAAATCTTAACAGGCATTGGAAACACACTAGACAGGCATGTCAAATATTTAGAAGCTACCAGGCATAGGAGGTACATATCATATGCCCATATCTATGTCTACATGAACATCTCTAAAGCCCTAATTAACTTGGTTACTTTGGAATATCAAGATGAAGAATGGACCCAAACCATCAACTACGAACATATCCCATTTAGATATAGAAAATGCCACGAACATGGGAACCTCTTCAGGGACTGCCCTCTCAATGCTCCAACAAAACTAGTTGTTGAATAGAAACAAAAGGATGGCTTTACCGAAGTCATTAACCGGAAGAAGCATGCTCATAAAAAACCCAACCAAATCAGTGGGTGCAGAATCTTCAGCAGAAATGCCTTTGACGCCCTCAACAATCTTCCAGAAGCTGAAGAGGTTGAGAACCCCCATAATTCCATGGACCAGCAAATCAACAAAGGTAAAGAGACACAAAACCCAAATCCAAATCCTAAGAAAACCATAAGTATGGATCCCCAATCCTAGTAAAAAACTGCGACAAATGTAGAAGATGAAGAAGACACCCCGATGCAAATGGATGAGCAAGAACTAGCAGACATATATCTAGACAAGCTAGAGGAAGCCCTCAACAAACAAGATCTGAAAACCTTACCAGAAGAGCAATTGAAGAAGGTCCACAAGGTTTTCCTAGACTCCACTAGGGGCTACCTCTTGGCCTGGAGTCATCCCAGACCCAGATCCAAACCCCAAAAGAAATCCCAAAGAAGGATAAAGACGAGGATGTAAATCAACAAACAATTGATAAAGGAAGCAAGAAACTATTTGATCAACTCGGTTCAGATACATCGTCTACCAGAGAAATTTTTCTCTCAACCATCCAACCCTTAATGATGAAGATCATCACCTAGAATATTAGGGGCCTGAATGGGAGATCCAAATAGAGGATCCTCTGCAACTGCATAAAATCTGAGGATCCAAATATTCTTATGTTACAAGAAACCAAATGTGTCGAAAACATGGTTGAGGAGCTTTTCAAGAGGTGTTGACATACATGTGATTATATCTACACAGACTCAAAGGGAGCAGCTAGAGGTCTAGCCATCCTATGGAACCCATCCACAGTCATTATTGATCAGGCTCTCTCCATGGTAAGCACCCTTACCGGGCATTATAGATCCATTGGTTCCAACAAATATGGAGTGATCACCAATGCATATGGCCCTTAGAGCATCCAAGAGAAGGATCTCTTCCTCAACAGCCTATCCTATCTTGGGATGCTTTTCGATCATAAGCGGTGGATAGTGGGAGGATATCTTAACATCATACTCACTCTAGAAGAAAAAATAGGAGGCACGAAACTTCTTGACCAGGATAGTCTCAAGCTCATAAACCTCATCGAGTGCCTCAAATTAGTGGACATTGAAACAAGCAATGGCTCCTTTACCTGGTCCAATAAGCGTTCAGGCCCTCAGAAAATTGCCTTCAGGCTGGATCACTTCTTAATTTCTGAAACCTTAATGTTGTAAGGACCAATTGTAGAAGCAACTATCCTACCCAAATCTGGCTCAGATCACTGGCCAGTTCAACTTTCGCTAGATACAATTTCCACCCCTAAATTCAAACCTTTCTGATTTGAAAAATTCTAGCTAACTCATCCATATTTCCATGAATTATCCCGAGTCTGGTGGGAAAAAGCGTAGGTTCAGCATGGAAATAAGATGTACATATTCCAGCAATAGTTAAAAATTTTCAAACAACAGCTCCGTCAGTGGAACAAGGACGTCTTTGGTAACATCTTTCAAGATCAGAAATCTCTAGACAAGAGACTTGAGGAAATATAGCGCGCAATAATTCTAATAGGTTACATGAAGGACTAGCAATAGGAGGAGGAGAGCCTAAAAATGAAACTTGAATACCAACACAAGCAGGAGGAAACCCTATGGAAACAGAAGTCTCAAATCCAATGGCTCAAGGAAGGAGAAAATAATACGAAATTCTTCCATCACTCCATGATCCACAAGGCCTTCATCAACCATATCACAAAACTTGAGGATGCACAAGGTAACAATATTATTAATCATGATGAAATTGCCTTAGAGTTGATTAATTGTTATAAGAATATGCTTTCAAAGTCCGACACCGATAGAACTCCGGTTATAAATCATATCACTCAACATATTCCTTCCATGATAACCCTGAAACAGAACCAAGCCCTTATGAGACGTATAACACAGGAAGAAGTGGATCATGTAATTAAGGATATGCATCTGGGAAAAGCGTCGGGACCTTATGGCTTCACCACAAAATTCTTCCATTTTTGTTGGCCTATGATCCATGAAGAGGTTTAGAAACTAATTGAGGAATATCATGCTTCTGTTAAAGTACACCCTGCTCTAAACGCCACTTTTCTCACCATGATTCCCAAGGAGGAACGAGTCACCAATCCGAAGAACTTCAGGAAAATTGCGCTCTGTAACATAATCTACAAAATCCTCTCCAAGGTCATTGCAATGTGACTCAAGCCAATCCTCCCTTTCATCATTTTCGAAGAACAATCTCGATATGTGGAGGGAAGGAAGATAATGGATAGTGTCATTTTGGTTCATGAAGTCATCCATTCACTCAAGAACATCGACACCCTAGGTATGTTAATCAAACTCGACCTCTCAAAATATTTCGATCTCTTAAGTTGGCACTACATGAAATCCCTACTATTAGCCTTCGGTTTTAGCAGTGACTGGGTTTCCTAGGTAATGCATCTCATCTCCTCTATTTTTTTATCCATCCTTTTCAACGGAGTCCCCTCTCAACCATTCTCACCCACCCAAGGTATTTGGCAAGGAGACCCCCTTTCCCCTTTTCTTTTTATCATCGTGGTAGAAGGTCTAGGTCATTATATCAAAGCCTCTATTCTTGATGGCTCCCTCCAAGGCCTCCATCTGCACGAGCTACAATCGCTTGCCTCTCACATCCAATTTGTAGACAACACCATGCTCCTGAACTCTCCCACAACTCAGGAAGACAGCAAACTTAGGACTATTCTCAATGATTTCAGTGAAGCCTCTGGAACCTCCTTCAATTTGGACAAATCTCATCTTTTCTTCTTTAACACCCCCCCAAAAATTCAACTTCACATCTCCCGTCTACTTGAAATACCAATTTTCTCCCTTCCTTCACATTATTTGGGTCTCCCCCTTTTGGATTCAGCAACCCGAAATATCTCTTAGGAATCCCTTCTCCTCTCCATCTCAAATATCATCAGCAACTGGACATTCAGATCCCTCAACCTCCCAGCTAGACTTATCCTCCTTAAATCGGTGCTTCAATCTATCCCTGCCTATATTTTCTCAGCCTTGGCATCTCCGCAAAATGTTATCAAAATTATAATAACCCTACAGCGGAATTTCCTCTGGCATGGACATGACCCCAATAAAAAATGCTCCATGGTCTGTTGGGACAGAGTGTGTAAATCGAGATCTATGGGGGGACTAGGTCTCCGGGACCCAGGTAAGATAAACAACACCACGGGGGAAAATATTTGGTGGCATTGGCTCAAATATTCAAAAGAATTATGGGCCAAACATTGGAAAAAAAATATATACTCCAAACATTCCTCAAGCTCAAATCATTCAGTTGATGGGTCAGATCCAAGGCTCTAACATATGGAACACAACCTGGAAAAATGGACCACTAATACAAGCTCATGCCTTCTGGGAAATTAGGAATGGTCAGAGTGTCATGTTTTGGACAAATTATTGGCAAGAACTTTCCCCATTGCAATCAAAGGAAAGTATATTCCCCTACCAAGTACAAACAGATTGGAAGAAACGCAAAGTAGTTGACCTCTGGCTAGATGTCCCTCTTCACCCTCCCTGGCATAGTTCGAAAGTCTCCCCACAAGACCTACAAGTGTCAACAGACTGTGATATACAACCTTGGAAATAAACGGTAAGCGAAAGGAATATTTGTATAAGTGAGGATCCATATATTGTCAGATGGGGGCACAATCCCAATGGAACGCTCACACTCAAAGAGGGATACCATCTACAGGAAAACTTCCATAATCAACCAAAATAAATCCTCTGGAACATAATATGGAGATCCAATCTCTGGCCAAAAGTCTCCACCTTTCTCTAGCTTCCTGTTCAAAATAAAATCTTAACCTGGGATAATATAAGGCAGAGGGGGTTCATAGGACCCTCAATTTTCCAACTTTGTCAGCAAAAGGAAGAGACAATGGAGCACATTCTCAATCAATGTCCTTTCAGTGGACTAATCTCGGATTAGGAATCTCAACAAATGAGAAGAACCGGAAGAGAAATAAATAGCATCATAAACACCATCAGAAATTGGGGAAACGGATCCTTCCAAAGCCCTATATTGAACAGAGTATGGAAAATCCTTCCAGGTTTCATTGTTTGACTACTTTGGAAAGAAAGGAATAGATGAATTTTCCACTCCCATGCCTCCCCCCAATCTCCTTTGGTCCACTATCCTTAAACATATTCAGGACACAATTCATGCCCAATCCTAGACCCACGATGACTTTCCCTCAAAACCCCTAGAGATCTCAATTCTGGCAACCTAGCTGCCATAACTTCCCTTGATCCATTATGGAACTCAACCCTGCAAAGCTTTGTCTCGGTCTAGTTCCCACTCTTGGTCTCCCCCACCCCAAGGATTCTATAAAGTTAACTTTGATGGGGCCTCCAAAGGAAATCATGTCATAGCAGTATATGGAGCAGTCATCAAGGATAGTCTAGGACATCTTCAGTACCTTCTAGTCGAGCATCTAGGATATGACACAAAAAATTCAACAGAATTGTGGGTCCTTGTCAGAGGAATCCCAATGGCAGTGAATGTAGGACTTACTCGCCTTATAATTGAATGGGGACTCTAAAGTAATCATTAACCTTGCAGCCAAAATTCTCAATGGCAATGATCCAGAAAATATTACTCCCAGTGGGCGTCTTTTGGGCCCCTTAAATAGCTTGAAACCCCTTCTTCAACCTTCTCTCACGTTAATCACTTCTCACATCCGACGGGAAGCCAACCAAGTTGTTGACAGACTAGAAAATGAAGGTGTCACCTCTCCTTTGCTCGACACCTTCATCAATACGGGACAAACTCAGGACATGCAGTTGTTGCTTCACTGCAAGGAATTGGCTCTCCAGGAAATTCTATCCCCAGATGGGGTGACATCTGGCCAAAGAAGTAAATGGAGTGTGCAAGCATCTAGGGGAGTTCTTACCCCCAGTCGTCGTCCATACCCCGACACCATCTGAATAACAAGCCTTAACACCGCACTTATGGTAGTGTGTTGTGATACCTCTGTGAAGTTAATGGCTATGCATGCAAACCAGCTCTGGAGTACTGAAGCGAGTACTCGCCCTCGGGCTAAGGTCACTTTGGCAATCATGGCACCTCCCACTAGCATTCAATCGACCGCTATGAAGGTTAGAGCTCCTGGGAATTCTGTCATTTACCATTTTCAGTTGGCTCTCTGGTTCTCTATGTCTCCTATGTATTCATGTTGTGGACCTTCTCCCATCGCCTCCTAGCAACTATTGGTCACCTCTCTCAGCCTCCTTTTCACCAGCATGACTCATCTAGCCTAGTCTTCGCTGCTCCATACTCGTTGTTTTCCTTCAATCATGCCCAGAGAGCGCGGAAAACCCAAAAGGGGACCATTGTATTATAGTTTCATCACGAGGTGCGGCCTCCCTGATCCTTCACAGTCTTTCCATCCAACCATCTCCCTTGGAAGAGGCTAGCTTTGGACTGAGACTCCCCTACCCTCCCCTCATGCCCAGAACTTGCCTCCACCCCTTTCTCAAAATATGTATGATACGGGAAGTTGCCTGGTGGAAGAAAAAATTCCTCCTCTTTAGTTGCAGCCCTTGGAAGCCCCTCTCGACCCTAGCATCATCACCAGACCCCCAGCCTGGCCTATGGAGCAAGGAAGTTGCCTGGTGGATGTAGAAATCCCCCCCAGCTGGCTTGCAAAGTGGATCGCCAAGAACTCTAGCCCTGGGTGGGACAAGGAAGGAACTCCACTGGAGGATTTAGATATAGATCCAACTCTTCTTGCAAAAGAGGAGGGGAAAATGAGCATCATATTCCCAATCCTCATCGCTTTTCAGACAATCACTTGCAACTAATATTTGATATGCGGCGAAGTATGGAGGATCAAACTCAAAATCAACTTAGTCTCAGTCGACGCATGGACCTCTTGTTCCATGCCTTGTCAAACATTCCGGAGAAGACTCATTTTCCGACCTACAGACAAAGGTTCGTCTTCACCTACAACACCGATGGACGCCAGGGTTTACCAAATTTCTAACTTCTCTCTCTGTTTACATCTCAGGATTCGGCTACAACTTTTTTTAGTTTTGTTAAATTTCGTGATCTATAGCTACAGCCATGATGGCCATGTTCTCTGGTGCATGACACTAGACATGTATTATGTAAGTAATATGGCAACTGTCAAGTTGAACTCTGAAAAATTCGGTTCTAATTTCCAAATATTTCTGCTAACCACTTGTTCTGGTTTTCCTGATGTGACAGAACAGGTGACAAGCAAAGAACAAAATATTTTTTTGAAGTTCTTAAGATAATATATTTTTCTCTTTTATTAAAAAAAATAATAAATAAATAAAAATCCTTATAATAAAAATTTGCTCTAAATTAGTAGTATTATTCTCCATGAACATTGCTATACATCAATGTCCATAAATTGATATACCATGTTTGGTTAAAATTATTTCAATGTAACATTACGATATGACATTATTACTAGCAAGTAATGCATGACTTTTAATTATAACCAATTAAATCATAAGCAATTTGACACTTTGGGAGATTTAGTTTCTAAGAAACATCAAAACGAACTACCCACGACTTGTTTGGTAAAGAAGTTTTATCAAATAATTTATATGCAAACTATTGCATTCTCACACTATTACCATGAATAACATATTACTAACATTGGAATAATAAAAAAACTCATAACATATGATATGAAGTAAAACTCATAGCATATGATATGAAGTATTCTTGTGTAACTATAAAATCATGTGCATGTGAAAGGAAGAGAGATCTACCAAACCCGACAGTTGAAAGTATGTGCATACTCCAAATTCCCTACTATTACCAACTTTCATGATGTCAACCAATTTCATATGCACAAATTTTGTTTGAATGTAAACACTTTTATTTATAACTCTAACAAAATGTTTCCTTTAACTAATAATATAAATAATAAATATGTATATTAAATATTTTATAACAACTAAAACCTTTCATCTCAAAATTAGAAAGGCTCATTGTGAAAATGAAAAAATGGGAAAGGCTCATTGTGAAAATGAAAACTAACACTCTTAATGAAATTTATGACACTCATTTGAACAGTCTAGAACAACTAGGACCATTTGGATGGAATAAAAAGTATTGAACCATAAGATCAAAACTTCCATTAACCAATCACACAATAACATTAAAAGTAATACATTGGGCATATAATGTACTTAAATAATATTAATATAACTCCAATAGCCAACAAGATGAAACCCCACTTCAAGTAGGGGTCATCTTGAAGGTAGGCCCATGAGAATTTGATATAAATGGGAAAGTAACTTTCCCTTTGATAATACAAAGCCAACAACTTGGATAAGATCAAGGGTATGGAATGATAAAACCCACTAAGTGGGTCTTGCATATTAGAGATAAAACATAAGGGTTGTGGATAAATATAAAACATAAAGGTTGTGGATAAATATAAAACATGATGAGGATTATGATTATATAATGTCACTTCTAGAAATGTAATATTGCATAGGTAAAGTTGTGGCCTCCTTGACTTTGTAGCCATATTATAAAGTTGAAAAATATTAACTACTCCAACTTGATAGATGATATAAAATTATTGAAAAAGTTCTATTACAAAATTTTAACCATATTTGAATGATTCGTTGTCATCAACTATTTGAAAAACTTAATATTGTATGAATTTTGAACGACCATTTTTATAATAAAAATGGTATATTTTTTGTTTTTATGTTGTGAGGGGAGTGGTTTTATGTCTTATGATAAGGGGAGTGGTTCTATAAACTATATTTCCTAGTGTAAGGTCATAGGCAACATGAATTATATATAAATATATTAAAGAAATATTTTTATTTTTTTTTAAATTTCATTAATATTATAATTTTAAAAAATAAATATTACATAGATTATTCAACTTAACTCATCATTATTAATTAAGGAAAATTATATCACTTAAAATTACTTACTGGTTATATAGATTATTCAATTTAACTTATCACTATTAACCTATTTTCTTATGTTCAAGGAAGATGAGCTTTTGGTCAATCAAAAGTAATTTTAGGTCTTACTCCAAGATCAAAGGGCAATTTCAACCTAAATACTAATCGTAGAAAAGATAGTATCCCTTGTGGTCATCACTAAGGCTACCTCTTGTGAAGTCATGCGTGTTTTAGCAACATCTATCCTTAATCTCATACATGAAACCAAATATCACCCCTAATTACAACTTAATATCGTACTCAAAAAATTAAACAAACAAATGACTTAAAAATTAATACCCAAAATATATATATATTAATATATTTTAAATTAACTAAAATTATAATTATATTTTTATAAATAATATTAATTTGTTAAATTTTATTTTAGTTTTTAATTGGTCTATCGGACCTTAAGAGGGTAAGTGATTACTTTCCATTCTTTAGAATTTTGTTTCTGTGCTCGAAAAGTATTAAGAGAAGCTCTTCAAGATCACCATACTTTTGTTGAGTTAAGAGGTTAGGAAGGTTGGTAGTGTGACAAATATTTTGAAAATGAGATCTAATATGGGTATAGGCTGGACAATCTAAGAGAAAGTGATTTTCATCTTCAACCTTCTTAGTGTCACAAAGGTGACACATTCTTTCATCCCATGGAATTTTAGGAATTGACCAACGCCCAGTTTCACTATGGAGTTCGTGAGAATTTGTTCTTATCTTAGCAATGCTTATTTTTTTATTTACACATAATTTTGATTTTCTAGATTAGGGTTGATTACATCCTTATAATACCTTAATTTTCTTTTTTCCTCTAACTCTTTATTACACCACATTTTTTCCTTAAATTTTGATTTGATGTTTTTTTTAATAATATCCTTATCCTGCAAAATGGTATCCAAATTTTAAAAAGAAATATTTAATACTTAGGAAAGGTTGGGTGGTGGTAGTGATGGTTGTTGTTGACAATAAGTTAAAATTTAAATTTGGTTTAATGAGTTTGTTTAACCATGATCATCATTTTATTTTGAGTAAGTTTAATTTAAATGATAGTTTAAAAAATTATTATTTTTTTCATTTAAATTTAAATCTCACATTA
>JZKD02S1618740.1:99327-113680 GCA_000966675.3 Picea glauca
AAGAGGACAAGATGATCATTGTCATTGCTAGGCTTATGTGTTTCATAATGTGATGAGTTAACCATTTACATCAAGACCTACATTACTTGATATAAGTATTTGTGACAAAGGTTAACATGTCAACATAACACGATAAGGTATTGATGCAACTAAACTTGTTAATTGTGTGATCAAGGCATAGTAACAAAGCTACAACATGACTTGAAAATTAGGGCATCTGTGAAATAGTGTCAATTTTCCATTATAATTCGTGTTGAAGTTGTTCACTAAAATGTACAATATCCATATTGAGCTAAGATTGTAAGTATCTATTCACTTTTAAGTATAACCCCCTTCAACAATATCCCTTATGTAGTTATGCGTTGTTTTAGTATAGTCAACTAGCCAAGCACGTTATTGACATTTAAACATTGTCTTATTTTTATGTAGTTACATTTTATTTTTGTTAAAGGGTCAACTAGCCAAAGCACGCTATTTTAGGAGCCACAAATTTCTCCATTGTTCGAATTTGACAATACATAATGTCAGAGTTCATATCAATCTTAAACTTTATCAAATTTTCAACAATCTAGGTCAATTCATGATAGGTAAAAACCACTAATAGCATTGCTCCCCCATGAATGGATCTTAGATCATGGAAGAACTATACTCACGCCTAAAAAATTTATTGGATTCTTATCAAATTTGTGGCCAAAAAGAAGGTCTATTTGCTACAAGATTAGCTTATTCCCATTATTTTATGTTCAATTTATTAAGCATTGCCTTAGACCATGTGTGGGCCCAAGCAAGCAGCCCTTGGGATGATCATATTTGGCTTTTGTTTATTGTATAACTTTATTAATTCTCAATTTGACCATTGTGTCAGGCATTGTGTGAGAGCTAGAGATCTTTGCACTTTTAGAATGGATTCATAATCTATATCAACTTTTTAGATACCAATTCTTTGTGTGCTTAATCTACATGTGATCGTTTCTTAGTTTACTTGTTATTTTAGTTTATTGTTATTGTTGAGATATTTCAAAGTATACACAATTTTTGTTTTGAGATTACTTAAAATGTTCTTTTGTGTTTGTTTAATATTAATTTTGCATTACCATTACATATAATATTTAGGTGTTTAAGTACAATCAACATACACTAAACATTGTTTTCATTCTTTAAGGCGTATCATTTTTAGCAATATAGCATATGTATCTTATATTGAATCCTCATACTAATAAAATTGTACCTAGTCAACCCCATCCAAAATCCCTAAGTGTTCACAACATACACCAAATGTTGGTTTTGTTGCCTAAGGAGTATCATTTTCAACGGTATGGCATATGTATCTTATATTGAATCCCTACACTAATAAAATGGTACCTAGTCAACCCCACCCTAAATCTCTAATTGTTCACCGCAACATCTCTTCTCATAGGATCCCTAGTGAGTCATAGACTTAATGCTTATAGTGATAAACTAAGGAATATAAGATATATGTGAATCATTTTTTCAATCCTAAAATTCCCATTGTGATTATGATGAAGTTGATCCATAAAGTGTGTAGTTTGTAGATTATGTGTTAGCTTGGGATACACAGTTGGTTTATTTTTTACCCTCCTTTCACATAAAGTAAGAATGACTCAATATATATGTTTGTGTTTGGAAGTATATCATTTATAAAGTCAAGGACAATGTCACCATAACATACCCAGCCACCCATAGGATGACCACACTACTTCAAAACTCACTTCTGAACTGATTTTGAATTATGATATATTTTTAGTTAATAAAGATGCATGAAAGATTCACATGTAGAGATCAAGATTCATGCTACAACATAAAAGAAATGAATATAATTCCATACACAGTGATAATCAGCAAGCATGCATATTATAAACATGGATCTCATAGATAAAAATTAATACACTGCGGAAATAAATATGCAAGTAAATGAAACCATGACAGAGACAACTTATCTTTAATGAAACGAATCATCAACTGGCTTCAGACCAAGGATGTTCCACCCAACCATAGACATTGTTGTTCCAACTCTCAACAATAATTTCACCCCCGAGCCAGTGCTATGAATCTGCAAGGACGGTTCCAGGGTGTCACTCAGCTTCCCAAACCAGTCATCACTCAATCTCTCACATGATTCTCAACACACAACAATCCAAAGTACACCAACTCTCTTCTCTCTAGCCTACACAACCCAAGAGAATGGACCCCCTTCTCTGCCACATAGCCCCTCGGTATATCCACCTCCTTTTAGGGCTCCAATGCATCTGGTCAAGAATATCCATGCTGGGACTCTCAGGATTCGCAGTTGTGAGCAAAAATTAACACATGCCAAAGCATCTCAGACATGCAGGCATTAATTCATGGCTAGAATACACCAACAACCACTACAGCTAGCCCCCAGTGGCTTCTCTCCAACAATTCATTTTTATTTTCCAAGCCAAGATCAAAATGAATGAGGAATGAGGAATGAATGAAAGAGTGGATGGAGAGAGAGCAAACAACATTAAGAGTGTGAACCCCCAAAACATCCCAAAGATGGGTTTATATAATTACTTTCAAGTCAAGAACCACATGGTCTTCCCAAAGAATCTCATGTAATCCCTTCTCTCAATTAAAAAAATTATGAGTAAATAAAATATAATTAAATATGTATCCCCTTAAGCCCCCTCTCTTGTGGAATCATATCCCCCTATAACTCTTGTCCTTGTCCATATAGTAGCCAGTAATATATTTTATTATTAATGATGATTAAAACATTACATTTCCTAGGCTCGCTAGCCTCTTTTAATTGTGTGTGCTCTCTGGACTTTCATCAAATAAAGAAATACATTATTTAATATGGGGACTCAAAATTGGGGTATTACATTCCCCTCCCCCTTATTTTGTCACTGTCCTCAGTGCATATACAAAACAAAAATCAAAATTTCATAATTCATTCAAAAAGTCATGGGTACTCTGCTTGCATGGCATCTTCTTGTTCCCAAGTAGCATATTCAGGACCGTAGCAGGTCCAATGAAATTTTAACAGCTCTATAACTCGATTCTGGAGCATTTTGTCTTTTATGTCCAATATGTGCACTAGCTAGACCTGAAAGTCTCCCTCTGGCTCTACCTAAATCAAATGCCAATCAATAACATGGTTAGGATCATGTACATACATTTTCCGCAAAGAGACATGAAATACATTATGCACATTCATGGAGGTAGGAAATGCAAGCATGTACACAACTAGCCCTATTTTATCCAATATCTCAAATGGACCACAAAATCTAGCCGCTAGATTTCTACAGTTACCCAACTTCAGTGAGATATTCTTGGGCTTCACTTTCAAAAGAACATGCTCCCTCACTTTAAATTCTCTAGCTGTCATGTTCTTATCTACATAAATTTTCTTTCTATCTTGAGTTGCCTTTAAATTCTTCTTAATTCTAACAATCTAGTCTTCCATATCCTTGAGCAATTCTGGCCCAAGTACCACTCTGTCTAATTGGTTGTCCCAACTCACTTGAATATTTCATTTCCTACCATTCAAAGCTTCAAATGGGATAATTTTCAATGAAGCTTGATACTCATTATTATAGTAAAACTCAACCAAGTGCAAGTAATCTTCCCACTTAGATGGATTATCCATCACATACATTCTCAACATGTCTTCAATTACTTGGTTGACTCTCTTTGTCTTCCCATCTAACTATGGATGGTATGGTATGTTAAAGTTCATGTTTGTACCAAATCCTTTAAACAATCCCCTCCACAAATTTGAAGTAAACTTTGTATCTCTGTCTGAAACAATTGCATTAGGTATCCCATTCAACCTATCAATCTCCCTCATGTAAATTTCTGCAATATTAGTTGTTGTACGAGACATTTTTACAAGAACAAAATGATCAGTCTTTGTCAATTTATCAACCACTACCATGATTAAATCATGTTTCCTTGTTGTCATGGGCAATTTAGTTATAAAATCAAGGATTACCACTTCCCATTTCTTCTCTAGAATTGGTAATGGTTGTAGCAAACTCATTGGGTGCCTATGCTCAGCCTTCACTCTATGACATTCCATACATATGGCAATGTAATCAACAACATCTATCTTCATTCCTGACCAAAAGAATTGGCTTCTTATTGTTGCAATTGTTTTCTGGTAACTAGGATGTTCAGCATACAAAACATTATGCATTTTGTTTAATACTGAATTCCTAAGTTCTTCGGAACTAGGAACATAAATTGCATAAGTAATCCATCTTCCTTCATCTCATATTCTTTAATTTTTTGTTGTACATTTTCTTGCTGTAAGATTTCTTTTACATGTAGGTAATGTCGATCTGTAAAAGCGGCATCTAAAATTCTGCTCTTCAAATCTGATTGATGCATACTAATGGTTGTAGCATGCATGAGATGTACTCTTCTACTGAGTGCATCAACAACCTTATTTTCTTTTCCTTTGATATGATTGATGTCAAAATCGTATTCACTTAAAAATTCCAGCCATCTCGTCTGCCTGGCATTCAAAGTCATTTGTTCAAAAAGATATTCCATCCCACTATGGTATTTTCTTAATTCAAATCTCTTTCCCGTGAGATAATGCCTCCACATCTTCAATGCAGCATGAACAATGGCAACAAGTTCCAATTCATGTGTGGCATAGTTCCTCTCATGTTCTTTAATATTTTTGGACTCATAACCAATGACATGCCCATTTTGAGTGAGGAATCCACCAAGTCCCTCCTTGCATGCATCTGTACATAACACAAAACTATAATTTGGTTCATCAATCTTTAAAATGGGTGCACTAGTAATTAATTATTTCAACAAATTAAAGTTCTCTTCACACTCATTTGTCCATTCAAATTTAATTCCCTTATTTTGCAAAGAAGTGATGGCATGAGAAATCTTAAAGAACCATGTTATAAATCTTATGTAGCAACCAGCTAATCCCATAAAAGATCTAATTTATGGAACATTACTAGGTGTTGACCATCCCCTAATGGCTTCAATCTTCTTTGGATCTACTGCTATACCTTGTTATGAAATAATGTGCCCCAAGTAATGGATCTATTCTTGGTAAAAAGAACACTTACTAATCTTGGAATGAAATTGATGTTCCCTCAGCACTTGCAATACCAATATTAAGTGATGTTCATGCTCTTCCTATGACTTAGAATAGATAAGTATGTCATCCAAAAATACTATGACAAACTTGTCCAAATAATTTTTGAATATGCCATTCATTAAGCACATAAAGACAGTTGGTGGATTGGTCAGCCCAAATGGCACCACTACAAATTCATAATGCTCATACATGGTTCTAAAGGTTGTTTTATTGATGTCTTCTTCCTTGATTCTTACCTGGTGGTATCATGATCTCAACTCTATCTTCGAAAATATCTTTGCCCCTCTTAGTTGATCAAAGAGGTCATCAATTCTGGGTAAAGATTATTTGTTCTTCACAATGTCTTTATTCAACTATCTAAAGTCAATACACATCCTCAATGTTCAATTCTTCTTTTTGACAAAGAGTATTGGTGCTCCCCAAGGTGAAACACTTGGACGTATGTACCCTTTCTTCAACAATTCTTCCAACTACATTTGTAATTCTTTTAATTCTTGTGTACTCATTCTATAAGGTATTTTTGATACTGGGGAAGCTCCTGGTACTAAATCAATGGATAAATCTATCTCCTTCTTTGGTGGAAACCCTGGTATTTCTTGGAATACATCTTCAAACTCTTGCAGTACCGAAAAATATTTAAGGCTTGGCCCTTTTTTATTTTATGGCTCCTCCACATGGGATGCATACAATTAACATCATTTTCTAAAACATCTCTTTAGTTGTAAGGTTGAAATCTCCCTTACAGAAATGGGTCTTGGAATTCCTTTCACAGTGCTTTGTTTTCCTTCTTCATCAAGACATGTAAATGTCTTATTATGAAAATCTAGGACAACGCGATGCTTGTCCAACCAATCCATTATATATTGAATATCATAAGATCTCAATGGTATAATATTTAGATCAACATTAGTATTCACTCTGTTAAGGCTTATGGGACAACCTTTAACCGTCTCATTGATCCTTCTTTTGGTTCCAGTGGCTAGTTGAACCAAACTTGATTTTTCAAGCTCACTTTTCTCCAAATGTAATATGTTCGCTATTTTAAGATCAATATAACAATGGCTTGCTCCTTAATCAATTAAAATAGCAACAGGATGATTAATGATCTTACCTTCCACCTCGAACATATTTGATTGGTACTCTGCTTGCCAGTCTTCTAAGGTGGCATAGATTCTACCCATGTCTTCTACTGTTGTAGCCTCTTGGATGTTGTGCATGGTCTTCACTTTGTTTTTTTTGTGAGAGAAATCCTTGTACAGGTAACATCCCCATTATAATCCTCAATTTAATTAATGCTTATGTGGATATAATATGTGGCTACGACAAAGCGATGTAATATGTGAATTGTATCTCTGTGTTTTAATAATAAAATGTGATGCCAACTACTAAGGGGACATGGACAAGAGATGGGGGATGAATTAATCCATAAGAAGGGGAAGTGTCTACGATAATGGCCAAGAGGGATCAAAGGGGGAATTACCCATGTATATTAATTCAACCCATTTTTTCTAAACTTGTTAATTGTATATAAACCTTCAAATTTCTGATTGAGTGTTCCCAAAGCCAATCATTGAATACATGTAAGAGGTTGGTTGTGAGTGGTCACATCCCAGAGTTATTGGGAACATGGGAGTTGAGTACAATAAGCTTGGGAAAGAGTGTGAGAGAAGAAAGGTAAGCAAAAGGGAGGAAATTTGTATGATTGAGATAGCAGTTCAGGGGAAGGAAGTTTTTGTGTGCATGAAAAAAAAGAAAGAGATATAGGAGTGCATGCAGCCATGGAAAGTAGATTCTAGAGAAATATGGAATGTATTTGGAGCGTTTTGGAGCTGAAGATTGAAGATCCAGGTTGTCAAGACTGGAGATTGAACTCTAGAGCGAGTTACAGTGTAACAACGAGTGTTTTTTGTTGGTTTGTTGGTAGTTTTCCTAGCAACAAGTTCCCTTGAGTTCCCAGCTGAGAGATTCCTAGTTACTTGGGGAATATAATTTCGACAACGAGGATAGAAGTTGATCCTAAGAAGATAGAGCTCATTAGAGATGGCTAGCGCCAAAGAATGTGACAGAGGTCAGATCATTCATGGGTTTTGTCGGTTATTACTGAAGATTCATAAAAGGCTTCTCAAGGATTGCAAGTCCAATCACTTCTTTACAAAATAAGGGAGTCAAATTTGAATGGACTTCCAAGTGTGAAGAGAGTTTTCAACAGTTGAAGGAAATTTTGACAATTGCCCCAATATTGAAGATTGCAAATCCAAATGAAGATTTTTTTGTGTCCATCGATGCATGCAAGGAAGGACTTCGTGGATTTCTCATTCAAAGGGACCATGTGGTATGCTATAAGTCCAAAAAATTAAAAGAGCATGAGAGGAATTATGATACACATGACTTGGAGTTAGCAGTGATTGTACATGCATTAAAAATGTGGAGGAATTACCTTATGGGTAAGAAATTCGAGCTAAGAATAGACCACTATGGTCTAAAACATTTGTTTGGACAGCCAACACTAAATGCTAGCCAAACTAGATGGATGGAATTTCTGAGTGAATATGACTTTGAAATTAAACATATAAAAGGAAAGGAAAATCAAGTAGTTGTTGCACTCAGCAGAAGAGCTCATGAAGTGCATGTGGAAGCCATCAACATATACAGAACATATTTCAAAGATCAAATTATTGCAGCAGAAAATTCAGATCATCAATATGTGAAAATAAAAGAAACATTACAGCAAGGTAATTTTCAGTAGAAATTTAATTTTTATGAGTTGAAAGAAGATGGAATTCTCATGTACAAGGGAAAAGTGTATGTGTTGAATTCCAATGAGTTGAAAAAATGTAGTTTTGAAGGAAATGCACAATGTGCCATATGTCAAGCACCCGGGATATTAGAATACAATTGCAGTTGTGAGAAGCCAATACTTTTGGCCATGAATGAGGAAAGAAGTGGTTAATTACATAGCCAGATGTCTAGAATGAAAAAAAGTGAAGACATATCATAGACATCCAGCAGATTTGATACGACCATTGCCCATTCCAAAATGGAAGTGGGAAATTTTCACGGTCAATTTTATTACTAAGCTTCCCAGAACAATGAAGCAGCATGATTCCATCATGGTTGTGGTGGATAAATTGACTAAAGAAACACATTTCATTCCAGTAAAGACTACACACAAGGCAACAAATATTGCAGATATCTACATGAAATAAGTTGTTATGCTACATGGAGTACCTAAGGAAATAGTTTCAAATAGAGATCCAAAGTTTACATCCAATTTTTGGAAGGGTTTGTTCAAGGGCTTTGGAACAAATTTGAATCTTAGTACATCGTATCATCCAAAGTCAGATGGGAAAATAGAAAGGCCTAACGGGATAATTGAGGACATGCTTAGAACGTATGTAATGGATCAGCCATCAAAGTGGGAATATTATATTCATTTAGTTGAATTTGCCTACAAAAATGGGTATCATGCTTCATTGAAAATGAGTCCATTTGAAGCATTGTATGGAAAAAAAATGTAAAACTCTGGTGAGTTGGGATAATCCAATAGACAAAGTCGTTGTTGGGCCATCTTTGTTGAATGAAATGGAAGAGGAGATGACAAGGACAAAGCAGGATTTAAAGGTTTCCTGGGATAGGCAGAAAATTTATGTAGACAAGAATAGAGTTTTTAGATATTTTAAAGTAGGCGAACATGTTGTTTTGAAAGTGAAGGGAAAGAGAAGTTCACTGAAATTAGGAAGTTTCCCGAAGTTGGTAGCGAGATATTGCAGACCTTTTGAAATATTAGAAAAGATAGGGCCACTTGCATACATGTTGGCATTTTCTGCATCCATGAGAGTGCATAATGTATTTCATGTATCATTATTAAATAAGTATGTACCTGATCCTAACCACATAATTGATTGGAATGTGATCCACGTGGAGCATGAAGGGGATTTCCGGGTGGAACCAGTACGCATCCTAGACCGGAAGTTCAAAGTGCTTAGAAACAAAGCCATAGACTTGGTGAAGGTTCAATGGACCTGCTATGGTCCTGAATATGCTACATGGGAGCATGAATAAAACATGCGGGAAGAGTACCCGCAATTTTTTGACAATTTTGAAGAAGGCAGAATGCAAGACTCCATTTTGGAAAGATGGAGTTCTGGAACCACATCTCAGAGTCCTATCCAACTTCGTCGGGGACCTTGATAAACAAATGACTCATTCCTTGGGTTAGCCTTGATAAACGAATGGTACATCCCTTGGGTTAACCTTGATAAATGAATGGTGCATTCCTTGGGTCGACGAGTTGAGAGGAACATGAGATTGAATGGTTGAAGTTGTTGTTGGAGTTGTTAAATTGCAGAATTTTTATTTCTAAGTATTGAGATGTAAATTTGCATGTGTTTGTGTGTGTGTGTGTGTGTGTTTGTGTGTGTGTGTGTGGACATAGAGTGCACCAAGGACAACACACAATTGTAGGGGAGGGAGAATGTAACATCCCCATTATAATCCCCAATTTAATTAATGCTAATGTGGATATAATATGTGGCTACAGCCAAGCGATGTAATATGTGAATTGTATCTCTATATTGTAATAATAAAATGTGATACCAACTACTAAGGGGACATGGACAAGAGATGGGGGTTGAATTAATCCACAAGAGGGGAAGTGTCTAGGATAATGGCCAAGAGGGGTCAAAGGGGAAATTACCCATGTATATTAATTCAACCCATTTTTCCTAAACTTGTTGATTGTATATGAACCTTCCATTTTTTGATTGAGTGTTCCCAAAGCCAAACATTGAATACATGTAAGAGGGTGGTTGTGAGTGGTCACATCCCAAATTTATTGGGCACATGGGGGTTGAGTGAAATCATCTTGGGGAAGAGTGTGAGAGAAGAAAGGAAAGAAAAAGGGAGTAAATTTGTATGGTTGGGACAACATTTCGGGGGAAGGAAGTTTTTGTGTGCATGAAAAAAAAGAGAAATAAAGAAAGAGAGTTGGGAGCGGGTGCAGCCATGGAGAGTGGATTCTAGAGTAAGATGGAATGTATTTAGAGTATTTTAGAGCTTAATATTTAAGATCTAGGTTGTCAAGCCTGAAGAGTGAACTCCAGAGTGAGTTGCATTATAACAACAAGTGTTTATTGTTGGTTTGTTGGTAGTTTTCATAGCACCAAGTTCCATTGAGTTCCTATATGAGAAATTCCTAATTACTTGTGCCAGAGACACCTTGATAAATGAATCTCACATTCCTTGGGATAATCCTAATAAATGGATGGTACATCCCTTGGGTTATCCCCAATAAACTAATGGTGCATTCCTTGGGTTGGGAAGGTCGGGAGGAAGAGAGTTGGTAGAAAAATTGGGATAGTTGTAGGAGAATATCAGTTGGGTTATGAGTTTTATGAGTTGCGAGTGGACTGGAAGAGACCACCCTCTTTTTTGGATTACTAGCCTCAGCTCGAGGGTGACTATCTATTGATATTGGAACTGTCAGTGTATGGTTAGGTGGAATGTTTGTTCCAAGCAACTGGTTGCACAATTCTTGTTTAGAGATAAGTGTTTTATGGTGTTGCTTAGTTATTACATGTGTTATTGATGTGCATGAACTCTGCGTAAATGAGAATGACTTATATGTTGTTGCAATGAGCGATTTAACTGCATTTCATGTTGATTATTAGCATGTCTTAGATGCATTTGTTTTATGGTTATAGATAGTAGCTAAATCTGTTTTAAAATTGTAGTTGTAAACTACATGAAATCAGCTAATGGTAAAAGGATTAGTTTAGTTAGTAGAAATTTCATTTTTATGTGTATTTTGCACCGTAATATTCCTCAATTGGGATGGGGAATGTTACATTATGGTATCATAGCTGTAAAAAGGGAGAGTTTTGTGTGACGTGGCCCATCCTGGGTGTTTGGGAACGTTACAGTACATGTGATCTTCTTTGCATCCCCAACATTGGATTGGTGATCTCCCCCTTTTTCCCAAGGAGTCTTCTCTCATGGATTCATCCTTAACAGGTTGGTCTTGTTGATTTTTATTTGGGATATTTATGTTGAAAGGAGGTTTGAATCTTTTCTTTCTCTGATCAAGATTCTCTTTCTTATTATCCTTCCAATATTTCTGCAAAGACTCTCTACCCTTTCCTTGTTCATACAGGTACTTAGCCTTCCTGATGGTCTCATTCAATGTCCTGGGCTCATCATATTGAATCTTGTCTTTATAAAATGAAGAAATTCCGCTCAAAAACCTCTTTATTTTCACCTTCTCATATTTTATAAACCCCACATACTTTAGTAGTCCCAAGAACTTATTTTCATACTCTGTCATGGTCATACTTCCCAGCCTGAGCTCAAATAACTCCTGCATTTTATTTTCATAGAAGTGATATGAAAGGTACTCCTTCTTAAAATATTTCTTGAATTTCTTCCAAGTGATCCTGCTCTCATTTATGTGCTCAACTTTCTTAAGTTTATCCCACCACATAGTAGCTTTTCCATGTAGGTGGTAAGTGGAAATTATGACTTCTAGGTTTGATGAGTAGTTATGCAATTGAAAATACTTCTCGAGTCCAATCAACCATGCTTCAGCATAATCTTCCCTTTCTATTTCACCATCAAAGGATGGTGGCTTAAGCTCCCTTATCTCTCCTTGCAAACTATCCAATTCATGTCTTCTTCTTTGGTGTTTAACAGGAGACACCTTTGGACTACTTATGGATCTTCAAATGCATAAAATTTCCTTGTTGAGTAAGGAGGTGAGTGATGTCTATGAGTTATTCTAGCACTTATTGAATAACCATATCTTTTGTAGTTATCTCTTCTTTCATGATATCTTCTATTTTCCCCTTGTCTTGAGTTTGATCCATTCTTTGTTTTCCTCTGCAACTAATTTAGGCTTTGCATCACTTAAGCATTTATCTAATTTTGTTACTTATCAGTCTCTCATTTTCTTCTTTGTATCTTTTTACTTCTATTCTCAGGCTTCTCGCAGTCTCTATTAATGTTTCTTGCTCCCCTCTGCCCTTGTGTCCATTTGATTCTATATTTGCATTACCAACACTGATATTTTGTCCTTTAGCTTCTCTATCATGACTAAAGGCTCCCTCTCCTTCCTCCATTTCTTGAATATGCATTATTATCATGAAATGATATTTTTATGCCCCCTAATTCTGCAAAATGTGCAAGCAACCATTTTTGTTAGAAATATGCATATCATAAAAATGTGTCAATTAATGCTACAAGTCCCTTTTTCTGCTCAATTTATGAATATTTATGTTACAATTATCCAAATTCTAATAATTCTAAGTCATTCTCCTCTAACTCAGATTTCCAACGATTATACTCATACCCTAATCCGATATCTGAGTTGAAAGTTATGGATTCCTGAAAAAACCACTTCCACCCCATTTATGCATTTTCTCCACTGGTGTAATTTTATTGAAATGCCAACTTTAGTCAACTGCAGAAGAAAATATGTCAGGAAATAGAGAAAACTTTGTATGATTAATAGATAAAAATAATGACAAGGAATTCATAAAAACTCTCAGATTTTCAATCTTATGCTCTAGTCAAAAATGCAACAATTTGGAAATGACCATTTTTCCCTTTTTCACCCTTTTTTCCAGACCTAGAATTTTTAGCAAAACAAGTTATCTCTCAATATGTGCACTTCTGAAAAAGTTTCAATAAACCAAAGTTGTCTGTATCGATGAATTTATAAAATATTGAGTAAATAAAAAAATTTAGTTTTGTGATCTAGGATCACTTTTCCTCTGAAAATCTCAAAAATCCCAAAAAAGTGGCCCAGAATAGTGGATTTTGGTCTATTTCAGCATCCCCATTACAATCCCCTTAGGATTTATTCAGTTCCCTCGTGAGTTATTTCCATGTCTTCTTTCTGGACACTGTCCATGAATTTTAGCTTAATCTAGGCCTCTTCCAATGATCTAGACCCAAATCTTTCAAAAACATTATTTTGCAATTTATGACCAATCTAAGAAGGAATGGGAAATGACCCTCTCTAGCACTTTTACAGGGTTCATCTTTGCGGGAAAAATCCATACATTTCATCCAATTCTGACTTAATCTGCTCTAGTAATGGCCAAATAAGAAAATGGTTCTAGACTTGGTTGTTGTTTTTTTTAAACTGCGGAGCAGTTTTGCCTATGTGGCAATCTACACTGTCAATCTCAAAATCGGAACTAATACTAATCATCGATATTGTTGTCATATCAATCCACCAAGTTCAACAGATCAGATTCATTCGAAGCCTTTCATCGCATTCAGAGTTCTTCTCCATTTGAGTCATATTCCACTCTGATAATCATACTCTGATCATGCATACTCCAACAGATCTAACGGCCCTCGAAGTTGGATATCAATGGATTCGATTACTTCAAAGTCTCTACTTGCAAGACATTTAACCTTCCTCGTCTTCTCCTTTTCTCACTAGGTATTCATGTGGGACCCATAGATATCTACGATTGAGATCACATCTCACTCGCCCATCGATCTACAGCTCAGATCTCTTATCGAAGTCTCCCCATCAAAGTGCCTCCACTCCAGAATATGAGGCTACTCCGACAATCAGACTTGGACAACCCCACCGCATCCAACGGTTCGGATAGCTTCTCAAATTCTTCTCATTGGAGTGCCTCCACCTCAGCATCCGAGGCTACTATGACCATCAGACTCCAACAACCCCACTGCATCCAATGGTCCAAATCACTCATGTATATACCCTGATAGATCAACGATCCTCGTTGTTACGGAGCTTTTGAAATCGGAGTCCTATTGCAACCCAGTTCCAAAATTCTACGATGACCTCATCCTCTGACCGATGACCCAGATGATCTTGCAACACCAAATCAACAGTCCAAATCATCTCAACCTTGGAACGTGGGTTTCCAGGTTAAAAGTTTGATCTCTCAATCTTCGGTCTAGTGGACCCCACGACATAGAGTTTACACACAGTATAGGATTTTGTAGCTCTCTTCATTACACACAAGTCATGTAAGGTTCCCTTTCATTAATAAACCCTTCTTTCAAGAATTTCCCCATGCATGTGGGATAGAGAAATAATGCCCATCACAGATCATCGGTGGAAAACCCATGCAGAGGTTAGATCGATGGTTGTTGAGTGATGGTTTTCTTGTCGGGCATAACTGTCACTTTTGTTGGTCTGATCGTGATAGAGGAAATTTGTTGAATCAAATTGGATCCTATTTACAGGGGTGAAAGACA
>JZKD02S1618740.1:135083-157388 GCA_000966675.3 Picea glauca
ATATGAATATTTGTTTTCATATATAATAATCTCAATTACATATGTATATAAAATTTGGAAAGGGGAAGCATAAATAGGACAAGATAATCTACATTGTCATTGTTGGGTATTTATTGTCATTGTTGGGTTTATCTGTCTCATAATGTGACGAGTTAACAATTTACATCAAGACCTACATTACTTGGTATGTGTGTTTGTGACAAAGGTTAATGTGTCAACATAGCAGAACAAAGTATTAATGCAACTAAACTTGTTAATTGTGTAACCAAGGCATAGTAACAAAGCTACAACATGATTAGAAAATTATGGCATCTATGAAATAGTGTCAATTTTCCACTCCAACTCGTGTTGAAGTTGTACTCTAAAATGTACAATATCTCTATTGAGCCAAGATTGTAAGTAAATGTTCACTTTTGGGTATAACCCCCTCTAACAATATCCCTTATGTAGTTATGTGTTGTTTTAGTATAGTTAAGTAGTCAATAATTATGACATTTAAACATTGTTTTATCCTTAGTTACATTTTATTTTTGTTAAATGGTCAACTAGTCAAGAACATTATTTTAAGAACTATTTAATCTTGGATCAAACCTCCCTCTAGTTGTTAGAATTTGACAATACATAATGTCATAGTTCATATCAATCTAGAATTTTGATCAAATTTTTGACAATCTAGGTCAATTCATGATTGGGAAAAACTCTTAATGACATTGTCCCTCCATGCATGGATCTTAAATCATGGTAGAACTATACTCATGCCTAAAAAACGTTATTGGATTCTTATAAAATTTGTGGCCAAAAAGAAGTTCTATTTGCTACAAGATTGATTTATTCCCATTATTTTATGTTCTATTTATTAATCATTGTCTTAGGCCAAGTGCACGCCCAAGCAAGCACCCCTTGAGATGATCATATTTGACTTTTGTTTGTTGTATCACTTTATTAATTTAGAATTTAACCATTGTATCAAGCATTATGTGAGAATTTAACCATTGTATAAGCATTATGTGAGAGCTATAATCTTTGCACTTTTAACATGGATTCATAATCTATATCAACTTTTTAGATACCAATTCTCTATATGTGTAATCTTCATGTGATTGTTTCTTAGTTTACTTCTTATTTTAGTTTATTGTTATTGCTAAGATATTTCAACTTATACACAAATTTTGTTTTGGGATTACTTAAAATGTTGTTTTGTTTTTGTTTAAAATTAATTTTCATTACAATTACATATAATATTTAGGTGTTTAAGTACAATCAACATACACTAAACATTGATTTTTTTGTTTAAGGCCTATTATTTTTAGCAATATGGCATATGTGTCTTATATTGAATCATCATAGTGATAAAATGATACCTAGTCAACCCCATCCAAAATCTCTAGTTGTTCACAACATATTTTGTTGCATAAGGAGTATCATTTTCAACTGTACATGGCATATGTATCTTATATTGAATCCCCACACTAACAAAATTGTACCTAGTTGATGCAGGAGCATCATCAATGAAGCCACATGGGATGACATCATAGCGCCTAGCACGCCTTTTGAGTAAATTCAAAATCTTAACGATGGCGTTTCTTGCAAATATATATATATATATATATATATATATATATATATATATATATATATATATATATATATATATATATATAACTTATTAAAAACTGAAGAAGATCAAAACACTTGGTAGATGAATGATCATGAGTGATCTGGGAGTTTCACTCCTAGACTTTAATGTAATGGAACTTAAGTGGTAGTTAAAAAAAAATTTGGAGTATATAGGTAGTTGGAGGAAACCCTAGAGGACCTCTTATATAAGTAGATGCATTGTATGCCTGAATAAGGATGTTGTAGATTGGTAGGAGATCATTGTATGCTTGAATAGGGATGCAGATTAGTAGGAGATAGTTGTTACTGAATGTAAGTTGTTTTTATCAGAGTTGTAGCCATTTACATTTGAATGAAAATAACAGAGAGATATTGACCCAACACATGGTGTTGCTACTATTTGCAGTTTCTGTGTTATTTTATGTTTTCATGAATGAATGAGTTATGCTATTGAGTATATGAAACTATGAAGTGTTTGGATAAGTTTCAATTGTTTTTCTTCATTGAGTTCATGCAAGGTGTGCATACAGTCCGCAAGGAGTGCGTTGACGGAGTCTGTTTCGAGCCAGAAGCTCAGAAGAGATAGTGTGAAACTTCCATTTGCAAGGTGTGCATAGTCACCCACAAGAAGCTAAGTCTTGTGTAAGAATCTGTTGCAAGGAGTGCACAGATTGGAAGTTCGACTAAGTATCAAAGTAGTCCTCTGAGGAGTCAAAGGGTTCAAGAGAGATAGCGCAGAGAAATCTTCAAAGGGAGTGAAGCTCTGAAGGTTTCACGAGTTATCTGTCAAGATCTGTCCAGGAGGGAGCGGGATCGTTCCAGATCGTTGCATCTTGGCAAAGTGCACGAGCTTTAAGTCTTTGTGTGCACACAGGAGTGAGGATTTTTCGAAGTCCCAAAGAGGCTAGGGATTGTCCATCATCTAGAGGGACAGGTGGCGTAAGATCTACAAATCTAGAGTGGAAGCACTTCGGGAGTTTTGTAGACAAGGAGAAAGCGAAATCGTCGAAGGCCGAAATAGATCCTGATCGTTGGTCGCCAAGAGGTATGTGTCAATAGATCTGAGACTTCGGGGAAAGTCACTTCAGAAGATTTCAATTGTGGAGTGTGAAAAACTCTCAAAGTCCTGAAGGTCGAAGTAGATCACAACCGTTCATTGCGAAGAACACGTGGCAAGAGATCAGGAAGTTCGGATACCTAACACTCCAAAAGGAAGTCGACGAGGGTAGAGAAGATTTGGACCGTCAGATCGAGAAGGACACGCATCGGCAAATTTGTGTATTTTGGGTGGAAGTACTCTGGGAGAAAGTGAAAGCAGAGATTTTGAAACTCCCGAAGCTCGAATAGCCGAAGTGGCTTGTGGTTGTCGATCTGTGGAAGGCACATATCAACCGATTGTGAACTCCGGGTGAAAGGGCTCCGGGAGAAAACGAGCATGGAGAAGTTGAGACTTTCGAAGGCCGAAGTCCCAAAGTGGACCAGAGTCGTTGATTTGGGTGGACGTGTGACGCCTGATCTAGAAATTCAGTTACAGAAAACTTCGAGGGAACCGAAGGTTGGAACATCCCAAATTCCTGAAGCGCAGAGTCCCGAAGGAGATCTTGATCCTTGGTTGCTAAGGAGGACGAGGACCATTGATCTGTTCCCGGTTGAAAGGCCTGAAGTCATGAAGCGCCGGGAGGATAAGCCTGGGGTCACAACCCGAGGTCACGTGCAAAGAAGGGATAACGAAGGGAGCTAGTGCCCGTTGGTGTTAAACTTTGGAAAAAGTGCTAAGAAAGAAGGGCCCGCGAGTACCCGTCGATCTGAGAATGGAAATCAACAGTGGGGAATCATTGCAAGGAGTGAAGGTGAAATTAGTGGACGTGCTAGTTCACAACCCGCAATTCACCAACGTCAATGATCTCATTGGGAAGGAGGATCAACAACCACGATTAGATCGAGTTGGGAGAGCACTTTTTGATTGCGGAGATAAAGCCCTCTGATAAAGAGTGAGCACATTGGTGCATCGCAATTACTGTGAACCGTTGATTGATGAACAAATCGGCAATGACTAAATCATGATCATGAAAAACCTAAGGGTGATAACAGGGCCTGTGTTTGATTGAGATTGAGACCAGTAAGGTCTCGAGGAGCTAATCCATCTCGAGGAGATTAACATCCTTGACCGGGAGGTCACGCAACTCTGAGGGAGAGTAGGGGGGTCTGCATCAAGTGGTATCAAAGCTTAAAATTTGTCTGCAGATTGTAGGCAAATGTGACAAGGTGAGAAGAGGTAATCTAGTATCATGTTATCAAAAGCTTACATTTTTCCTGTAGACAATAGGTGAAGGAGGAAACAGAATGTGATGCTTTTTGAATGATGGTTCCACGTATGCATCAACAAATGGACAGCGAGGTGGGATACAGAGAAAAGTTGGAGATGCTTTGGGTTACAGAATAATGCACAGACTTGCCAAGAGTGCAAGAAGAGGGTGGAAATGGATATTGAAGGCCATAGGTGTGGTCAAGACAAGGACCACCAGCAAAAAAACAAAGTTGAGATAGACAAAGATCTCAGGGAGATCAGAGAAAAAATGGAGAAGCTAACCTTGAAGATGCAGCAGGAGGCAAAGGCATGCTAGACATATGAATGGCATGTGAAGAGGAAAGCTAAGTGGCATGTACAGAAGTTGTTAGCCAGAAGACAGCAACAAGTAGTGAGGAAGTGGTTGAGGCATGTTGAAAACCTTAGTGGCATAGAGGAGAAAGTGATTCACATCTGTGAACCAAAGATTGGAAGGAACCTCATTAGTGAGCTGGAGATGAGATCAGCTAGAGATCTCATGAAATACCGGGAGGGAAAAGATAAATTCTTAGATTGCTAGATGGGTGATGAGATGGGATCAAGCAGAGATCTCATGGATTGCCAGGAGGTCAGGACTGGAATCCCAATTTTCCAAGTGGGCAGGGAAAGGTGAGACCATCTGAAGGTCTTGGGAGCTCTGAAGAGAGTCCAGATCAGCAAGGGGTGCTGACAGATAAAATGGAGGCAAAGGAGAGGCTTCATCTGTATGAATATTCATGTAGAGTTACAAGCTATGTGAATGAAGATTATGAGAAGTTAAATACTTCTATCACAGAGGAGGAGGATCAGAGGAGTGTTCTGATCGTTGGGGGAATTCGAATATTTCTGCCTAACAGTCCAACAGAGGCTAGTACGAGTGTTGCACATGAGGAAAAGTGGGATCGTTCTAGATCGTTGGATATGGAAAAAGTGCACGTGATTTAAGTCATTATGTGCACACAAGAGAGAGGATTCGTCAAAGTCTCAAAGAGGCACATCATCCAGAGGGATAGGTGGCATAAGATTTACAACACTGGAGCAGAAGCACTTCAAAATTTTTGTAGACAAGGAGAAAGCGAAATCGTCGAAGAGCAAAAGGCTGAAATAGATCATGGTCGTTGGTCGCCAGGAGGTATGTGTCAACAGATATGAGACTTCAGGGAAAGTCACTTCGGAAGATTTCAATTGTGGAATGTGACAAACTCTTGAAGTTCCGAAGGCCGAAGTAGATCGTAATCATCCATTGCAAAGAAAACATGGCAAGAGATTAGGAAGTTCGGAGGCCTAACACTCTGAAAGGAAGTCGACGAGGGCGAAGAAGATCCAGACCGTCAGATCTAGAAGGACATGTGTCGACAAATTGTGTATTTCAGGTGGAAGAACTTTGGGAGAAAGTGAAGGTAGAGAGTTTGAAATTCCCGAAGCTCGAATAGCCTAAGAGGCTTGTGGTCGTCGATTTGTGGGAGGTATGTGTCAACGGATCGTGAACTTTGGGTGAAATCACTCCGGGAGAAAGAGAGCATGGAAAAGTTGAGACTTCTGAAGGCCGAAGTCCCGAAGTGGATCAAAGCCTTTTATTTGGGTGGAGGCGTGGTGCTTGATCTAAAACTTAGGGTACGGAATACTCCGGGGGAAAGCAAAGGTTGGACCATCTCAAACACCCAAAGCACGGAGTCTCGAAGAAGATCTCGATCGTTGGTTGCGAAGGAGGACAAGGACCGTTGATCTAGTCTCGGTTGAAAGGTTTGAAGTCGCAAAGCGCCGGGAGGATAAGCCTTGGGTCATAGCCTGAGGTCACATGAAAACAAGGGCTAGCAAAAGGAGCTAGCACCCGTTGGTGTTAAACTTTGGAAAAAATTCTAAGAAAGCAGGGCCCGAGGGTACCTGTCTATCTAAGAATGAAAATCGATGGTGGGGAATCATTGTAGGGAGCAGATGTGAAATTAGAGGACGTGCTAGTTCACATCCCGCAATTCACCAATTCCATTGATCTCGTCGGGACAGGTGATATACAACCACTATTAGATCGAGTTGGGCGAGCACTTTCTGATTGCAGAGATAGAGCCCTCCGATAAAGAGTGAGCACGTTGGTGCCCCGTAATTACTATGAAATTGACAATAACCAAATCATGATCGTGAAAAACATGAGGGTGATAATAGAGCTTGTGTTTGATTGATATTGAGACCAGTAAGGTCTTGAGGAGCTAATCCAGCTTGAGGAGATTAAGATCCTTGAACGAGAGGTCGCGCAACCCTGAGGGAGAGTAGGGGGGTCTGCATCACTAGTCAACCCCACCCTAAATATCTAATTGTTCACCACAACATCTCTTCTCCTAGGATCCCTAGTGAGTCCTAAACTTAATGCTTATAGTGATACACTAAGGAATAGAAGATATATGTGAATCATTTTTCCAATCCCAAAACTCCCATCATGATCATGATGAAGTTATCCATAAACTATGCAGTTTGTAGATTATGTGTTATCTTGGGATACATAGTTGGTTTATTTTGACATTTTGATCATTTGCCTATGTAAAAAGATTTAGTTGTTTATTTAGGAAAATTGATCATTAATTCATTTTTTTTTACTAAATCGCAAAAGGAGTGGGAGTAACCTACTTTTATACTAGGGGCACCTACCTTTCCCCCTTCTATGTGCACTTTAGTGCTGCTTTTTTTACCCATTGATATAGATGATGACATATGGGGTGATTAATTTTCTTTCTTTATTGACCTTCCCCTCTCCCCCTATGTGCAGAGTAAAAAAATCCTTAAATAGAAGTACTCCATGATTTTCTACATGCTTATTAAAAAAAATAGATATGCCTAGTAATTACGAGCCTTGGAAATGTTTCTATGACATAAACTCCTCCTGTGTAAAATAATTTAATATTCCATATTGGTTGAGAGGATTGGTCCATGGTAACATATAAACCCCAATATACCATGGTCCTTTTTAAGTACCAAAGACTGAATACAAAAGCATCATAGTAGATATACAAGAACAATATGAAAAATCTCCTTTATTATTATCATACCCTTAGAGTAGGGAAACACCATACAGTGGATCCTATTATGGAAGGGATCCTCTCTTGTTCACTTGTCTCTTCGAGGGGACATCCTCATATTGAGCTACCGCTCCAAATACAATACTTCTCTTCATATCCCATTACATTGCTTGAACCCCTTTATATAGTGCTACCAACCACCTAAGAACATTCTACAAGAGGAACCTTCTAGTAAGTCTTCTTACATTTATTATATCTAACTACCTTAATGGCCCTTATTTAATACTATAGTGGATCTAGTCCACCTTACATTGAATGGCCTCCACTATTATCACTATGGTCCCTCTAGGCCCCCCACTACCTCTCTAGCTACCTAACATTCCATCTTCCTTATGAAAGTGTTGTCCTCAATGCTTGCTATGAGGGTGTACAACCCTATACCAAGGTCCCATGGATAAGTGTGGACCATAGTGTTGAAGTAGACTATAGAACTAGGGTACCATGTAGAAATGAAAACCACCATGTTGAAGTAGTCCAACCGCCACTGTAAACTGGGATCCCATGTCCAAGTGCTCATGTGAAATCCACACGAAAGATATCAGAACCTAATATCCAACTGAAAATGATGTTCCAAAGGCTGACACATGTCATGTGGATCCAAATAAGAAGATCCATCCACACAGTGGGAAATTGTTGTAACTGAATCTGGAATGAATAATACCACTGTAGAATATGGAGGATGGACACTGGTAATCATAATTGGCTCCTCATTTGTCACATTGATGTTCTCTACAGAAGGTGGAGTAGAGTCATCAAATAAAATATGAAATTGGTTGTCATCCCATAAATGACAACTATCCATATACCAATCATCACAATCGACCTCAAAATCATACCAAACATATACTTATTGAGTATATTCATCATTGTTGTCCTCCATAAGATATCTCTCATGTATGCTAGATAAGTACCTTTGAACATTGTGACAACTATCCCTAATATTTGATTGCCCCTCGTGAAAATGTTGCTCAATGGCTTCAATCTTCTGTAGAATTCCCATGAGAAGTTGAGATCCAATATCCATTGGAAATGAAATACATAATATATCAAAAGAAAACTCTTAAAATTATTTATCCAATGATACTGATCGGATATCAATCTGAACACCCTGTGAAAAGTTATGAACTCTACAATCTCGATGTCGTCACAAAAAAACCCCCCAAAATGGTTGATTTTAAATCAGCGATATTTTCACTTCCGGAGCTCTGATTTGGGTGATTGTTTTTTTGAAATCAACTATTTTTGAAATAGGAACTCAGATATGTAATTTGTTTTAGCAAATTCTTCCTCCATATGCTACATAAATATAAAAAAATCACATCGTCATCCGCAGAAAAAACCTGAAAAAATGCAGATTTTAAAACGTCGATATCTTGATTTCCCAGACTCTGTTTCAGACAATTTTGTTGCTTTTTAATTGGGTGTTTTTCTGAGAGGAACTCAGGTATAGAACCCGTTTCTATAATTTTTTCACAAAAATATAAAAAAATTGTTCGGAATGTCGCAGCCCTCTTTTTCTTCTCTGAAAAAATCTGCAAAAAAAAAATCTGCAAAAAAATCCCACACTTCTTTCCAAGGAAAGTGCTTTGATACCACTTGTTAAGTACTAAAGATTGGATACAAAAGCACCACAGTAGATACACAAGAACAATATGCAAAATCTCCTTTATTATTATCAAACCCTTAGGGTAGGGCAACACCATATAATGGATCTTATTATGGAAAGGATCCTCTCAAGTTTACTTCCCTCTTCAAGGGGGCATCCTCCTATTGAGCTACTGCTCCAAATACAATACTTCTCTTCATATCCCATTGCATTTATTGAACCCTTTTATATAGTGCTACCAACCACCTAAGAACATTCTAGAGGAGGAACTTTCTAGAAGTATAACCTTCTAGTAAGTCCTCTTACATTTATTATATATAACTACCATAGTGGGCTTTATTTAATACTATAGTGGACCTAGTACACCTTACATTGAATGACCTCCACTATTATCACTATGGGCTCTATGGGCCCCCCACTACCTCTCTAGCTACCTAATAGTCCTTATGCCAAGGGGGTAACCCCAAGAGAATGGTGTCTCCTACTAACATAATGATTGATTGGTTGCATGGTGGGTATGTTTTATTTCTCAACCTTCCCCTCTTCCCATTTTTGCAACAAAAATCTAAAAATCATTAATAAGAAGTACTCCATAGTACCATTTTCACATGCATTCCTCCATGTCCATTAAAAAATTGCATATAACTAATAACTATGCATCTTGGAAATGTTTTTGTGATATCTAAAACCTTCTATCTAAAAATTAGTATCCCACATTGGTTGAGTATCAGTCCATGATAATGTATAAACTCCAATATACCATGATATGTGTGCCAATGGGGGCACCACAAGAGAGTGGTACCTTTTCATAACATAATGGTTGATTGGTTTTGGGGTGATTGTATTTTCTTGCTTGACCTTCCCCTCTTTCCTTTTACATTCATTAGTAGTATTATGTAATACCCCTTTAACATGTTTCCTTACATGCCCATATAAAAAGTTGGATATGCCTCATTAGTATACATCTTGGCATTTTTTATACGACATAAATACCATCTTATATAAAACACTTACCATTAATCCACATTGGTTGAGAGGATCGATCTATGATAACACATCCATTGAAAAATGTTGAATACACCTAACAACTATGTGTTTCGGAATTGTTTCCACCACATTAAAAACCTCCTTTTATGTAAAGTGAGAATAATTTCAAATGTTTGTTGTGTGTGTTTGAAAGTATATCATGAGTGATCATGAGTGATCTAGGAGTTTCACTCCTAGACTTTAATGTAATGGAACTTAAGTGGTAGTTAATTTTTTTTTGGAGTAGATAGGTAGTTGGAGGAAACCCTAGAGAACCTCTTGTATAAGTAGATGCATTGTATGCCTGAATAAGGATGTTGCATATTGGTAGGAGATAGTTGTTACTGAATGTAAGTTGTTTTTATCAGAGTTTTAGCCATTTACATTTGAATGAAAATAACAGAGGGATATTGACCCAATGCATGGTGTTGCTACTGTTTGCAGTTTCCGTGTTATTTTATGTTTTCATGAATGAATGAGTTGTGCTATTGAGTATATGAAACTATGAAGTGTTTGGATAAGTTTCAATTGTTTTTCTTCGTTGAATTCATGAAAGGTCTGCATACAGTCCACAAGGAGTGTGTTGATGGAGTCTGTTTCGATCCAGAAGCTCAGAAGAGATACCATGAAACTTCCATTTGCAAGGAGTGCAAAGAGACTGTTGCAAGGTGTGCACAATTGCCCGCAAGAAGCTAAGTCTTGTGTAAGAATCTGTTGCAAGGAGTGCATAGATTGGAAGTTCAACTAAGTATTGGAGTAGTCCTCTGAGGAGTCAAAGGGTTCAAGAGAGATAGCTTGGAGAAATCTTCAAAGGGAGTGAAGCTCTGAAGGTTTCACGAGTTATCCGTCAAGATCTATCTAGGAGGGAGTGGGATCGTTCCAGATTGTTGCATCTGGGAAAAGTGCATGAGATTTAAGTCTTTGTGTGCACACAGGAGTGAGGATTTTTTGAAGTCCCAAAGAGGCTAGGGATTGTCCATCATCCAGAGGGACAGGTGGCATAAGATCTACAACTCCAGAGTGGAAGCACTTTGGGAGTTTTGTAGACAAGGAGAAAGAAAAATCGTCGAAGGCCGAAATAGATTCTAATCATTGGTCACCAGGATGTATGTGTCAACAGATCTGAGACTTCGGGGAAAGTCACTTCAGAAGATTTCAAATGTGGAGTGTGACAAATTCTCGAAGTCCCGAAGGTTGAAGTAGATCACAACTGTTCGTTGCAAAGAACACGTGGCAAGAGATCAGGAAGTTCAGAGACCTAACACTCTGAAAGAAAATCGATGAGGGCAGAGAAGATTTGGACCGTCAGATCCATAAGGACACACATCGGCAGATTATGTATTTTGGGTGGAAGTACTCCGGGAGAAAGCGAAGGTAGAGATTTTGAAACTCTCGAAGCCCAAATAGCTGAAGTGGCTTGTGGTCATCGATCTGTGGAAGGCGCATGTCAACTGATCGTGAACTCCGGGTGAAAGTGCTCCGAGAGAAAGAGAGCATGGATAAGTTGAGACTTTTGAAGGCCTAAGTCCCGAAGTGGACCAGAGCCATTGATTTGGGTGGACGTGTGGTGCCTAATCTAGAAATTTGGTTACAGAATACTTCGAGGGAAGCGAAGGTTCGAACATCCCAAATTCCTGAAGTGCGGAGTCCCAAAGGAGATCTTGATCATTGGTTGCGAAGGAGGACGAGGACCGTTGATCTGGTTCCGGTTGAAATGTCTGAAGTCGTGAAGCGCCAAGAGGATAAGCCCGGGGTCATAGCCTGAGTTCACATGCAAAGAAGGGATAACGAAGGGAGCTAGTGCCCGTTTGTGTTAAACTTTGGAAAAAGTGCTAAGAAAGAAGGGCCCGCGAGTACCAGTCGATCTGAGAATGGAAATCAAGCTTGGGGAATCATTGCAGGGAGTGAAGGCGAAATTAGCGGATGTGCTAGTTCACAACCCACAATTCACCAACATCATTTATCTCGTTGGGATGGAGGATCAACGACCATGATTAGATCGAGTTGGGTGATCACTTTCTGATTGTGGAGATAGAGCCCTCTGATAAAGAGTGAGCACATTGGTGCCCTGCAATTACTGTGAACCATTGATCGATGAACAAATCGGCAATGATCGAATCATGATCGTGAAAAACCTAAGGGTGATAACAGGGCATGTGCTTGATTGAGATTGAGACCAGTAAGGTCTCAAGGATATAATCCAGCTTAAGGAGATTAATATTCTTGACCAGGAGATCACGCAGCTCTGAGGGAGAGTAGGGGGGTCTACATCAAGTGGTATCAAAGCTTAAAATTTTTCTGCAAATCATAGGCAAATGTGAGAAGGTGATAAGAGGTAATTTGGTATCATGTTATCAGAAGCTTAAATTTTTCCTATAGACAATAGGTGAAGGAGGAGACAGAGTGTGATGCTCTTTGAATGATGGTTCCACGTATGCATCAACAAATGAATGGCGAGGTGGGATACAGAGAAAAGTTGGAGATGCTCTGGGTTGCAGAATAATGCACAGACTTGCTAGGAGGGAAAGCAGAGGGTGGAAATGGATATTGAAGGCCATAGGTGTGGTCAAGACAAGGACCATCGGCAGAAAAACAAAGTTGAGATAGACAAAGAGCTCAAGGAGATCAGAGAAAAAATGGAGAAGCTGACATTGAAGATGCAATAGGAGGCAAAGGCATGTTGGACATATGTATGGCATGTGAAGAGGAAAGCCAAGTGGCATGTCCAGAAGTTGTTATCTAGAAGGCAACAAGTAGTGAGGCATGTTGAAAACCTTAGTGGCATAGAGGAGAAAGTGATTCACATCTATGAACCAAAGATTGGGAGGAACCTCATTGGTGAGCTAGAGACGAGATCAACTAGAGATCTCATGAAATATCGGGAGGGAAAAGATAAATTCTTAGATTGCTAGATGGGTGATGAGATGGGATCAAGCAGAGATATCATGGAATGCCAAGAGGTCAAGACTGGAATCCCAATTTTTCAGGTGGGCAGGGGAAAGGTGAGACTGTATGAAGGTCTCGAGAGCTCTAAAGAGAGTCCAGATCAACAAGGGGTGCTGACAGATAAAATGGAGGCAAAGGAGAGGCCTCATATGTATGAATATTCATGTGTAGTTGCAGGCCATGTGAATGAAGATGATGAGAAGTTAAATACTTCCATCACAGAGGAGGAGGATCAGAGGAGTGTACTGATCGTTGGGGGAATTTGAATATTCCTGCCTAATAGTCCAACAGAGGCTAGTACGAGTGTTGTACATGAGGAGATGATGCAACAAGAATCCAAGAGAGAGTTCATGGGGTAGAATGCTTTTAAAACTAATTGTGTATGTGATGCAGGTGCAGCAGAGGAAAGACAACCAGCAATGACTGTCAAAGAGGAGGAGAAGGAGCAAACACTGATGTCTACCCCAACAGAAAAAGAGGAGCATTCAGATGAATTTCTCACTCAATGGAAGAAAGAGTTGAAGATGTTGGAGGATTGGTTGAACAATCCAGAACCAGGAAAGGACTGCCAGGATGTAGTCATACAAAGAGAGACAGGATGCTGGCATGAGGAGCACTTGGAGGAAGTTGAAGATATGCTAACAAGGGAGATGATATAAGTCACTCTATCAGAAGAGAAAGTTGAGCAGCAACTCAGTGGTGAGACTGTAGAACTGGAGTCTTCAAAAGAGTGGTCAACTAGTGCCACTGGAAATGAAGATGATGTAGGGGATCAAATTGATTTATCCATTAGTGGGGATGAAACACAGTAGAGTAGCATGCATGAGAGGAGGAATCAACCAACAGAGACTGCCATGGAGGAGGAAGAGCACACATTACAATGTGCCTGAGATATGGAGAAAGAAGAACATTGGGTGGAATTGCTCAAAATTTTCAGCTAGGAAGTTGAGTAAGGGATAACTGTAGAATGTGAACCTACAACAAAGGAAAGAGCAGCTGATAGCATAAATTTTTCTGATTTGTGTGAAGAACTGGAGGCCCTAGAGAGAAGGGTAAAGATGCAAAGTCAACTAATCCAACAAGTCAAGGTGGAAGTTGATGAAGAGGAGATACATCAAATTGGGATGAAGGAGAAAAGCCAACCAGTGGACCATCTGGACAAAGAAATAGAAGAGATAAAGAGATTGATGTTGGAAGCAGCACAAGGAGAAGCCAACAGAGAAGTATGGGACAAAATAAAACTTTCTGGAGTAGCAGGGCAAGAGAAGCAGCAAGGAAAAGGAGCATATGGACAACTCCAAGAGAAGGTATGGGACATTGGAGGATCTCAACAACAAAGCAGAGGGAGCCATGAGTAGGAGCTCATGATTTTCCCTGCAATGGAGTATGATGTAGGAGCATCGTCAACGAAGCCACATGGGATGACATCACAATGCCTAGTATGCCTTTTGAGTAAATTCAGAATCTTAACATTGGTGTTTCCTGCAAATCTTTTTTTTTTGAACTGATTGAAAATTGAAAAAGATCAAAACGCTTGGGAGATGAATGATCACGAGTGATATGGGAGTTTCACTCCTAGACTTTAATGTAACAGAACTTAAGTGGTATTTAGTTTTTTTCTTGGAGTAGATAGGTAGTTGGAGAAAACCCTAGAGGACCTCTTATATAAGTAGATGCAATGTATATCTGAATAAGATTGTTGTAGATTGGTAGGAGATCATCGTATGCCTAAATAGGGATGTAGATTAGTAGGAGATAGTTTTTATTGAATGTAAGTTTTTTTTATTAGAGTTGTAGCCATTTACATTTGAATGAAAATAACAGAGGGATATTGACCCAACACATGGTGTTGCTACTGTTTGCAGTTTCCCTGTTATTTTTTGTTTTCATGAATGAATGAGTTATGCTATTGAGTATATGAAACTGTGAAGTGTTTGGATAAGTTTCAATTTTTTTTCTTTGTTGAGTTCATGCAAGGTGTGCATATAGTCCGAAGGTGTGCGTTGACGGAGTCTGTTTCGACCCAGAAGATCAGAAGAGATAGCGTGAAACTTCCATTTGCAAGGAGTGCAAAGAGATTGTTGCATTAAGGTGTGCACAGTCACCCACAAGAAGCTAAGTCTTGTGTAAGAATATGTTGCAAGGAGTGCACAGATTGGAAGTTCGACTAAGTATCGGAGTATTCCTCTAAGGAGCCAAAGGGTTCAAGAAACAAATCTCAAGAGAGATATCATGGAGAAATCTTCAAAGGGAGTGAAGCTCTGAAGGTTTCACAAGTTATCCGTCAAGATCCGTCCAAGGGGAAGTGGGATCATTCTAGATCGTTGGATCTGGGAAAAGTGCACGAGATTTAAGTCATTATGTGCACACAAGAGAGAGGATTCGTCAAAGTCCTAAAGAGGCTAGGGACTGTCCATCATCCAGAGGGACATGTGGCATAAGATTTACAACTCCGAAGCAGAAGCGCTTCGAAATTTTTGTAGACAAGGAGAAAGCGAAATCGTCGAAGAGCCAAAGGCTGAAATAGATCATGGTCGTTGGTCGCCTGGAGGTATGTGTAAACAGATGTGAGACTTCGAGGAAAGTCACTTCGAAAGATTTCAATTGTGGAATGTGACAAACTCCTGAAGTTCTGAAGGCCGAAGTAGATCACAATCATCCATTGCAAAGAAAACATGGCAAGAGATTAGGAAGTTCGGAGGCCTAACACTCCGAAAGGAAGTCGATGAGGGTGGAGAAGATCCAGACCGTCAGATCCAGAAGGACACGTGTCGACAGATTGTGTATTTCAGGTAGAAGAACTCTGGGAGAAAGCGAAGGTAGAGAGTTTGAAATTCTCGAAGCCCGAATAGCCTAAGTGGCTTTTGGTCGTCGATTTGTGGGAGGTATGTGTCAATGGATCGTGAACTTTGGGTGAAAGCGCTCCGGGAGAAAGAGAGCGTGGAGAAGTTGAGACTTCCGAAGGCCGAAGTCCCGAAGTGGACCAGAGCCGTTGATTTGGGTGGAGGCGTGGCGCTTGATCTAGAACTTAGGGTACAAAATACTCCAGGGAAAAGCGTAGGTTGGACCATCTCGAACTCTCAAAGCACGGAGTCTCGAAGAAGATCTCGATCGTTGGTTGCAAAGGAGGACAAGGACAGTTGATCTGGTCCCGGTTGAAAGGTCTGAAGTCGCAAAGCACCCAAAGGATAAGCCTTGGGTCATAGCCCGAGGTCACATGAAAACAAGGGCTAGCGAAAGGAGCTAGCACCCGTTGGTGTTAAACTTTGAAAAAAAAATTAAGAAAGCAGGGCCCGAGGGTACCTGTCTATCTAAGAACGAAAATCGATGGTGGGGAATCATTGCAGGGAGCGGATGTAAAATTAGAGGACGTGCTAGTTCACATCCTGCAATTCACCAATTCCATTGATCTCGTCGAGATGGGTGATCAACAACCATGATTAGATCGAGTTGGGCGAGCACTTTCTGATTGCGAAGATAGAGTCATCTGATAAAGAGCGAGCACATTGGCGCCTCGCAATTACTATGAAATTGACAATAACCAAATCATGATCATGAAAAACATGAGGGTGATAATAGAGCTTGTGTTTGATTGATATTGAGACCAGTAAGGTCTTGAGGAGCTAATCCAGCTTGAGGAGATTAAGATCCTTGAACGGGAGGTTGTGCAACCCCGAGGGAGAGTATGGGGGTTTGCATCACTAGTCAACCCCACCCTAAATATCTAATTGTTCACCACAACATCTCTTCTCCTAGGATCCCTAGTGAGTCCTAAACTTAATGCTTATAGTGATAGACTAAGGAATAGAAGATATATGTGAATCATTTTTCCAATCTCAAAACTCCCATCATGATCATGATGAAGTTATCCATAAACTATGTAGTTTGTAGATTATGTGTTAGCTTGGGATACATAGTTGGTTTATTTTGACATATTGATCATTTACTTATGTAAAAGGATTTAGTTGTTTGTTTAGGAAAATTGATAATTAATTCAATTTTTTTTACTAAACCGCAAAAGGAGTGGGAGTAACCTACTTTTATACTAGGGGTACCTACCTTTTCCCCTTCTATGTGCACTTTAGTGCTGCTTTTTTTACCCATTGATATATATGATGACATATGGGGTGATTAATTTTCTTTATTTATTGACCTTCCCCTCTCCCCCCATGTGCAGAGAAAAAATCCTTAAATAGAAGTACTCCATGATTTTCTACATGCCTATTAAAAAAATAGATATGCCTAGTAATTATGAACCTTCGAAATGTTTCTATGACATAAACTCCTCCTATGTAAAATAATTTAATATTCCATATTGGTTGAGAGGATTGGTCCATGGTAACATATAAACCCCAATATACCATGGTCCTTGTTAAGTACCAAAGACTGAATACAAAATCACCACAATAGATATACAAGAACAATATGAAAAATCACATTTATTATTACCATACCCTTAGAGTAGGGAAACACCATACAATGGATCCTATTATGGAAGGGATCCTCTCTTGTTCACTTGCCTCTTCGAGGGGATATCCTCATATTGAGCTACCGCTCCAAATACGATACTTCTCTTCATATCACATTACATTGCTTGAACCCCTTTATATAGTGCTACCAACCACCTAAGAACATTCTACAGGAGGAACCTTCTAGTAAGTCTGCTTACATTTATTATATCTAACTACCTTAGTGGGCCTTATTTAATACTATAGTGGACCTAGTCCACCTTACATTGAATGGCCTCCACTATTATCACTATGGGCCCTCTAGGCCCCCCACTACCACTCTAGCTACCTAACATTCCATCTTCCTTATGAAAGTGTTGTCCTCAACGCTTGCTATGAGGGTGTACAGCCCTGTACCAAGGTCCCATGGATAAGTGTGGACCATAGTGTTGAAGTAGACTATAGAACTAGGGTACCATGTAGAAATGAAAGCCACCATGTTGAAGTAGTCCAACCGCCACTGTAAACCGGGATCCCATGTCCAAGTGCTCATGCGAAAACCACACTGAAGATATCAGAACCTAATATCCAATTGAAAATGATGTTCCAAAGATAAACACATGTCATGTGGAATCAAATAAGAAGATCCATCCACATAGTGGGAAAGTGTTGTAACTAAATCTCGAATGAATAATACCACTGTAGAATATGGAGGATGGACATTGGTAATCATAATTGGCTCCTGATTTGTCACATTGATGTTCTCTACAGAAGGTGGAGTAGAGTCATCAAATAAAATATGAAATTGGTTGTCATCCCATAAATGACAACTATCCATATACCAATAATCACAATCGGCCTCAAAATCATACCAAACATATACTTATTGAGTATATCCATCCTTGTTGTCCTCCATAAGATATCTCTTATTATGCTAGCCAAGTACCTTTGAACATTATGACAACTATCCCTAATATTTTATTGCCCCTCGTGAAAATGTTGCTCAATGGCTTCAATCTTCTGTAGAATTCCCATGAGGAGTTGAGATCCAGTATCCATTGGAAATAAAATATATAATATATCAAAAGAAAACTCTTAAAATTATTTATCCAGTGATACTGATTTGATATCAATCTGAACACCCTGTGAAAAGTTATGAACTCTGCAGTCTTGATGTCATCACAAAAAACCCCCCCAAAATGGTTGATTTTAAATCAGCGATATTTTCACTTCTCAAGCTCCGATTTGGGTGATTGTTTTTTTGAAATCAACTATTTTTGAAATCGGAACTCAGATATGTAATTTGTTTTAGAAAATTCTTCCTCCATATGCTACATAAATATAAAAAAATTGCATCGTCATCTGTGGAAAAAACCCTGAAAAAATGCAGATTTTAAAACGTCGATATCTTGATTTCCCGGACTCAGTTTCGGACGATTTTGTTGCTTTTTAATTGGGTGTTTTTTTGAAAGGAACTCAGATATAGAACCCGTTTCTATAATTTTTTCACAAAAATATACAGAAATTGTTCAGAATGTCGCAACCCTCTTTTTTTTCTCTGAAAAAATCTGCAAAAAAATAAAATAAAATAATCCCACACTTCTTTCCAAAGAATGTGCCTTGATACCACTTGTTAAGTACTAAAGACTGAATATAAAAGCACCACAATAGATATACAAGAACAATATGCAAAATCTCCTTTATTATTATCAAACCCTTAGGGTAGGGCAACACCATACAATGGATCCTATTATGGAAAGGATCCTCTCATGTTCACTTGCCTCTTCGAGGGGGCATCCTTCTATTGAGCTACCGCTCCAAATACAATACTTCTCTCATATCCCATTACATTTATTGAACCCTTTTATATAGTGCTACCAACCACCTAAGAACATTCTAGAGGAAGAACCTTCTAGAAGTATAACGTTCTAGTAAGTCCTCTTACATTTATTATATCTAACTACCATAGTGGGCTTTATTTAATACTATAGTGGACCTAGTACACCTTACATTGAATGACCTCCACTATTATCACTATGGGCTCTATGGGCCCCCCACTACCTCTCTAGCTACCTAATAGTCTTTATGCCAAGGGGGTAGCCCCAAGAGAATGGTGTCTCCTACTAACATAATGGTTGATTGGTTGCATGGTGGGTATGTTTTATTTCTCAACCTTCCCCTCTTCCCATTTTTGCAACAAAAATCTAAAAATCATTAATAAGAAGTACTCCATAGTACCATTTTCACATGCATTCCTCCATGTCCATTAAAAAATTGCAAATAACTAATAACTATGCATCTTGGAAATGTTTTTGTGATATCTAAAACCTTGTATCTAAAAATTTAGTATCCCACATTGGTTGAGTATCAGTCCATGATAATGTATAAACTCCAATATACCATGATCTGTGTGCCAATGAGGGTACCACAAGGGAGTGGTACCTCTTAATAACATAATGATTGATTGATTGTGGGGTGATTGTATTTTCTTGCTCGACCTTCCCCTTTTTCCTTTTACATTCATTAATAGTATTATATAATACCCGTTTAACATGTTTCCTTACATGCCTATATAAAAAATTAGATATACCTAATTAATATACATCTTGACATTTTTTATACGACATAAATACCATCTTATATAAAACACTTACCATTAACCCACATTGGTTGAGAGAATCGATCTATGATAACACATACATTGAAAAATGTTGAATACACCTAACAACTATGTGTTTCGGAATTGTTTCCACCGCATTAAAACCCTCCTTTTATGTAAAGTGAGAATAATTCCAAATGTTTGTTGCGTGTGTTTGAAAGTATATCGCTATAGAATATACTTTCGATTTCATTGATTATTAGATTTTCGATTTCATTGATTATTAGATGTGTGTCTTGGAATTTATTCTATGACATAAAACCCTCCTTTCACGTAAAGTAAGAATGACTCAATGTGTCTGTTTGTGTTTGGAAGTATTTCATTTATAAAGTCAAGGAAATGTCACTCTCTTCACATATTCCATTTCATTAACAAGGATAGAAAGTCACATTTTTCCATATGGTATTGATAAAGATGAGAGTTTCAATTTCATGTTTTGTTTAACTTGTAATTTTTATCTATATAATATTTATGATGATTATGATTCTTATTACTATATTAGCATTTCCTTATGTTGAGATTGTATTTCTCATTTACACTCTCTTCCATAAACATAGTTATATATTAATGGATAGAACTTGGTATACCATGTTGGTTTTCATTATTTAGATGTGACATTATGATTAGCAAGTAGCAATGTCCTTCTAATTATAACTTATTAAATCACAAGAAGTCGACAAGTTCACATGTATATATATTTTGTTTGAATGTAAACACTTTTGTTTTTGACACTGAGATTTTTTGAACAAGATAATAAATAATAATAAATATACATATTAGGCATTTCATAAAAAACAAAAAGTTATGTAACAACTACTAGATATTATCTCAAAATTGGGAAGGCTTATTATGAAAATGCACATTAACAATATAAATGATCAAGGAATTCATGACACTCATTTGAATCATTCAAGACATTTTATAGAGACAATTTAAATAAGTTCAAATAGGTCAAACAATTATGGGTCCTAAACTTTTGGATCTTGATTCATATCCTTTTGTTGTTTTATGGTCCCCGCATGTTGTTAAATTTGTCAATAGAACCTTTCATTGTGATATCTTCGTCAATTTAAGAAATTTTCAATAAGCTTGGATCATTTAATTTCAAGCTTATATGCAAGTATTATGGTTTCTATGAGTTTGACCATTGATTTTACTTCTCATCACCTGCATTCCACCTTCTCATTTCTTTCCTTCTTGTTTTTTTATTTTTTCAAATACATTGTAACAAAAATAAAGACACTCTTCTCTTTTCACTGAGATTCGAGACATAAGAATAATCAAACATTTCTTAAAAAAATTATTGCCACAATATATACATTCATTTATTAGTATTTTTTAATTTTTAATTTTTAAATTTATTATGTTTCTTTCTTTTGATTTGCATTTTTTAATTTTAATTTTATAAATATATTATGTACATGATCACTTCCATTATCTAAATAATAAAAATCGAAATTAAATATAATACAATTATCATTTAATGTAATTAAATAACAATAATATAACTCAAAAAGAAACTACATGAAACCCACTTCAAGAAGGGATCATTTTAAAGGTAGGTGTGGATTTGATAGGAATGGAAAAGGAACTTTCAATCTGATCTACAAAGTTAACAAGGATATGGGATGATAAGACCAGACTCACTGGGTTTAGTAGACAAGATCAAAGGTATGGGATGGGATGATAAGACTTGTTGGATTTGGTAGATAAGATCAAAGATATGAATGATAAGACACATTAGGTATAAATTTTAAGATCCACTAGGTTTAATATATAAAATCAAAGGTATGAATGATAAGATACATTAGTATAACTTTTTTATATAAATATAAAACAATGAGGATTATAATTATATAATAAATTATATGTGGAAATGCAAAATTGCATGATGTTATAGGATGATAAGATAAGCCCCATTAGGTCTGGAAGACAAGATCAAATATATGAAACAAGATCAAATATATGAGATGATAAGACCCACTGGGTTTACATGACAAGGTCAAAGGTATGAGATGATAAGGCCCATTGGATATGGTATGAATTTGATATATAAATATAAAACATGAATTTGATATATAAATACAAAACAGTGATTACTATAATTATATAATAAATCATATATGGAAATGCAAAATTGTAAGATTCATTGTGAATTTGGTATATAAATATAAAACCCTGAGTGTTATAATTATATAATAAGTCATATATAAAAATGTAAAATTGCATGGATGTGGCCTCCTTAACTTTAAACAACTTATAAAGTTTACAATATAATTACTACAACTTATAATTAATTATTGAGAAGACACTCAATAACCAAATCTATACCAAGAGAATCTCAAGAGAATCTATAAAATATTTAACTTATAAAGTTTACAATATAATTACTACAACTTATAATTAATTATTGAGAAGACACTCAATAACCAAATCTATACCAAGAGAATCTCAAGAGAATCTATAAAATATTTAAATAATTAGTTGTCAATAATTATAAGAAAAAACATAATACCATATCATTCGCAACCATTTTTATAAAATATATATATATTATTCTCCATGTTGTGAGGGATGTGGTTGTATCCCTAATTTCTAAAGTCCAAAAC
>JZKD02S1618751.1:0-13936 GCA_000966675.3 Picea glauca
TTCCTAGACAACAACATTCCCCATACATCTGGGACATCAACCACTATAATATCTATGTGGACTGTCTTCTCGGGGAATTCTTTCAAGTGTACTTCGACATTTTCAACCACACCATGTGTGGGTATTGCTTTAGATTTAAAGCCACACACATTCCTATAAGGCCTAGTGACCTTCAAACCCATTTGCTGCATGACTTTAAGAGACATCATGTTGGCACCAACACCTGTATCTAGCATGCAATTGTTAAGGTATTTGTTGTTCATCATTAAAGTCATGAAGAAAGGAGGGTTTTCACCATACTGGACCCTGAAATGATCATCTTGCAACTTAATTGGGGGGGTCCATAGGCTGAGCTGATACCGAAAAGAAGGTATCAAAGCGTTCTTTAATAGATGGGATCTTGATTGCTTCTTTTAGGGGAACACTCACATGCATCTTTGATAAAGCCCCTTCAAAGTCAAAGTTAAGGTCAACCTTACTAGTCTTGGATGTCTTGGGAGGAAGAACCTCAAGAGATTTTGGCTGATCGATGGTAGGTTGTTTAAGATTCTTTCTCCTGTATACTTGAACTTCCTTCTTTTTTCGCTTTTCTTGTGATTCCTGGTCCAAGTTGTTTATTATGGCCGTCCTTGCTGCTCTTGCTCCTTGCTTCAGGGCTTGCTGATGTTCTATATCTGTGATATTTATCTGAGGAAGATTCATGAAGCAGTCCCAATTGTTGACTTGTTGCTAGCCAGCGTTATAAGGGCATTCATGTTCCCAATGTGCTTCACTGCATTCTAGGAACCAAGGGTTTTCCTCAACGACGTTCGTAGGGGCCAAAGTATTTGGGATTTCATTTTCATTCTTCGGCTTGTAGACTTGGTTCCCTTTCTGGAATTGCCCTTTGAACAAAGGTCTAGGTTCCTAGATCTGGGATTTTTCAAGTCTAACGATTCGACTCATCATTTCTTCTTGATTTTTTATGATGCCATCCACGGAAGCTTGCAACTTGCTGATACTGGTGCAAAGATCTGAAGTAGGTTCAACATTGTGTACTACTTTCTGCTTGGAGTCTATTCTCCCCCCAGGGTTAGTAAAGTGCTCAATCTTGGATGAACGGAGATTTCCTTCTATCCTAGTAGCGAGTTCTTGGGATTCTTGAATGGATTGGGGGTCTTTGTCTCTAAGAAGATACCCTAGTTGGCCATTGAAATATCTGGTGTAAATATGAACAAGGTAATCGTCTTTCAGGTGATGGCTTGCGGGAATTCTTTGGAGTAATCCTTCGAATCTGGTGTGAAATTCTCGAATGGACTCATTCTCAAACTTGGCAAGGCCATTTAGTCGAGTGAGCAGCATGTTAGGGTCTTATTTGATGCTCCATCTTTTGAGAAAGATTTGTTCAAGCCTATCCATGGTCTTGATGCTTCGATCAGGAAGACTGAGATACCAACGTCTTACAGCATCATAAAGGGTAGCAAAAAATAACTTCATGACCAAGTCTTCAGCATCATCACTGATGGGGTGAAGCTGAAAGAATGCCCAAAAATTACTCATATGCTCTTCGACATTGGTGGCATCAATGTCGGTAAACTTAGGCAACCACTTTTCATATTTGGGTGGCATTTGCCTAGGGTAGCTTGGTATAGCTGACATGTCTAATGGCTTGAAAAGAGTAGATGACCATTGTCTTTGATTATTAACTGGGTTTGTAGTACCGGTCTGAGAGGTAGACATGTTTAAAGGAAGTCTCTTTCCAAAAAGTGACTTGACAACAAGTGAATTCAAGGGAGGCTTCCTTCTGAAAGATAAAGGAGGATTATTGAATCTCCTTTTGGTTTGTGGAGTCGCTAGATAGTTTTCCTCAAACTATCAGAGAATAGGGGAAATAAAGTCTAGTGGAGTCACCAGTTAAGATTTTAAGAGAAAGGTCTTTGAGGCAAGGCTTACCAAAAGATTTGTCGTTGAGGAAGATTGACTCAGCGTTCCCCGACAACGGCGCCAAAATGTTATCGCACAGTTTGTAGTTTAGGTCAAGGGCTAAAGGATAAAGACCAAACTGGCGTAACAGGAACCTTCCCCGCCCAATGTCACCTCAATGGGGAGGTTCTTTCTGTTTAGGGAGGTTAGCCCAGGGGAGACGTCCTCGACAACCTGGGGTTTTGAAGAGGCTAAGGTAAAAGGTCAAGTTTAAAGTTTCCCTCTCACAGGTTACCACCAAAGTCAGATAGTCCGTCTAATCAGCCAATAAAGAAATGTATGCCCAAATGAAAATACCTGCCCGGAATAAGACAACAATGATACACTATACATGCAGGCTATAACTCAATGGGTTAATACTTCAATGACTATTTGGTGTCAATTAATAAGCAATGTAAAACAATATATACTAATGAAGTCAACGTTATATCAATTAGCTATGGAAAAAGAATCAATTCATCAATAACTATCAAGAGGATCAAGCTAACAATGTATCCAATCAACAATTTGCTCAGTAAATGCTTCAGATCATCATTCAATTGCTTATATTCAACTTTTGTTGCGTCAAGATGAGATAACCAACTGTGACGTCAACCCTAATTAGGTTAGTTTGTTAGTTAGGGTTTCAAAATTTAGAGTTTTGAGAGTGGTTTTGTACATAAGACTTCAACGTTGGAGGTTAGATATCAGTGCCTTAGGGTATATGGAGTCAAACAAGAGAAGGGCACAAGGTTTTGAAAGGATGAAGACTTTAAAGACTAGAGGGAAGGGTTCTAGAGTGCTGCAAAGGCAAGGCCCTAGAATCAAAACCCTAGGGGAAAGAGGTTCACTCTGGTGTTGCTTAAGCAAGGGCTCGTGCTCTTTCCTCCTTCCTTAGGTCAACTTGGAAAAACGGCTAGCATAAATGATAAATTTAAGGGATGAGGTGAGAGAAAGTGTTGTAAAGACAAGGCTTTCAAACCCTAGAAGATGATGGCCCTAGGTGTAGATAACCTAGGCCTACGACGTCACCCTCTTTCAACCTATAAAATTCAACGCTATCTTAAGGGAAGAAGCAAGATGAGTGTAGCAAAGGCTAGGTTCAATCCCTCTTCTTCAATGGATGAAAAATTTCTCTCTAAGGGGACATGTAACAATGACCTACTTGTGTGCTTGTTACCTAGGATTTCAAATCAACAATTTAATAAACAAATGCAAGAAATTAGACCTATAACCATTCAATTAAGAAGTTTTGCAAGAAAATCACTTACATATCATGAAGAAAACATGTGCAAACCCTAGTTGTAAACCTTCCTTGGAGAGAAATGCCAAAAGATTCCAAAAATATCCTTCCAATAATAAGTGCGCCTCACTTAGAAAGAAAATATACCCTAGAAGGGCACAAAAATTAGACCTCACAAGTGTGATTGAATTGTGTTATGTCAAAATGAGGGAAAAACATTCTCAATATATAGTATCTCATGAACTTTAATTAAAATTAGGTCATTAAAATAGCCGACAAGGCTAATAACTAAGAATCATATTGTTTTACATTAAACTGCTAAACGAAAGCCTAAATGAGCAATAAGAAAGACGTCTAGCCCCTTTGAGGGAGACGTTCGCCCTTTTTAGTGAAAAACATAGCACTATATGACAAACGTTGGCCCTCTCTGGGCCTCCAAACTCTACCACACGTGTCAAAATGCTCTGTCAAGGTGCCATACACTGGAGGTGACATCAAGGGCTCCTAGATGACATCTTGGGCCATCAGAGGGACATGTTCCACCTGCAGTGGGTCAACCCCCTAGGGCTGGGCTCAACCAAGGCGTCCTGGATGAAAATGTCCTTCTTCTTCTCTCGTGCAAAGGATCGATCAATCATTGTCCTATCTCTGCCCCTGATGAGGTCCCAACAACCATCTGATGGGCTCTTCAGCCCCATGGAGGTCCGAACTAATCATCTCCCCATGTGTACCCGTCCACTTGGTACCTGTCCGTCGGGCATGGTCCTGCGCATCAAAAACTTCGCCCTCCATGGGCTCATTAGTCCTGGGGATCATAGAAATGTCAATCATATTTCATCATTAATTTTATCAAATGCATGCATAAAACCCCTAGCATATCATCCAATAGATCAAAGACATTACAATGACCTACGATACAAAGCTGAAGAAAAAGACAAAATGCCCTATTGGGCCAGCATCCATAAGAAAAGGAAAGTTTCCAGAGGATATTATCCAAGCCATGTATCACGAGGTGGTGTGGTCCAAGGATGTCCAGACATAGTGAAAGACAGGGGTGATGTTATCCATGGGTGCCTTTGTAGGAGGCGAGTTGTACATGTCATGGATGCAATTATTTCCAAGCCCTTTATTGCCTTCATTCTTTCTTTTCTTTATTACTTTTTCTTTCTTTTTATTTCAAGGTCTAACTAGAGGACACTGCCTTGGCGTGGCGACCAGAGCGGACAGTGTTACCCACAAGTACTTTCACAGAGATGATAAGGCTGGCTCGTGATGAGACCCCCTTTCCCTTGGCCATGAAACCAAAGGTCACTGCCCTGGCGTGGTAACCAGATAATGGCAATGTCATACTGCTAGGTACCCATGAACATAATCTGCTTGCTCGTGATGAGACCCCCCATCCTCTTGGCTAGGTCTTGTTTTGTCATTTTTCTTCGGGTCCCTCTTGTTTCTTATTGGGAGGCTTTTTATTGCCTTCTCGGGGATCCCTGGACGAGGCATTTCTAGATTTCATTTTTTATGGATTTTATCTCTTACCAGCTGCTTTTACCTCCTGGGCCTGTAGCCCCTTCTTCCCACAAGATAAGGTGTAACTCCACAAAAAAGGTCATCCTAATGTCTGGACCAGATGAATGGGATAGATGAGTGGGAGATAAGATGTAAGAATGATGATATAATGGGAGCGGACGATGGCTCTTCAAAATCCCCCTTGGTGGCTAACCAAAACCTATGGGTACAAGCTTGCTAGGGTATTCTGTCAATCCCCCCAACCTTGGTCAAGTGGGTTAATGTAAGATCCAAGCAGTCGTCAGAAATGAAAGAAATTTGATGCATATATCTGAAGGTTAGAATGATCAAATATGACACATACCATGATAATTGGACCAATTACCTCATGGAGCAAGAGTCTTCTCCGATACAAGTCCAAGCCGAAGGTGATGGATACTGCTGCTACTGACAGGACAAGTATGATGAAGAAGAAGAAAGATGGGCCCTCCAAGGCCATTCTCAGGTCAATCCTTCTCTCGCTACTCCATGTCTAGGACCTATGGGCCTCGAGACATGATCTCCTAGTTATCCCTAGAAATCTGGGATAACAGGGCCTCTTATTTTCCCTGAAGGTGGAATTGCGAGCTTTATGTCTTTCTACTTCTTGTTTTTGATGATTACAACTGCGTGAGACATCCTCCAGGACACAGACCTGAGAGAGAGCCCATGATTTGGGTGTGTGGTTCCTATCTGAGACAAAATTGGAACATTGTGTTGGCCTTCTATGTGCAAAGAGTTGAGATGATACTCTAGATGATTCTCTTGTGTAACATAATGAGAAAGAAGATCTGTTGATTTGGACGTGCCTGTGGCTGAGCACAAGTGAATGTGTGGAAAATCCCATGAGCTGGGTGCATCGTTTTGAGACAGAGATGAAACGATGTATTATCCTCCTCTGAGAAGAGAGTTGAGATGATGAACTTCATATGATTCTCATGTGTAACGTAATGAGAAAAAAGATCTGTTGAGTTGGGCGTGCTTGTGGCTGAGCACAGGTGAACGTGATCCTAGTGGTTGAGCACTAGTGAGTGTGGTTCTCTTGTGAGACACAATGAGATAGAGATGTGGACATCCGTATGGATGAGCACAGATGGATGTGCCCCTAGTGGCTGAGCACTAGTGGGTGTATGATATCCCTTGCTATATTGTTCAAGAGTCAGATTTACCTGTAACCCTATTTGTAATGTAAAGGGTACAGGTGGGCCCCACCTTAATGTAAAAGATAATTAATATGGTAATTATTAATTATATTTTGAGTTATTGAGGTCAGCCCTATTATGCCAATAGACACATCATTTTATGTGATAAGTCTTATATAAATAAAGGTGAATCCCCATTGAGGAAACACACTTAACATTGTGTCATCTCATGATTTAGAAGTTGTGGTTTAAAATTATGAGAATTACAACACCCTCTTGTGTGTTAGGTTTGGTGATGGTGTGGGAGGTCTTTCTCTTGAGAGTATAGCAAAGGATTGGCTAGGTTTTCTTCCCTTGTTGAGAAGGGTTTCCCATGATACTTCTTGTGTTCTTGTGCATGGTTATTCTTCTTGTGATCTTGGTTTGCTACAATAGTTATGGTTCAATTTATGCTACATAGTAAGAAAATTAAAATGCATCAGCTTACTATAAAATCAACATTATATCAGAGGAGGTCCAAAAGATGACCATATGCACATTAATCATTGATAAAGGAAGACCGTAGGAGTTGCTAAAGTACCCCACTGCCAACTCAAGGGAAGGGTCGGACCTCTTTTAAATTCCGTGGTAAAATAGTCGGTGGCGAACTAGAGGAAAGATGGAAAATGTGGCAATCGATACAACATCCCTTCAATACAGAAAATTGGCAGCAACCCAAGCAATGAACAACGACCTCGATTATGCCTTCGAGTTACAGATGCAGGAGGCCCTCTCAGCCTCCATGGGAACAACCCAATACGACCACCACGAAACCACTAACAATGTCTCCAATGCTGGTGGAAATTCAGATGGATCTGAGATGGGCGATGTCGATGAAGGGAGCATGCCACTGTTATTGAGATTACAGGCCCTTGAGTTCGAGAAATTCCAGTAGGAGGTCGTTGACCACAAGCAAGCCAAGGAGGAAAGGTGAAGTTTGTCTAAAGAAATTTACAGAAAAATCCATGACGCTAAATTTGCTCGCAACATTCAAACAATGTCATAGGATGAGTGGGAATCCACAGGGGACTACTACAAGAAACCCTTGAGGTCGAGTGGATTACTAAGGATGAAAGGTGGTTTAAATTGTATTACAAAGGTCTGATCAACATTGAGAATGTGGATGGGGTTGGTGATCATTAGGAAACTCTTGCGAGAGTGGGCGTTGCCATCTACAATCCGGATGATAATTTGATTCTGAAGCTGCAGAAGAAGCTCGGGGTTGATTTGAGTCGGGTTGTTGCAGATTATTCGTCTTTGAATGAGGGTCTCATGGATGCATTTTATTTGGGTATCCGGAACGTCACTGCTTATGGGGATTGTATCCAAGTATACAATCAAACCCAGGTGGAGAGCAAGCATCACTGGTTTCCTCCCCATGTCATTAGACAAAAATGTATTTCCCAAGTAACATGAGCTTAACATAAGCTTGTGTTGTCAAGTTGTCCAAGAATATGCTAGATTCTATAATAATGAACTCCCTTTTCAAAATCAAAGTCACATTGCACTTCACTCTCCTGGATAAAGGAAAGATGAGTTTGAGGGTACTTGCAGGAGGAAGGAACATTTGCTGCAATCATGGATCCAAAGAGATCTCAATGCATCCAGAGGAGCAACACACTAGAAGTGAAGACTCTAAGTTTGATTGTTTTAATTATCATGCCTCTAACCTACATTTCTAAGGTTGCTACATTACAAGTAGGTGTTATACCTGTGACAACAATCCTTAAATTGTTTTGATTCTAGAGATGTACTCATGAATCTCCTCTAGGAGATATTCTTGTCTTGTTTCCTTTCGTTTGTTTCCTTGTTCCAGGAAGGTTAACAACAAAGGAATGTGGTTATTATTCAGACTTCAAAAGGAGTCACTTGACTCAGAGGAAGTCAAAACCATTTGAGAAGAAGGAAAAGACAATACCTTCTCCCCTTCAATAGTTCAGAGGGAGACAATTATTCAATCCCATTGCTTCAGTTGATATTCCCAGAAACTTTGCAATAGGCCATGAAAGACCTGTCTAAGTTCGACAAACTCTTCAAGGGGAAAAGGGACATGTAGTTGATGGAAGTGTCGAGAAATATAAAGCAAGACTTGTAGCCAGAAGATTCCCACAAACAGAGGGAGTTGTCTATGATTAGACATTTGATCCAGTATCCCAATACACTTCCATCCATACTATCATCCATGAGTTGGAAACTGCATCAAATAGATTTAAAGATAAGCCTTTCTCAATGGTGAGATTGAAGAAATAGTTTACATCGAGCAACCAGAAGGATTCGTGATATATTGTAACATACAATATATATATATATATATATATATATATATATATATATATATATAATATTAAGTGATAATAATAATAAAAAATAGTTATTAATTATCTAAGGGACGCATCCTTTCATGGATGGTCACCACATGTGCCTTTAGGTTCTTTATATATTTTGCACTCTCATTGTACATTTATTCATTGTATATTATCTATTTTATCTCATTATATATATTCTTATTCAATATATTTATTTTCCACTATGGATTACAGTTATTCATTCCATTTATGATGGATATCCGTTGTAAGAACCATATTGGTTATTTACATTGGTATCTGAGCTTTGTTGTTGATCATGGCCATTATTCATACAAACTTGTAGCCTCATACAAAAAAAAAAATCAGAGTTTCTCTTTTATTCAGGTCTTTCACCACGTGAGATAATTTTTCCATTAAAAAAAAACATCATAAAAAATTATCATTGAAGAAATAATCTTTCAGTTGAAAGAAATTATAAGTTATTACCAAATATCAAGAAGAAGGAAAAAAAAATAAAGGAAAGAAAAGGGAGAAGAAAAAGGGAAAAAAGAAAGAAAAAGAAAGAATAAAAAAAGAAAAGATAGTTTAAAAGAAAAAGTTCCAAAGAAGAAGGAAGAGTAAATTCTTATTTTACTGTTGGTGGTTTACAAGCCCATGGTTTTGGTAAACCATTGGCCCATGGTATTTACCTACCCTATAAAAAAAAGAATTTATAGTGGTAACTTTTTACAGTGGTAAATGATATTCATATAGGAAAAGGAAGAAGAGAGGGTATCATATCAAATATTGTGGAGTTATAAATATCCAAAAAAGATGAGGAAAGGTTTTATAATAATTTATAAACAATAGCATCATAAATTTATGTAAATAAATAAAAAAAAGGTTTAGGAAAGTGAGGGGTAGTTGACAGAGAAAAAATATAAAAAATAAAATAATATATTTGAAAGTTAAAGGATTTAAAAAAGAAGAAGTGAAAAGTGTATTGTTTTAAAATTGGATTCTTGAAATTCATACATTTATCATTTATTAAAAAAATACATAAGAAGTGAACTATGAAATCTACAAAGAAAACATTTTCGGCAAAATGTCCCTATTGCTCAAAAGAGGAAGAGTATGAAAGGGGCCTTATGAATGAAACTCGCCCTTGTCCATATTGTAAAAAGTTTTTTACTTTTGTAGAAAATCAAGGTGACACGCATTAAGAAGTGAAAATAAAAGAATTAGAGAACCAACTAATTCATTATCAACAACATAACAACAATTTACAATTTCAAGTGGGGTTGGAGCAAATGCAAAAAAACCAAGAAGACAAACAAAAACAAAATCTTGAGGGAAAATTACTAGAAAAAGACAAAGGCATTTCTTACTTAAAAAACATAACCAAAAGTTATTGGTACAAATAAATGAGGCAAAAGATAAGAAGCAAACGGATCAAAAGTTAGAAGAAGATAATCACGATCTCATTAATAAATTAACAGAGAAAGATGAAGAGAATTGTCGTTTAAAGAACCATAATCAAAGCTTGGTTGAACAAATCAAGAAGTTAAATAATGAGTAGAAATTATCCGAAAAAGATGAATAAACCTCTCGCCTAAGAATACATAATCAACAATTGTTTGCACAAATTAAAAGTTTAAAGAATGAAATAACATAAAATTTGGAATAAAAAAATGAAGACGGCAAGTCAGGAAATAAGGAAGAACTTTTACGTTTAAGGCAACATAATCAAGACTTACTTACCCAAATTAGAAAGCTAAAACATGATAAGAAGTCTTTACAAGAAGAGCTAAATCACAAATAAACAATGACTAAATCAATTGAAATATAGAAGCTTCTAGTTCAAAAAATCCAAACCTTAGAGAAAGAAACAAACACGGATCCAATTGAATTCTCAGAAACATCAAAAGTTGAAGAAAGATCCAATAAACAATATTCAGAAGAGATTCAGGTGCCTTATCATCATCCAAATCACAAGAGTCATTATGACCAACAACAAGGTCAAGAGGTATATAATCAATGTTCTTCTTACCAACAACTAAACTACAACATTGAAAAAGAACAAAGAAAAAATCGACAACTTCTATGGAAGCCTAAAATAAGAAATCCTATCCGAACAATCAATCATCAAACAATTCCAATGAAAGTAGATTTGGGATGGATCACTTCCAAAGAGATGCAACATATTACTTCAGGAATTCGAAGAGTATATCGTTTTGTTTCGTCAAGTGTCACAACTACAAAAACAAAAGATCATGAGAAGTTAGTTTGAGTTAGAACAAGAGATAGGTGTTTCTCTAATCATGATTTGAGGACAAAGCATTTTTAAGGGGAAGGAAATGTAACATACATAATATATATAATGTTAAGTGATAATGATAATAATAATAATAATAATAATAATAATAAATAGTTATTAATTATCTAAGGGACACATCCTTTCATGGATGGTCACCACCTGTGCCTTTAGGTTCGCTATATATTTGGCACTCTCATTGTACATCTATTCATCATATATTATCTATTTTATCTCATTATATATATTCATATTCAATATATTTATTGTCCAGAATGGATTGCAGTTATTCATACTATTTATTATGGATGTCCGTCGTAAGAACCAGATTGGTTCTTTACATATACGATGAGAAATATTATGTGTACATGTTGAAGAAAGCCCTGTATGGACTAAAGAAGACACCTTGTGCTTGGTATGAGAAGATTGATGGATTCATGATGAGTTTGGGCTTCAACAAAAGTGTTGTTTATCCAAAGCTATATTATTACATTGTTGGTGACAAAGAGCCTGATTTTGGTGACTTATTCAGGAAGCCTTGTTGTTGGATACAAGCAAGCTTTGACTTTTGATTTAGAGATGAAGGATCTGGGTATGATACACTACTTCTTGGGACAAGAAGTTTGACAGATGACTAATGAGATTTTCCTGAGTCAAGGAAAATATACATTGGGGATATTAGAGAAGTTCAATATGATAGAATGAAAATCCATGCCTACACCGATGGTGATGGATTTGAAGAAAATGAATGATGATGATTTAGACGAGATTGATTCACAGCTTATTGTATCATTAATATATCTGGTTAACACCGGACTTGATTCATGCTATGAAGTAAATGTACTTAGTCAATTCATGAGTTAGTGGAAACAGACTCGTGATACAACAGTAAAGCATGTATTGATATATACACGAGGGACAGTTGGATATGGCTTGAGATATGCCTCTAGTGTGGACTTGATTTTGCAGGGATATGCCGATACATATTGGACAAAGAGTACAATGGACTAGAAGAGCACATCCGATTGTTGTTTTTCCTTGGAGTTTGCCATGGTTTCCTGGTGCAACAAGAAACAAAGTTCTATGGCCTTGAGTACTGCAGAAGCAGAGTATATAGTATTGAGTGTGGCAGTCCATGGAGCTGTGTGGCTTTGCAAGCTTTTGACAGATTTATTTGATCATGAGATGGATCATATTATTATTTGTGATAACCAGAGTTGTGTGAAGCTCTCTAAGAACCTTGTGTTTCATGATAGATCGAAACACATCGAGATAAAATATCACTATATCATAGACATGGTGCAGAGGAAGATAGTACACGTGCAGTTCCTTCCTACCTATTGTCGCCCTTATGCACACTTGCAGACGTGAGCTAAGTCTCGCTCACTTAGTGTGCCCTCGGAGACACAATATCTAGGTTCTCGCCCACACTGTCACCTTGACAAGAACCTCTTTAGTCTAGGCTTACTCCTAGGGAAGCCAAGGGGGGTTGTCCCTAGTTACTAAGTTGATTTTAATTACAATGTTCTAGGAGTTAGTTTCAATTGATTATAGGCTAAGGGGAAAAACTAGCCTATATGACAAGCAGTAATGCAAGTGCAAGTCTATTTCTAAATGCAAAGTCAGCCCTTTCCCTAAGTCAACTAAGGACTAGTGCCTAAGGTTGGGCAATGGGGTCAACTATGTGTAAGGGTGGTTCGTTACAATATACTTTACAATTAAATCAAACTACCCAAACCCCACAAGATTAGAATTATACAAATTATACAATGTTACAAAGTTATACAAAGATATACAATAGATGAACAAGATATACAACAAATCACACCCTAGGGCCAAGCATGCCCCAAGTGGCACTTACTCCACTTGGACTGCCCTCACTGGCTACTAACCATAAAAAGCACTCAAGGATCAGATTAGTGATGCCTCCCCAAGTGGGATACTCAATCACTAATAGATCCACATCACAACAATGATAATTGATTAGAAGATATTCAATGAAACATTAACCAATATATCACATCACCATGAAAGAATAGAGACAAACAACTGCAATAATGAGATAGAGCAATAAGATTATCACATGTAAATGTTATCTATCAATACATCTACTTCCCCAAAACATATACAAGTGTGATCTATGCAACTAGTGTTCTTCTTAAAGNAGGCTATATATGGTGGGCATCATCAAATTAGATCCTGAATCTGAGTCATTCAGCTTCTGTAGATTGACAATCATGAGAGTTGACATACTCCTGCTATTCATCATGCCGAACCTCTATCTATTTCATATTTCCTTTGAGATAGGAAAACCTTGTTTGGTTTCTTCCAAACTTCTAAACACAGGGATTGATGCACCAATCTCAGCTCTTACATTTTGAACTCAGAAATGAGCTCCCTCTTGCACCAGACAATCAACTTTTCTTCTCCTACAAAGAAGAAGGTTAACCATATACAGAGAAAAATGAAAGGTAGACTTTCAACCACTCTAGAGTAGAGGTTAGAAACATCAGTGCTCTTATTGAAAGCCCTCAATCCTGTCATATCAAACTCAGGATGCTTGTTTACAAAGCCTTCAACATTAAGGAAGATATCCATTATAAGCAATTTCCAACTAAGTACAGAAGCAAGAGAAATAACTGTACAAAATGGAGTATACCTGGCCACCGGTGCAAAGAACTCATCATAGTATATACCTTATTCTAGGGAGAAGCTTCTAGCAGCGAATCTAGCTTTGTACTTTTAAACACTTTCGTCAGCTGCAGCCTTGTAAGCCTTTATGGCCTTTTTCTTCCTTCAATATTTTTCGGCATCAGACTGGTTTCTTCTCAAGGAAACTAATAGAATTCTTGGATTCTATTATGCTACTGATCTTGTTGTTGGACAAGGATTACCCGGTATTTAGAGACTGCTCCCTCTGAGTCCAAGAAGTCTTCTTTACTGTCAGTTAGCTCCCTCTATCAATTTGATCTTGAACAGATGTCTTATCTTTTCAAAATGAAAAGCTGACTCAGTCTTCTGAGTTTAGGTTGAAGGGGTAGTCCAAGAGGATCTATAAGGACATCATTCATTGAGAACATGGTCCACTCCACGGGATGATGACATCTACATGTCATGGTAGATTTGTAATCACTGATCTTCACGTTGAACCAACATTTTGGTCGATCAGGCTTTTCAGAAACATGCTTTCCTTCAGTTAAGAAAAGTCAAGAGACCTTATGCGTGGGTAACCAGTGGAAAGGAAAAGATTCTGTAGATTCCAGCGGCTATTGTATCTGTTTAAGATGTGAACTCGTAAGCAAAAATAGCTCTTGTTGCTTATTGCTGACCATCCAGAGAAGAAACTGTGTCCTCCTGCCCTTGCTGCAGGACAAATACTGAAATGTCCTCCAATTTGTGTCTTCTTCCAACTGACACAAAATACCCA
>JZKD02S1618751.1:36352-57113 GCA_000966675.3 Picea glauca
AGGAAAATACATATTATATTACATCAATCATTAATCAATCAATCCTTTGACATCAATCAATCACTTGACATCAATCAATCAAACCATTGGCATCAATGACAACATGATCCAACAACAACTCTTATTTATATGATTGAGAAGTAGTTTTGGTTGTTGGGGTTTGAGATCCAAGGTGTACAAGTGTATGACCTCCATGGTCTCCACTTAGAATCACACATTTGACACAATTTTTATTTTTTTTATGGAATTTTGGAGGTGTTCATAGGTTGCATAAAGGAAACTAGTGAGCAACTTGAAAGTTGTCAAAAGGAAACCCGTGAGCATAAAGTCATGAACCTAAAAAATATATAAGAGGAGTAACAAATCATGGATAAAATATATGGAACTCGACACACAAAGTTTAGATGTTCAAGGGTGACCAAATATAGCTATAAGAGATGCCCCTAATGTATGAGATAAGAAGGCAATTTGATGACCAAAATACATTATAAAGTCATAGAGCAATTCGACAAGTGAAACCTAGGTGGAGTGAAACAAAGCAAGGATAAAAAACTTGGTACCTGCAAAGAAAAAACCAAAGTAATAGATGATTTTATTCGTCAAGGTGGACATACCCATAATTGAGTGAAAAATAAGCATGGTCACCAAATCAACTCTATTGTGGATCCATGAAGTATGAAATGAAATATCATGGCCACACATTCATACACAATGTATCTGTGTCAAAATGGGAACATAGTGACAAGCAAATACAAAGTAGATCTATGTCTCAGAATACATTAGGAGAAAGTTTGGAATTGTGAAGAGCACGAGACTAGATTTCCATAAGCGCTAATGAAATATGGATAAGTGGTATTGTATAAACAACTTAGGAAACGACATTAAATGGAAATGCCACTACAACCCAAGGTCTTAAGTCCAAATCCACTACAAGTACGAATCTACACCATGCGAATAAATGATATGAATTCAAACATGGGAGAAACCATTTGATCAATGGTCATTAATGTATACCATTACCAGACATGAGGTAACATGCCTATGATGATAATTCACACCAAGGTATCTAGTACATTCTAACAAGTGTGATAGATGTGTTGGCATAGAAAAAATGGCATAGAAAAAACCTCTGCAAAAGGAAAGAAAAAGGCAATGTGAAGGATGTGGACACTCATAAGTGTGTCTCCTCTGGGGTTGGGGAGGTTTGAAATGTGAAGGAAAGAATTATTTGAGAATACAAATTGAGTGAGCATAATGTGGCAAACTACAACAAGGCATTAGAAAAAACAATGTGTACAATGATATCACAACAAATGAAAACCAAACCAATTACAAAGGTAGAATCCACCACATAAATGGTTAGAAGTAGATTAGAAATATTAATGGTGTTCATAGTGAAATTTCAAACTACAAGGGCTCCCAGTCCTACCATAAAATAATAGGATGGACAAGGGAAAAGAGGTGTTACACTAGGGAAACCCCTCATAGGGAATCTCTTTCATTGGAGTAGTGAAAACTACAAATAAAAAAGGATTGTACACCAACCTCCATTAGGGTTTATCTTATGATGAATTTGAGTGACAAAAGGTTTAAACGAATCACAACTAAGGTGGATTCTAAACCTACATTCAAGATTTAGAATATATTTGACTAGGTAAAACAATGCATAAAGCATGATCCCTAAGCAACTAGGAATCCAACTTAAATCTTGCACCCAAGAAAAAACAATACCAAGTTCATATTTTAAAAATCCAAAACAAGATATCTATTAAGAGCTAAAGGGAAAATAATATTTTCAACATTGATGTCTTCAACAATATCCCTCTCAATGGCAGAGTCTATCCACAAAGACTCAACAATGCTAAAGTCCAAGGATCTACAAGCAAAAAGATCAAACTTGGAAGGAAAATCAAATTTGAATTCGAAGATGGAGTCTATAGGAATGATCTCAACATCGTAAGAGGATGAGGATATATAAAAAAAGAGACCACACTCAAAAACATCAAACTCTGAGGACCTACAAACATAGAGATTAGACTCAAAAGATAAACCTAAGGATCTATAACCAAAAAAATCAAACTCAAAAAGAAAATATGAGGATCTATGACCAAGGAAATCAAATATAAAAGAAAGATTGAATTGCAGCTTGATGACAGAGTCCAAGGACTCATAAATGTTAACATTCGAGGATCTACAATTAGAGGGATATGACTTTGAAGGAAATTAAATATAGATTCAATTGCAAATGGGTCTAATCTAGGGAGATTATATTGGGAAAGGACAAAAAAATCTGAATGAACTTTAAACCAATCATAACTTCTAGGAGAGCTTCATCTGAGGGATGAAAATATTCCTTGAGGGAATGCACATTGGAACATTCACTTGGAACAAGAGGGGAGAGAAAAGGATCTAATGCCCACATTGGATAAATCACATGGTCAACTATTGGAATCGAGTCCTAAGAAGGAAAGCATGAGTGCAAAGGATCCTCTTAGTAGCAACTAAGCACATGGGATATGAGGACACAATTAACCCATGTCAAGATAATGTTTATTGAAACACTAGAAACAGATAAAGGGGTAACATGGTCTAAAGTTGGACGAGGAGAAGTATTAGTAAATGCAAATTGATCAATAGTCACAATTCTTTCGTTGTGAGGAAAATGCATCACATGAAAGAATGTAGACACCACAAGATTCATAGCATATACATAATCATTCCCAAGGATCATATTGAAGTATAATGTGCCTTACATAACTATAACAATGATTAAGACAATCTTCCCTCCTAAAAAAATAGGAAACTAAAGAAGAATCCACAAGAGTTCACTAGGTCTTTTATCAAAGGAAAACAACTAACACAAGGTTGGGAGAATTAGAACATTTCTAGGCATACAAGGATAAAAAAACAATAGAGTGTCCTTAATCTACAATACATTAATGAATCATGCTGGAATTAACTTCAACCCTTTTTTGGAAGGGTTCAAAGGAAGTAAAACGAGGCTCAACTAGATTATTCCAATAAAAGGAAACAATCCTAGATCTTGGAGGGAGCATGCTCATAGTGAATGGGATACCCCCTTGTCCAGAAGGTTTTGAATTGGCAGTAAAGAATGCTTGTTCTATGGTCACTTCAATCTTTAGAGGAAGATTATACACTAGTACATTTAGCCCATTTTTTGAGAATTTACCGATGAAGGTTTGTCGCAAAAACATCTCAAGTACGATGAAGCCTACCACCCATTTTTTCGTTACATCACAAATGTTGCATTTGTGACAAATTGTGGTTCCATCGTACGTTCAATAAAACACTCTATCGTTGCAAGACAAACGAAAAAATTTCACCGTGCAATCAACAACCTTTCGTCCAAATCTAGTTCTTTTTCGTCACAAGTTTGTCGTAAGAGAAACCAACCTACGATGAGCATGGAACAAAATAAACCAATGTCTAAAACCATTTTCATTGTACAAGCGACCAATGTCCATCACCATTTCGTCAGAATAATGACCAACTTACGACGAAGTTGGAGCACTATCGACCATTGTCCAAAGTCATTGTCGTCGTAGGTCCATCATATGATCAACTATCCTTCGTCGCCAGTGCATTGAAAGAAAGACTAACATACGGTGAACTTGGAGCACAATTGACCACTATCCAAATTCATTGTCGTACATCCATTTTAAGATCATCTATGCTTCGTCGTATGTCCATTGTAATATCGAATATGCTTCATTGTATATTTTTCATAGGCTTGTCGTACGCTTAACGAATGACCAATGAACTTTCACCTAGGTTTGTCGCAAGAGTGATAAGGTACCGATGAACTTGCTATAATTTTGACAAACTCCTAGTCATACTAGCAACGAACTCCTAATCGTACCATCGACGAACTCCTAGAAGTTTTGAAGTTCGTCAAAGTTTATACGAGAGTTTCATTAATTGAAAAAAAGCTAGTACCACAATTTTTTTCTTGCCATATGCTTTCGTTCATTCAAAGGTTGTTTGATGAGCATGTTTACTACCAGATTGAGGCTCTTCTCATAACTCATACACAAGGAAGGCCATACTCATTGAGAACTGGGCTTTAAGGGAAAAACAAAATTGTAAACCAATTACATTGATAAATAATATAACCTGGTCACAACCTCAAACAATCTATGTGAGTGTAATGAGTGCAACACTTCCTATAATCTTGACCAAATACACACAAAGGAAATAACTTGGATGTTACATGAAATATTTTATTACTTCCAAAAGAGTTTGATAGGTGATCTAAGAATCCAATATTATACTTCATAATTTCTAAATCAAGTAAAAAGTCAACTAATATAGCATACTCTCTGGTCAATATAGAAAGAGTGATTAAAAACTCTAGTATTGCCACATTCATTGAATCCCAAAGTTGCACTTAAGAGACAGATTTGAAGTCCTCCACATGCCCATATTAAGCACTACTATCAAGGTAAAATATGATGATTCTAGTATATATCATGAGATATTGATCCAACATTCATACACTTCCAAAAGAATCACATTAGCATCTAATATCACAATTGTGGTAGGTGCTTGATCATAGGTATACAATTATTTTCCATTGTCCTCATTCCATTTTGGAGGCAGAGTATAATGCTAAGGATATGTTCCAAGGATTGAAAAACACACCCATACTATAGATATCCCCTATATTGTTATTAATGGAAAGGATGAAGATTTATCCTTCGAATCAAACACTAGAAAGTTAAAAGGAGCTAATAACATAAGATTGGCAGGCTTAATATTTGGGTAAATCCTCTAAAGTTTCGATCTTAGTTGACAAAGTTGTTTTATACTACAAGAGAAAGTGGTTCAAGGACCTCTAATGGTGATTTCCTAAGCAACAACAATGGAAATTTGACCTTAATGTTGGAAATAATAGTGACATTGCTAAATGTGGCTATTGCCTAATATGAGAATAAACTCATGCCAATTCCTATGTCTAACTAAAAAAATGTGGGAATGTAATTTACAGCCCAAAATGCAATGGACAAAGTATCATTTTTTATAGGACAAGTCCAAGATTTTTGAGGTAGCATATGACATAGGTATATACAAAGACATTTGATCTAGTCAATGTGCATCTTCAATAGTCATTCATTGAGCCTAATAAACTGCATATTTTGAGCTAGACCATGATGATGAATTGACACTATACTACCAATAGGCATAATGTTGAACCTTTCCATACTTATGTGCATCATTTTTTAGTTGATATTCGGTATTGATAGTGATGGAAATTGTGTAACAATAGAGATGAAAATGTGTGGTTTTAAACATACCTTAAACAACTAGTACATGATGCTATGATATGGTTTTAAACATACCAAATAAGATTGGACATGATGCTAAGATGTAACTCCAAGAAAGGTTTGAAACCCTTTTATTCTCATTTATGATCATGGAAATCAATTTCACATACATAATCTATACACAACTGCTCATTATGAATGGGTTGACAAGAATATTTAATTCTAAGATGTTTTTCCATAGTCTTGATTTCCATCTAGATTATCACTTCTTCCATTGATCCTTCACGGGTATGCTCAATCCTACAAATATAATATAAAGGAATTAAAATTTAATGTTGCATTTCTTGTCATTAATTATTATCATCCATGTATATATTATTTTCATACTTAAAAGGGGTATGCAAAGAAACATAAATGCTTGTCTTACCAAAATTAAAACAATATGGTTTTATAAATAAACCTTTGCAATGAAAGCCTTCTATTTCCATGTCAAAAGTAGACCCATAAAAGAAGTGGATAATAAAATAAGGAAGATGCCAAACTTACCCTACCAATTTTCACCATTTGAGAATGAATGAAGTCTGGAATTTTCTCTACGGATTCCATAAAAAATAAATGATTGAAATATATTGTGTCTAAACTTTAAAATTTTTGTATTGTTTTTCCTATTTGTAATTAATAAATCACATGGAAACTATCGAATTCGTTAGAACTTGAGTTTTCTTAGTATTTCTACCTTGTATATGATTAATCAATCGACCCTTGAGGTTAGCCAAGTTGAATTAAGGATGGATCAAATCAATTAGTTGAAAATCATAACTACCATTGGAAAATAATCTATGGTCGAAAAAACCAATTATGGAATTATACACCCAAAATATGGTTGAATACATCCAACATGTAGTCAAAGTATGATTGATTATGGAAACTATAATTCGAATCTGAATGGTTATGGTCATGCTCATTCAAACAAAAACCCAATTAGATATGGAACAAATCTGGAAGACTAGAGTTGTAGGGCTTTCAATTTATTTTTTTGGTATTAAGACAAATGGGGAGCAACATGGAGAAATGTTTAGTCGTATTCCTTAACTAAAGGTTGATAAGGATAAAGGTTGATAAGGATATGGTGGGTTGACATTATATTGATACCACTTTGTTAGATAAGGGTCATGAAGGAAATGGATGGTTTAATTTTCTTCATTACATAAAAGTTAATAAGGATATATGTGTTTATTTAGATTGATACCTCTAGATAAGGGTTTATAAGGAGATGTGGGGTCTTTATTAATATTTTTCAATATTATAAGTCATATACAACATAGCATTAGGTAATGGAGACCTTTAAAGTTTAAAGCAAGTCTATGGCTTGTTGAATTACCCTGGTTGGAGGCAATCTAGTAGGAAATCATAGTACAGCTTGATATTCCAATGTATTGTGTTTTCTGCTATATAGATCATGAAACCCAAAAAATAAATATTTGATTTGATTGATCATCACCTAGAAAAAATTAACTTTTGTTAGGAACTTACAAGTCTCCTAGACTATGTTGTTTGTTATGACCCAAAGGGGGAATATATAGGGTTAAATGTATATGAAATGACCCCAAGGGGGGGCATATATGGGGCTAAATGTACATGTAATATGTAAATATATATGTAATAGAGTCAGCCTAATAGTAAATGGGCCTCATGCGTATGTGTGAGTGGGTATATATAGAGATCATGTATGAATTATTGTGGAGATGGGAATTGTGATGTATAGAGGTATTTGGTTATGTGGAGGAGGTTCTCCTTTTCTTTAAGGAGTTATTGTGTAACTTATCTATTTTGGTGTTGTGCTCCACACTCACATTTATGTACATGGTGTGTACTTATGATCTGTTATGATATTTTAAGAATTTTAAATATATATGATTTGACCCCAAGGGGGGGAATATATGGGGAATATATGAGGATAAATGTACATGTAATGTGTAAATATATATATATGTAATAGGGTCGACCTAGTAGTAAAGGGGCCTCATGTGTAGGTGTGAATGGGTATATATAGAGATCGTGTATGTGTTATTGTGGAGATGTCATGTATGTAGGTATATAGAGAAAATGTATACATATAACAAAATAACAATGGATTTCATCTGGGAAGGATTACCTAATCCAGTAAGAGAAAAGGTTGGTAAATGTTCATTAGCCAAAGAACTTTGGGATAAGTTACATGATATATATTCTTCACCCATCACAGATTCATAAAATGTCAAAGAATATGTAGGTACATATCAAGAAGAAATATGTTCACCATGTCAAACAGATTCAGAAGATGAAGAGTACATAATCAATAGAGGTATGTTGTTTTTCTTTAATTGTGAAAAACACAGACATCTTGAAATAGAATGCCATGAGACAAAAAAAACTAATTGAAAAGGAAGACAATTATGAAGAAGAATTGATCAGTGCTTTAGATGAACTAAGAAAAGAAAGAGAATAAAACAAGTCACTCAAGAAGGAATTGATGAAACAAAAGGAAAATGATCACATTTTTTAAGAATCCCAACAGGTCATCAAGAACTTAAGAACTTAGCTAGAAGAATCCAGAAAGATCGAAGAAAATCTTAAAGATCAAAAACAGTATTTGGAAGCCAACATAGCAGCACAAAAGGAAGAAGCAGAAATGAGAGAGAATATATTGACATATCATCTTAAGGAAAGAACTAACGATCTAAACCAACTTGAGGAAGATTTTGGTCAAGAAGAGAAAGGACTTGAAGAAGAAATAATCACATTAAAAATCTAGGTTGAAGAAGTGAAAAGAACAGAAGAAGTCATGAAGTCTTAGATAATGAAGAAAGAAGAAGAGGTTGAGAATCTTGAAGAAGAAGTTGTCACATTGAGAAGAAAAATCGCCAAGCTCAACAAGAATGTTGAAGAGACAGAAACATCCACATCAGTTATAGAGAATGAAGAGAATCACTCTGGGTTACTAGAAAAGAAGAATGAAGAAAATAGAAAGAGTTATGCAGAAGTACTCAAAGGAAGGAATCATGGTCAACCATAATCTAAGAAAACTATTAAAGATACATCTTCAAGAAGACCATNTGAGGGCTTTCACCATAAGGGGACCACTTTGGAGTTCATCCATTTGTGCACCTTATCAATCATGATAAGAAAATAATGAGAGCAAGGGTCCTCCAACCATTCTTCTAGGATAACTAAATTCGCAAAGCGTCTTCCCGTGAGGGCTTTCACCATAAGGGGACCACTTTGGAGTTCATCCATTTGTGCACCTTGTCAATCATGATAAGACGATAATGATTCATCTATACATTTTTCAACAATGCATCATATACCAATGAAACCACAACGATCCATCTTCATCATGTATCAATGACAACTCATTGATCCATCTTCATCTATGCTTTCTCATCAAGGAAAATACATATTATATTACATCAATCATCAATCAATCAATCCTTTGACATCAATCAATCACTTGACATCAATCAATGACATCAAATCAAACCATTGGCATCAATGACAACATGATCCAACAACAACTCTTATTTATATGATTGAGAAGTAGTTTTGGTTGTTGGGGTTTGAGATCCAAGGTGTACAAGTGTATGGCCTCCATGGTCTCCACTCAGAATCACACATTTGGCACAATTTTTATTTTTTTTAGGGAATTTTGGAGGTGTTCGTAGGTTGCATGAAGGAAACTAGTGAGCAACTTGAAAGTTGTCAAAAGGAAACCCATGAGCATAAATTCATGAACCTAAAAAATATATAAGAGGAGTAACAAATCATGGATAAAATATATGGAACTAGACACACAAAGTTTAGGTGTTCAAGGGTGACCAAATATAGCTATAAGAGATGCCCCTAATGTATGAGATTAGAAGGTAATTTGATGACCAAAATACATTATAAAGTCATAGAACAATTTGACAAGTGAAACCTAGGTGGAGTGAAACAAAGAAAGGATCAAAAACTTGGTACCTGCAAAGAAAAAACCAAAGTAATAGATGATTTTATTCGTCAAGGTGGACATACCCATACTTGAGTGAAAAATAAGCATGGTCACCAAATCAACTCTATTGTGGATCCATGAAGTATGAGATGCAATATCATGGCCACACATTCATACACAATGTATCCGTGTCAAAATGGGAACATAGTGACAAGCAAATACAAAGTAGATCTATGTCTCAGAATACATTAGGAGAAAGTTTGGAACTGTGAAGAGCACGAGACTAGATTTCCATAAGCACCAATGAAATATGGATAAGTGGTATTGTATAAACAACTTAGGAAACAACATTAAATGGAAATGCCACTACAACCCAAGGTCTTAAGTCCAAATCCACTACAAGTACGAATCTACAACATGCGAATAAATGATATGAATTCAAACATGGGAGAAACCATTTGATCAATGGTCATTAATGTATACCATTACAAGACATGAGGTAACATGCCTATGATGATAATTCACACCAAGGTATCTAGTACATTCTAACAAGTGTGATAGATGTGTTGGCATAGAAAAAATGGCATAGAAAAAACCTCTGCAAAAGGAAAGAAAAAGGCAATGTGAAGGATGTGGACACTCATAAGTGTGTCTCCTCTGGGGTTGGGGAGGTTTGAAATGTGAAGGAAAGAATTATTTGAGAATACAAATTGAGTGAGCATAATGTGGCAAACTACAACAAGGCATTAGAAAAAACAATGTGTACAATGATATCACAACAAATGAAAACCAAACCAATTACAAAGGTAGAATCCACCACATAAATGGTTAGAAGTAGATTAGAAATATTAATGGTGTTCATAGTGAAATTTCAAACTACAAGGGCTCCCAGTCCTACCATAAAATAATAGGATGGACAAGGGAAAAGAGGTGTTACACTAGGGAAACCCCTCATAGGGAATCTCTTTCATTGGAGTAGTGAAAACTACAAATAAAAAAGGATTGTACACCAACCTCCATTAGGGTTTATCTTATGATGAATTTGAGTGACAAAAGGTTTAAACGAATCACAACTAAGGTGGATTCTAAACCTACATTCAAGATTTAGAATATATTTGACTAGGTAAAACAATGCATAAAGCATGATCCCTAAGCAACTAGGAATCCAACTTAAATCTTGCACCCAAGAAAAAACAATACCAAGTTCATATTTTAAAAATCCAAAACAAGATATCTATTAAGAGCTAAAGGGAAAATAATATTTTCAACATTGATGTCTTCAACAATATCCCTCTCAATGGCAGAGTCTATCCACAAAGACTCAACAATGCTAAAGTCCAAGGATCTACAAGCAAAAAGATCAAACTTGGAAGGAAAATCAAATTTGAATTCGAAGATGGAGTCTATAGGAATGATCTCAACATCGTAAGAGGATGAGGATATATAAAAAAAGAGACCACACTCAAAAACATCAAACTCTGAGGACCTACAAACATAGAGATTAGACTCAAAAGATAAACCTAAGGATCTATAACCAAAAAAATCAAACTCAAAAAGAAAATATGAGGATCTATGACCAAGGAAATCAAATATAAAAGAAAGATTGAATTGCAGCTTGATGACAGAGTCCAAGGACTCATAAATGTTAACATTCGAGGATCTACAATTAGAGGGATATGACTTTGAAGGAAATTAAATATAGATTCAATTGCAAATGGGTCTAATCTAGGGAGATTATATTGGGAAAGGACAAAAAAATCTGAATGAACTTTAAACCAATCATAACTTCTAGGAGAGCTTCATCTGAGGGATGAAAATATTCCTTGAGGGAATGCACATTGGAACATTCACTTGGAACAAGAGGGGAGAGAAAAGGATCTAATGCCCACATTGGATAAATCACATGGTCAACTATTGGAATCGAGTCCTAAGAAGGAAAGCATGAGTGCAAAGGATCCTCTTAGTAGCAACTAAGCACATGGGATATGAGGACACAATTAACCCATGTCAAGATAATGTTTATTGAAACACTAGAAACAGATAAAGGGGTAACATGGTCTAAAGTTGGACGAGGAGAAGTATTAGTAAATGCAAATTGATCAATAGTCACAATTCTTTCGTTGTGAGGAAAATGCATCACATGAAAGAATGTAGACACCACAAGATTCATAGCATATACATAATCATTCCCAAGGATCATATTGAAGTATAATGTGCCTTACATAACTATAACAATGATTAAGACAATCTTCCCTCCTAAAAAAATAGGAAACTAAAGAAGAATCCACAAGAGTTCACTAGGTCTTTTATCAAAGGAAAACAACTAACACAAGGTTGGGAGAATTAGAACATTTCTAGGCATACAAGGATAAAAAAACAATAGAGTGTCCTTAATCTACAATACATTAATGAATCATGCTGGAATTAACTTCAACCCTTTTTTGGAAGGGTTCAAAGGAAGTAAAACGAGGCTCAACTAGATTATTCCAATAAAAGGAAACAATCCTAGATCTTGGAGGGAGCATGCTCATAGTGAATGGGATACCCCCTTGTCCAGAAGGTTTTGAATTGGCAGTAAAGAATGCTTGTTCTATGGTCACTTCAATCTTTAGAGGAAGATTATACACTAGTACATTTAGCCCATTTTTTGAGAATTTACCGATGAAGGTTTGTCGCAAAAACATCTCAAGTACGATGAAGCCTACCACCCATTTTTTCGTTACATCACAAATGTTGCATTTGTGACAAATTGTGGTTCCATCGTACGTTCAATAAAACACTCTATCGTTGCAAGACAAACGAAAAAATTTCACCGTGCAATCAACAACCTTTCGTCCAAATCTAGTTCTTTTTCGTCACAAGTTTGTCGTAAGAGAAACCAACCTACGATGAGCATGGAACAAAATAAACCAATGTCTAAAACCATTTTCATTGTACAAGCGACCAATGTCCATCACCATTTCGTCAGAATAATGACCAACTTACGACGAAGTTGGAGCACTATCGACCATTGTCCAAAGTCATTGTCGTCGTAGGTCCATCATATGATCAACTATCCTTCGTCGCCAGTGCATTGAAAGAAAGACTAACATACGGTGAACTTGGAGCACAATTGACCACTATCCAAATTCATTGTCGTACATCCATTTTAAGATCATCTATGCTTCGTCGTATGTCCATTGTAATATCGAATATGCTTCATTGTATATTTTTCATAGGCTTGTCGTACGCTTAACGAATGACCAATGAACTTTCACCTAGGTTTGTCGCAAGAGTGATAAGGTACCGATGAACTTGCTATAATTTTGACAAACTCCTAGTCATACTAGCAACGAACTCCTAATCGTACCATCGACGAACTCCTAGAAGTTTTGAAGTTCGTCAAAGTTTATACGAGAGTTTCATTAATTGAAAAAAAGCTAGTACCACAATTTTTTTCTTGCCATATGCTTTCGTTCATTCAAAGGTTGTTTGATGAGCATGTTTACTACCAGATTGAGGCTCTTCTCATAACTCATACACAAGGAAGGCCATACTCATTGAGAACTGGGCTTTAAGGGAAAAACAAAATTGTAAACCAATTACATTGATAAATAATATAACCTGGTCACAACCTCAAACAATCTATGTGAGTGTAATGAGTGCAACACTTCCTATAATCTTGACCAAATACACACAAAGGAAATAACTTGGATGTTACATGAAATATTTTATTACTTCCAAAAGAGTTTGATAGGTGATCTAAGAATCCAATATTATACTTCATAATTTCTAAATCAAGTAAAAAGTCAACTAATATAGCATACTCTCTGGTCAATATAGAAAGAGTGATTAAAAACTCTAGTATTGCCACATTCATTGAATCCCAAAGTTGCACTTAAGAGACAGATTTGAAGTCCTCCACATGCCCATATTAAGCACTACTATCAAGGTAAAATATGATGATTCTAGTATATATCATGAGATATTGATCCAACATTCATACACTTCCAAAAGAATCACATTAGCATCTAATATCACAATTGTGGTAGGTGCTTGATCATAGGTATACAATTATTTTCCATTGTCCTCATTCCATTTTGGAGGCAGAGTATAATGCTAAGGATATGTTCCAAGGATTGAAAAACACACCCATACTATAGATATCCCCTATATTGTTATTAATGGAAAGGATGAAGATTTATCCTTCGAATCAAACACTAGAAAGTTAAAAGGAGCTAATAACATAAGATTGGCAGGCTTAATATTTGGGTAAATCCTCTAAAGTTTCGATCTTAGTTGACAAAGTTGTTTTATACTACAAGAGAAAGTGGTTCAAGGACCTCTAATGGTGATTTCCTAAGCAACAACAATGGAAATTTGACCTTAATGTTGGAAATAATAGTGACATTGCTAAATGTGGCTATTGCCTAATATGAGAATAAACTCATGCCAATTCCTATGTCTAACTAAAAAAATGTGGGAATGTAATTTACAGCCCAAAATGCAATGGACAAAGTATCATTTTTTATAGGACAAGTCCAAGATTTTTGAGGTAGCATATGACATAGGTATATACAAAGACATTTGATCTAGTCAATGTGCATCTTCAATAGTCATTCATTGAGCCTAATAAACTGCATATTTTGAGCTAGACCATGATGATGAATTGACACTATACTACCAATAGGCATAATGTTGAACCTTTCCATACTTATGTGCATCATTTTTTAGTTGATATTCGGTATTGATAGTGATGGAAATTGTGTAACAATAGAGATGAAAATGTGTGGTTTTAAACATACCTTAAACAACTAGTACATGATGCTATGATATGGTTTTAAACATACCAAATAAGATTGGACATGATGCTAAGATGTAACTCCAAGAAAGGTTTGAAACCCTTTTATTCTCATTTATGATCATGGAAATCAATTTCACATACATAATCTATACACAACTGCTCATTATGAATGGGTTGACAAGAATATTTAATTCTAAGATGTTTTTCCATAGTCTTGATTTCCATCTAGATTATCACTTCTTCCATTGATCCTTCACGGGTATGCTCAATCCTACAAATATAATATAAAGGAATTAAAATTTAATGTTGCATTTCTTGTCATTAATTATTATCATCCATGTATATATTATTTTCATACTTAAAAGGGGTATGCAAAGAAACATAAATGCTTGTCTTACCAAAATTAAAACAATATGGTTTTATAAATAAACCTTTGCAATGAAAGCCTTCTATTTCCATGTCAAAAGTAGACCCATAAAAGAAGTGGATAATAAAATAAGGAAGATGCCAAACTTACCCTACCAATTTTCACCATTTGAGAATGAATGAAGTCTGGAATTTTCTCTACGGATTCCATAAAAAATAAATGATTGAAATATATTGTGTCTAAACTTTAAAATTTTTGTATTGTTTTTCCTATTTGTAATTAATAAATCACATGGAAACTATCGAATTCGTTAGAACTTGAGTTTTCTTAGTATTTCTACCTTGTATATGATTAATCAATCGACCCTTGAGGTTAGCCAAGTTGAATTAAGGATGGATCAAATCAATTAGTTGAAAATCATAACTACCATTGGAAAATAATCTATGGTCGAAAAAACCAATTATGGAATTATACACCCAAAATATGGTTGAATACATCCAACATGTAGTCAAAGTATGATTGATTATGGAAACTATAATTCGAATCTGAATGGTTATGGTCATGCTCATTCAAACAAAAACCCAATTAGATATGGAACAAATCTGGAAGACTAGAGTTGTAGGGCTTTCAATTTATTTTTTTGGTATTAAGACAAATGGGGAGCAACATGGAGAAATGTTTAGTCGTATTCCTTAACTAAAGGTTGATAAGGATAAAGGTTGATAAGGATATGGTGGGTTGACATTATATTGATACCACTTTGTTAGATAAGGGTCATGAAGGAAATGGATGGTTTAATTTTCTTCATTACATAAAAGTTAATAAGGATATATGTGTTTATTTAGATTGATACCTCTAGATAAGGGTTTATAAGGAGATGTGGGGTCTTTATTAATATTTTTCAATATTATAAGTCATATACAACATAGCATTAGGTAATGGAGACCTTTAAAGTTTAAAGCAAGTCTATGGCTTGTTGAATTACCCTGGTTGGAGGCAATCTAGTAGGAAATCATAGTACAGCTTGATATTCCAATGTATTGTGTTTTCTGCTATATAGATCATGAAACCCAAAAAATAAATATTTGATTTGATTGATCATCACCTAGAAAAAATTAACTTTTGTTAGGAACTTACAAGTCTCCTAGACTATGTTGTTTGTTATGACCCAAAGGGGGAATATATAGGGTTAAATGTATATGAAATGACCCCAAGGGGGGGCATATATGGGGCTAAATGTACATGTAATATGTAAATATATATGTAATAGAGTCAGCCTAATAGTAAATGGGCCTCATGCGTATGTGTGAGTGGGTATATATAGAGATCATGTATGAATTATTGTGGAGATGGGAATTGTGATGTATAGAGGTATTTGGTTATGTGGAGGAGGTTCTCCTTTTCTTTAAGGAGTTATTGTGTAACTTATCTATTTTGGTGTTGTGCTCCACACTCACATTTATGTACATGGTGTGTACTTATGATCTGTTATGATATTTTAAGAATTTTAAATATATATGATTTGACCCCAAGGGGGGGAATATATGGGGAATATATGAGGATAAATGTACATGTAATGTGTAAATATATATATATGTAATAGGGTCGACCTAGTAGTAAAGGGGCCTCATGTGTAGGTGTGAATGGGTATATATAGAGATCGTGTATGTGTTATTGTGGAGATGTCATGTATGTAGGTATATAGAGAAAATGTATACATATAACAAAATAACAATGGATTTCATCTGGGAAGGATTACCTAATCCAGTAAGAGAAAAGGTTGGTAAATGTTCATTAGCCAAAGAACTTTGGGATAAGTTACATGATATATATTCTTCACCCATCACAGATTCATAAAATGTCAAAGAATATGTAGGTACATATCAAGAAGAAATATGTTCACCATGTCAAACAGATTCAGAAGATGAAGAGTACATAATCAATAGAGGTATGTTGTTTTTCTTTAATTGTGAAAAACACAGACATCTTGAAATAGAATGCCATGAGACAAAAAAAACTAATTGAAAAGGAAGACAATTATGAAGAAGAATTGATCAGTGCTTTAGATGAACTAAGAAAAGAAAGAGAATAAAACAAGTCACTCAAGAAGGAATTGATGAAACAAAAGGAAAATGATCACATTTTTTAAGAATCCCAACAGGTCATCAAGAACTTAAGAACTTAGCTAGAAGAATCCAGAAAGATCGAAGAAAATCTTAAAGATCAAAAACAGTATTTGGAAGCCAACATAGCAGCACAAAAGGAAGAAGCAGAAATGAGAGAGAATATATTGACATATCATCTTAAGGAAAGAACTAACGATCTAAACCAACTTGAGGAAGATTTTGGTCAAGAAGAGAAAGGACTTGAAGAAGAAATAATCACATTAAAAATCTAGGTTGAAGAAGTGAAAAGAACAGAAGAAGTCATGAAGTCTTAGATAATGAAGAAAGAAGAAGAGGTTGAGAATCTTGAAGAAGAAGTTGTCACATTGAGAAGAAAAATCGCCAAGCTCAACAAGAATGTTGAAGAGACAGAAACATCCACATCAGTTATAGAGAATGAAGAGAATCACTCTGGGTTACTAGAAAAGAAGAATGAAGAAAATAGAAAGAGTTATGCAGAAGTACTCAAAGGAAGGAATCATGGTCAACCATAATCTAAGAAAACTATTAAAGATACATCTTCAAGAAGACCATCCATGTTCAAGCCACAAAGAAGCTTCAATCATGATCATGATCAGTCAAGGCAGAAATTTAGAAGGACTGCACCACAAAGAAGATCATTCACCCCCAGGTATGCAAATTTATTTTATGGTCATTGTTTTTATTGTAATAATTTTGGACATAAAGTTGTAGATTGCAAGGATTATAAAATAAATGTTCAAGCAAGAAATGCCTATGTGGCCCCACGTAACATTGAATGTTACAAATGTCATAACTATGGACACATAGCTAGTGACTGTAGAAGCATGATCAATATTTCCATGAAAGAGAACACTAATATCATATATAAGAAAGTATGTATAAGAAAACACGAAGAACAGGTGAACAAAGATCAGGTCCCAAAGATCGCAAGATTGGCAATAAAACAAGATGAAGAAAAATCTACAGAGAAAAAGAAAGATGTTAGATATAGAAAGGTTTGGAAAATAACTGAAAGAAAAGAATGACAAGTAAATAAGGAACAGGTTCAAGAGATTGTACTTTCAGGCATTGTAGTGAAAGATGAATCCACAGACATAAAGAAAGAAGTTAGAGCTCAGAGAGATGATGAATCTACCAATGAAGATGATAATGAATACACATCAAAGTAGGAATTGTTCTAAGCCATTCGGCTTAGAGACTCCCATGTAACATGAATATTAGAAAGGGGGAGTTTATGCGATAACTGTGACAGACCAAAGAACCATCATTCAAGCAACTTGCAGAGTTTGAGTAGACAGATCCAGAGCAGTCAGTTAGCAGAAGTACAATTAATTGTAGTATTGAAGACTTCATGATAGTATAGTGATAAATGGGTCAACATTATGGACAATTGTGTAGTAGAGTCTTGGAAATTATGGACAGAGACAGATTCGTAAGAACTATTAGTAGGTTTGGACAGATATATGACAGTGGACGAGAGCATGGATTCATAGATTGGTTCAGAGAGTGGTTCAGAGATCAAGGAAAATTATCATAATGGATGATAATTACACAAGAAATGGTTGGAACAATGCTAATGGATTCCAAATTGACATGTATTTTTTTAGACACATACAATGCATACAATAGTTCACATTCAAAATAGAGTAATGCTCTGAAACAACAATGAAAAAAATCCCTACGAGCTATGGAAAGGAAGACCAACAAATGTGAAGCACTTCAGAGTATTTGGAAGAAAATGCTACATAAAAAGAGAAGATGGAAGAATGGGAAAGTTTGACTCTCGTGTGGACAAAGGAGTACTTGTTGGTTACTCAAGTACAAGGAAAGCATACAAGTGTTGCAATATGAGGTTGAACAAAGTTGTGGAAAGCATCAATGTAACAATTGATGAAACAAGTGGACAAGAATTAAAGGAAGAAGAAAATGAATCAATGGAACAAATTTACGAAGAAGTAGAAGATGAAGAAGAAGTAGAAGGGGAATATGAACATGATCAGACAGAAGTAGAAGAGAAAGTTCAACAAGTGCCTCCAAAGACACCTAGAAAACAAGTACAGAAGAATCATCTTTCAGATCAGATTATCAGAAACAAGGATGCAAGAGTTGAGACTAAAAGAAGAATATGTTCACCAGAACAAATACATCTATCACTTTTATCTACGATTGAACCAAATAGTTTTGAAGAGGCCAGCAAAGATGAATTATGAAATAAGGCCATGGATGAAGAATTGGATCAAATAGACAAGAATGACACTTGGGAATTGGTTCCAAGACCAAAGAATAAGAATGTGATTGACAGAAAGTGGGTTTTCAGAAATAAATTGAATGACTATGGACATGTTATAAGGAACAAAGCTAGATTGGTTTGTAAAGGATACACACATGTTGAAGGAATTGACTTTGAAGAGACATTTGCCCCAGTTTCCAGAATGGAAGCAATCTAATTGCTCATAGCTTATGCATGCTCCAAGAATATTAAAGTGTATTAGATGGACATGAAATCATCTTTTCTGAACAAGAAACTTGAAGAAGAAGTCTACATTGAACAACCAGATGGATTTCAGTTTTTAGAGAACGCAGATTATGTGTGCAAAATTGAAGAAGGCCTTGTATGGTCTAAAATAGGCTCCTAGAGCATGGTACTCTAGAGTGGATAAATATCTACAACAAGCAGGGTTTAGAAATGGAAGTGCAGACATCAACCTCTACATCAAGGTAACTCAAGATAGTATTTTATTAATTGAAATTTATGTTGATGATATTATTTTTGGAAATAATGATGACAGGTTAAGCCAGAAATTTTCAAAGGATATGCAGAATGAATTTGAAATGTCATTACTCAGAGAACTATCCTTGTTACCACTCCTATGGAATATTGCAAACCAGTTACCACTCCTATGCAAACCAATTGCAAGTTGAGAAAAGATGATGATTCAAAGTCTACAGACCATAGACAATACAAGTCGATGATTGGTAGCTTACTATATGTGACAACATCCAGACTAGATGTAATGAAAGAAGTTGGATAGGTGGCATGATTTCAAGCAGCACCAAAGGAATCACATGTCTTAGCAGTGAAGAGGATTTTCAGATATCTCAAAGGAACAAAAGAGTTTAGATTATGGTATCCAAAAGGAAATGATCTATCACTTATTGCCTACACAGATGCAGATTGGGCAGGTTTCATTGATGACCAACGAAGTACCAGTGGAGCAACGTTCTACTTGGGTGAGTGTTTAGTATCTTGGCTAAGCAAGAAACAATCACCAGTATCTTTATCTACAATTGAAGCAGAGTATATTCCAGTAGCAGGATGTTGTACACGGGTTATATGGATGAAACAAACTCTGACAGATATACAGGTTGAGTATGATGAGCCGATTCCAATCTATTGTGATAATACAAGTGCCATCAATATCTCAAAGAACCCGATGATGCACTCCAAGACGAAGCACATTCCAATCAAGTATCACTTTCTATGGGAACAAGTTGCAAAGAAGAACATCATAGTTGAATATGTGGGCACAAAAGAACAAGTGGAAAACATCTTTACAAAACCGCTTCCATGGGAAGCCTTTGGGTATCTTCGCTAGAGACTCAGAGTAATTTCTACTCCAAAATGAATGATTTTGAATGCTTATCTTATATGTCTTAGATTTACACAAGGAAACACCATAAAGAGGACAGTTCAGGTTGGGAGATCAGTTTCAAAAAGAGTTCAGTCAGGGGGAGCAACCCCAGATGGAAAGATACATTTTCCATTGATGACAAAGGGGGAAAGATTTATTAGATGCAAAGGTAAATGCTTGGAGAAAGAGAATAGAGGCATGGTTCCAGGGGGAGCATGAGTGATATGACTTTAGTATTGCATTAGAGTGTTGCCATCAATGCCAAAGGGGGATATTTTTTATTAATTGGGTTGGTTGTCATTGATGTCAACCCTTGAAAAAAGTTTGGTAGTGAATTCTGGTAGCACAAAGGTATGGGTAATGGACCCAAGTTTGTTTGATGTATAATGGTATGAGTTTTAATATATTTGAAAGTAAGACTATTCTAGATGGATAGTACATGTCATGCCATTTTCGGTGGTATGTGGAATGCCACATAACTCCTCACAATTAGAGAGTTATGGCCATATGAAGTTGGAGAACCCTCATGAGTCATCTAGAAGCCCCAAAAGGTCAAAGTAGTCAAAGTGGTTGCAAAAAA